>VZQC01003291.1:1071888-1118758 GCA_009823505.1 Rhizomys pruinosus
AAAATTAATAAAAAAAATTTTTTTTTAAAAAAAAGAAAATACCAAAAGAAAAAAAAAAAGGCAAGCTGAGCAAAGTTAATGTTATATTTCTTTTTATCTGAAAGCAAGCAACTGTGCTATTATAATGTGAATCCCTTAGTGGGCTCTAGAATTAACTTACCATTTATTTTCAGACTTTGTAATTCTGGTACATGGGTGGAGGGTATGTATTCATATTTTAGAGTGATATAAAATTAAAGGGAAAAATGTGAATTCCTAAACATATTTTGGAATTAGCATACAGTTTATTCTCAGAGGTCATAATTTTGGTATATATGTGAAATATACAGGCATATTATGGAGCAATACAAACGGGAGGGAACAAAAGCAACACAAGGACTGGGTCAAAGCACTGACTGAAATAATTAACTTTAATAAAACTCCACAGAGGAAAACTTTAAAAAGATGCATGACATGTATGGCAGAATGCATGAACTGGGGTGGGGGGGCATGGAAAGGAGAATGTGTCTAAATTGGACTGAGAAATGATGTATGAAATACGCAAAATATCAATTAAAAATATTGTATAAAAAAAAGAAAGTAGGCTGAACATGGGCCAGAGGAGCACGCCAGTGAGCAGAGCAATGCTCCTCCCCGGCCCGTGCTCCAGGCTTCTACCCTGAGTTCCTGCCTTGGCTTCCCTTGATAATCGACTGTGCTTATAATCCAAATAAATCCTTTCCTCCCCAAGTTGGTATTGGTTAGAGTGTTTTGTCACAGCAATCGAAAAGAAACTAGAACACTAGGACACATGGCGTGGGGAGGGCAGAGTACGTGGAATGCAGGATTCTCTGAGCTTTTAATATATTGTGTCTGTAGCTCTAGTATGGATGGTTACCTTGTTTGGACATAGGATCAAGAGGTAATTCAGAAAGTGGGGTCGTTAGCATGGGTCCTTATAAGAATAGAAAATGTGGGGCTGGAGAGATAGCCTAGCGGTTAAGAGCACCGACTGCTCTTGCAGAGGACCCAGGTTCGATCCCCAGCACCCACATGGCAGCTAAGAACCATCTGTAACTCCAATTCCAGGAGAACTCCAGTTCCAGGGGAATCCGAGACCCTCTTCTGACCTCCATGGCATTGCACGACATGGGTGCACAGACCTACATGCAGACAGTACATTCATACACATACAAAAATAAATTTTAAAAAAAAGTTTAAAAAAAGAATAGAAAATGTAGGGGCTGGAGAGATGGCCTAGTGGTTAAGAGCGCCGACTGATCTTGCAGGGGACCCGGTTCGATCGCCAGCAACCACGTGGTGGCTGAGAACCGTCTTTAACTCCAGTTCCAGGGGAATCCAACGCCTTCTTCTGACCTCCGCAGCATTGCACAACATGGGTGCACAAACCTACATGCAGACAGTACATTCATACACATAAAAATAAATAAAATTTAAAAAATAGAAAAAAAATAGAAAATGTAGACGAGCCACACACAGAGGGACACACTGTGCGGACACAGGAGGGATGCAGAAGCCGCCGGCATAGGAGCCTTGGGAGAGCTGGCCATGGCTCAGTCAGGGTTGGACTTCAGCAGCAAACCCACTGAACTGCCAGTGGAGATGGCAGAGTGGGACCCAGGACCAGGCTAGGCCATAGGTCTGGTGAAAGGGTGGGCTGCTTTACCCCAGAGGGCAAGTCCGAGGAAAGCCCCAACGTCTTGGCAAAGACATATACCAGAGACCATTCGAAACTCCCTGGAGCAGCACAGCAGTGCAGACCACCAGAGCCAACTGATCAAATCAGTGCAGAATCCCACTGAAAGCCACCTGGGGACATGGCCTTCACCTCCTATGGATGCCTGATTGTGGAGCTTTGAGTGAAAATGTTCCCCACAGGCTCCAAGTATTTGATCACCACTTAGTTGGTGGCACAGTTTAGAGAAGGTTATAGAACCTTTCAGGAGGTATAAGTCACCACACTGTGCACCAATATGGTCCACTGTGTTATATTAGTGTTATGCTAGAGGCTCCGGTGACAGTCCTCTGCACTATCTAGGTATGTGGAAGCTTCTGTGCTTCTTAGAATGTGGCCCAGTTGCTTAATGACTCATGGCTGTGCCTTGGAGGCCTCTCCTCAGGGCAGCACCAGCCCTACAAAGGTAGCGGCTCTGGTCCAGGTCATCAAGGCTTCATGATGGGAGGGGCGGTTAGTTCTCAACAGGTCCAACCCTCTCGATAGAAAGAACAAAACCCACCATCCTCCATTGCTCTCAGAACACACAGTGACACCCACCTCCTTCTGCCCTTTCTTCAGTTTGCTGTCGCTGGCGTCAAGGCCCTTTTCCTAATGTGTATCCACCAACACTGCCATAGAACAATGAGGTGGGCACCATTTTCCTGAGCCTTTCCAGCCTACAGAGTGGCAGCCACAGCACTGAGGGGTAGGCATTGGGCCAACTAGCCCAGATCATCCTTGACCTGGGGCCACAAGTCAGGGAGACCACATCTGTCAGCCACTTCCCTGAAACACCCTAGGATCCAGAGTCTATACTGAATGTCTTCCGCCAGGACCAGATCTCCAGGTACGAGTGGCTGTCAACCCCCATATGGCCTATAGATGGCTTGCACCATCTCCCTTTCTATAAAGGAGGGACTCGGGCTGAGCTGCCTGCATGAACTTGCTTCATCTGCCTCCCGTAGGGAGACCTGCCTGCCAGTAAGATCAGGGAGTGACACTGGTAGGCTACAACGGTCCCTTTGGTCAAGGTTTATTCCTATATCTGGAGTTGTGTGCAGGGGGTGATGTGGTAGTGGTGACCTGTGTATCTGGGAGAAACTTCAGCTTGGGACTGAAGCCATATGGGACCCCCACCACCACCACCACAGCAGCTGGAAGATCTTGGTTGGTACATGGGCATGAGATGATTCTTTTGGATAAACACAGATGTTGTGACTGGTCTCTTCTGAGTGAACAGCTGGACTGTTTACATTAGCCATCTTTACATAAGAAGAAAAGTAACTTTCCATTGAGCTGACCCCTGTTTTGCTTAGCTTTTTACATAGCTCAGCTTTCTTGGTCTGGACACTTGTCTCACAGCAGGGCAGCTAGCTCTCAATGGCTCCTGCTTCCTATAAGCCCCCACTTGGCATCTGAACAGCCCCTCCTACAACCTACCAGGGACTGGAGTGATGGCTTTGCTGACCTTCCTCATGCCAGGGGAAGTTTGTGGATCAAGCCATAGGTCTAATTCAAACTTTATTATGTAATTATAGCATGAAACATATTATTTCTCTCTTTATTTTTCCTCTCTCAGTTAACGGTAAATTTTATTGCATAAATAAATTACACATGCTGTAATTCATGCCTCCCAGCCTACACACCAATTAAACAGAAGCTGACACAGTCTAAGCACAATGGCATGTAACTGTTTATTTGCTTTGCACTAATAGGCACCGCCATTTAGCTACGCTGTGGTTGTAAGCATTGGGCGAGCCTAGCTCACTCAGAGGTGATCTGCGACTCTGTGCAGAGGTGTCTCCAGCATGCGGACTCTTGAACAAGGCCCACTCAGGACAGCACCTTCCAGGACTCATAAGTACTGCCCCTCAGAGGCTGAGGGAGGATGAGGTAGAGAGACTCCTGTAGTGATGGATTGCTGGGTAAATGGGCATTTTACCTCGGGCTCTGGCTACCAAACCAAATGCCCCAATTACCAGGCTTTGCAGAGAAAATACATCTTCAACTGAGACACCCTACCAGAAACGGTTGCCAGGGAGCCTGGTGAGGGGTGGGCAGCCACACTCTGCTAGAAGAGTCTGTCCTCCCACCTCACTCACCTGTCCTGAGGGCTCCTTAGAAGTGCAGAGGGGGCAGTTATTAACTGGTCCAAGACAGCATCCTCCCGAGGTCACTGTGGGTCCATTCCTGGGAGGTGGAATAAGACAGGTAAGGAATCTCATGGAGACTGGAGGTCATGCTCAGGGATGGTGCTCCCAGAAGTAACCTGTGACCTTCCCATGATGGAGACCATCATGTTAACAAGGCAGCAAGAGAATCACACGAGGGCCAGGAAGTCCCAGAATACAGATTTACACCCAGTTCAGGGACAGTGAAATAGTCTGCAAAATCTGTTCTGTCCACAGGGCATAATCAATTGCATTCCCTCGGACACAACTGGTGCTGTCTATGGACAAGAATTATATGCTCACATGTTGCTTTCCTCACGTCAGCCTCTCTCTTGGTGGTTGTAAAATAGCTGGTCTCTCCGTAGCCAGAGCCCCCAGAGACTCTCCATCAGAAGGATCCTCAGCTAAGCTTTTGCCTACCTGAAGTCTAGGGCAGGCCCTCACTGAGACCCAGAAAGGCAGCTGGGACTTCTAGGAAGACACGAGTAAAGGCCACAGCTGGGACACGGGGCTTCGGCCGTCACCTGCAGCCACTCGCTCCTCCCTCGTCTGGAGGAGTCCTGTTCCCCGAGGCTCCCGTCACCTACAGGAGGACATGAATCCCGCCACCCAGACTCTGGGCTCACTCATGTTACCTGCTTTTTCCAGCAGAATGTGAGCAGCTGTGATGTGAGACACAGAAGCCCGGCAGCTCCGAATGCTGTCAGCTTTCCCCACGTCTGTGCTTAAGAAAAGTTCACCACAGGCCTGACAGCTTCTTCACAGAGGGCTAGAACATTAGTGGTAGAAGAAGCAACCAGCTATCGCTGACGTGGGCCACACAGGCAAACAAGTTCTACCGTGTCAGCTTATGGGCTTTGGAGATGTTTGTTGGGTGACAGACTCACAGATACAGCCCTGCAGCTTGGGCCGGGCAGGGCTGGGCAGGGCTGAGGAACCTGCTTATGTCACACAGAGCTGGAGCAGAAGTTCAAGCTGGTTCATGTAGACATGGGTTCCTTACTCAGGGATTCTGTATTTCCACTTTACTCCAGCCTCCTGCCACCATCTCTCTCCACCCGGGTGGGGGGGGGTACCCTAGCTCTCTGACCTCTGTCAGCTCCCAGGTGCTCCTACCCTCCTGTGCAGTCCCCACAGCCCCCAACAAGAGAAGGGAAAAATCATCTTCCAAAAGTCCTGCCTCTGCTAACCTCGACTCAGCTCCCTGGGGGAAACAAGCAGTAGCTCCAGACCACCTCGAAGGCCCCCTCAAGCAGCTGTGGCACAGGTCCCAGTGCCCAGCCCCGTAATTTAAGGACTTCCTGTCACATTTTGCCCTTGAAGGCCCTCTCAAGCAGCTGCGGCATGGACTTCCTGTCACATTTTGCCCTTGAAGGCCCCTTCAAGCAGCTGCGGCACATGTCCCAGTGCCCAGCCCCATAACTTAAGAACTTCCTGTCACATTTTGCGGGCTGCAATAGGCACTGGGTCTGCTCTGGCTTTGCTGTGGGCTCTCCTCCATGAACGCAGGAACAGGACCTTGTCCTCCTCCAGTCGTTCTAGGGAGCACTGAGAAAGTAATTGGTGGATTCAGCCGTCCCCAGTGGCATCGCACTTTCCACCTGGGCCCTGAGTTTAAAATGAAAGCCAGCCCTGGCGTGCAAAACCCCTGGGAGCCATATCCCTGAGAGTGACAAGGACTCCCCAAGGACAGCAGAGTTGCTTTGCACCCACCACGTCCAGCCGCCCAGGGGAGCCGGGAGGCTGAGCCAGTCTGTTCTTCTGTGCAAAGGTGGCAGGAAGGACAGAGATTCCAGAAATGGCCATGTGTGATGTCTAAGCCTGATGTACTAGCCCAGAGTGGAGCATGAAGGGCAGGGAGCCGAATAAGAGGGCACAGAGGGTGACTGGTGGTGGAGAACCCAGGAGGGGGAAGGGCTCCCCCAGCCCTGTGAGGACCCACCAGGAGATGAGCCCCTTATCTGTTATCCGGCCAGAACTCTTTCCTAAACTGACCCCTTCCTGGGCCCCCTCAGGCAGCAGGCACGCTTATCTCAGGATGTTCCTGGACCTGGAGCTGGGATGTGGGCTGGACGCCAGCCTTCTCAAGATGGTTAGATATGAGCCCCAAGGTGGATCCATCTGGATTCAGCTGGAGACAGCCCTTTACTCAGGGAGCCTGAGCGGCACCTGGACAGGGTATGCAGGAACACACCACTCAGTGGAGGAGCTGATCTGCAAAGACTGAAGTGGTATGCCCCACGGTATACCTGCAGGAAAGGCAGGGACTTGGGAACTGCGGGCACTGGAGCTGAGAATGAGCATAGCACCATGGAGACAGGGAACTGCCCTGCATGACTGCAACACTGACATTATGCCTTGTCCCAACCCTGTAGACACTCCAATGCTAAGTACATCTGAGGCCGACTGTGCACTTGAGCTAATGACACTGTGTCCACACTTTAAATATAGCCAGGACAATATTCACTTTATCCACACTGCACAGCTGAGACAATGTCCACTGCATCCACACTGCACAGCTGGGACAATGTCCACTGCATCCACACTCCACAGCCGGGACAATGTCCACTGCATCCACAATCCACAGCTGGGACAATGTCCACTGCACCCACACTCCACAGCCAGGACAATGTCCACTGCATCCACACTGCACAGCTGGGACAATGTCCACTGCATCCACACTGCACAGCCAGGACAATGTCCATTGCATCCACACTGAACAGCTGGGACAATGTCCACTGCATCACACTACACAGCTGGGACAATGTCCCCTGTCTTTGGGTGTTATTAACAGGGAGATTGGGGAGAACCAACCCTCTGCGGTTTCTTTCTTCTGCTTTGTTTTGTGACAGTCTCTCACTCACTGGCCCAGCCAGCCTTGAACTCCCCATCCTCCTCCCTGGCCATGAGTGCTGGCGTTACAGCCTGTGACAGTCCCAGCTTCTCTCTGTACATTCTCAGATTTTCCATAAGCCTGAAACTTAATCTGAAACAGTCTTCTAAGCTAAAAGAAAAAAATCAAAGTATACAAGGAGCCAGGTAAGGAAGTCATGTAAGAGAGACATTGTTTCCCCTTCCTGGTCTCAGGCATCTCTAGTTGGGCTTTATTGTGCTTAGCACCCTGAAGAAATATCTTCTTGCATCAACATGTATCAGGCTGGCAACATCTGCTCTCTGGAGGGGACCCCTGCTAACAGTGTCTCAGCATTCACCACCCAGCGGTCAGGCACCAATACACAACAGTTTTCTAACGTTCTAGAACCCTATGCTGGGCTGATGGTCTGTCTCTCGAAGGTCAGAGGAGTCCATGCTTAGCAGGCAGGAGGCATCTAAGCCAATTTATGGCACTCCTAGGCCAAGAATCCCCTGTGGCTCTGAGGATGTGGGCCTGGATCTCTAGAAGCCTACAGAAAGAGAGAGGAGGTGCCTGTCACCACTACCCCAGAGCCTCTGGAATGTACCAGATGGCTGCTGTCACTGCCCTCCCCCCAGCCAGGCCTTGGAGGTCAGGCGCCAGCTCTGGCTGGCTGATGGGTGTCATCTGGCAGCCACTGGTTCAACTCTACAGCAGGGGCCATGGCAGCAGAGGGGATGTAACAGGTAGAGGCGAGGAAAGGTGTCTGCTCCAATGCTCCTGGCCTCCCAGCTGTCACTGCCCACCTCTTGGAAGATAGCAAAACCCAGGAAAGAAACAGGTGTCCTGGGGGCTGGCGCATCCCTGGGCATCTTGGCACTGGCTCCTGGGACTGTCCTGGTGTGCCCTCCTTGCCACCCTAACAGGTCTGTGTGAGGGAAGAGTAAAAAACCAGGTCCACAGAAGATATGGGGTGCATGTATGTGCCGTACACATACCTGAGTGAGTCCCCTGTAAATTCAGAACGTCTGACCTGTACCGGGTCCCTCCCTTCATAAATTCAGTATAAGATGTCCTAGGTGTCACCAGTAACTTCCAAGGATCTTCTCAGGATGAGACTATGCGGCCTCCATGTGGCAGAATGATTCTCGGGGGTATGTGGACTCAGGTGCACCCTCACCAACAACACTATGGCCTTCAAGCCATTTGTGAACAGTGGACCTGCAACACACACTCATATGGACTGGGTGCCACCTGCCCAAGGGTTGTCCCCAACCTACATGGCATGGATCTTCGCTGTGAGGGGTCACAGCTGCTTCTCCATAATGTACAGAACTGCTGAATATTAAAAGGAACAAGAAAAAAGAAACTAGAGAGGAAAGGAAAAGAAGGGAGGGCAGGAGAGGAAGTGAGGAAGTGAATGAAGGACAGCAGAAAGGGGGAGGCCCTGGCTCTTGGGCACTGCCCTCCTTCCCCTGAGGTGAGGGGTATAAATAGAAGCCGTGCTCACGCGTGCTCCCAGGCAGTCCTCCTTCCAAGTCCTTCAGCCCCTGAGGCAGAAGCCTGGAAGAGACCAGGAGGCTCAGGCGTGGGGGTCAGGCTGCCTAGTGGACACAGAAGACACAGAGTGCAGCTGTTCCTGTGTAGCTCCTGTTTCCCCACCTCACAGCCTCTCTGGCCATCTGGTCTAAGGCCTGCAGTGAGCCAAAAGTCAGACATGCCCCACTGGTGGGCGTATGTCACTTATATGCAAAGACCTGTGCATACATGAAGGCAAGCGTGTGTATGTGTATATATGTATGTGTATGTATATCTATGTATGTATATTACATGCCCACAGACAGAGACAAATAAACATGTGAAAAAACACATGAGCACACTCATATATACACTAACATGTGCACAGCTCTGCACACACTCACATGTACACTGACATGTGCATGGCTGTGTACACACTCACACATACACTGACATATGCACAGCTGTGCACACACTCACATGTATACTGACATGGGCACCACAGTACACACACTCACATGTACACTGACATGGGCACCACAGTGCACACACTCACACATACACTGACATGTGCACCGCAGTGCACACACACGTACACTGACATGGGCACCACAGTGCACACACTCACATGTACACTGACATGGGCACCACAGTGCACACACTCACACGTACACTAACATGGGCACCACAGTGCACACACTCACATGTACACTGACACATGCACAGCTGTGCTCACACTCACATATACATTGACATGTGTACAGCTGTACATACACTCACACGGATGCTGGAACTCAGCCCAGTACACATGCCTGCATGTGTACATGTGCATACACGCACCATGCTATGCACACTCATGCACACATACACACCCATTGTCACCATATAGTCCAGCTGACAAGGACAATGTTGATGACTCATGTGCTAAAGCTTTCCTGTGTTCAGAAGACATAGGAGAGAAGAAACTGGGTGCTGTCAAATAGTGCAGGAAAACTCTGACTCCAAAGCCTATTTGTTTTTTTGTTTTTTGTTTTCTTTTAAGTTACGTTGAGATTTCTTTTTTTCTTAATTTTTTATTGAACTTTTGTACATTTTTAACATAAATTTATTTTTATTTTTTTAACAAATCTAGACCCGTGTCCCGCCCCATTCCCCGCCCCACCAGAGCTCATGCATTCTGCCAAACATGCTTTTCATCTCTCTCTCAGTCTTTCTCAATATTCTCCATGAGGAAGTTGACTGTTTTGAGCAGAAGTTCACTGTTTCAGTAAGTTCTTGGATGCAGTCCTTTCTGTTGTTGTTGTTGTTGTTGTTGTTGTTGTTGTTTCCAATATGCATAACTCCCAACTGCTTTGGACAAAAGCTCAGGGGGCCATACATAAGAAATACTTACAACTAGGTAATTGGCACTAGCATCCACAGATGAGGGATACCATTTGTCATTTGTTTTTCTGGGACTGTGTTATTTCACTCAGCATGATGTCCTCTAGCTCCAGCCATTTTCCTGCAAAGCTCATGATGTCTTCTTTCTTTACTGCTGCATAGAACTCCATTGTGTAGATGTACCACATTTTCTCTATCCACTCATCAGTTGAGGGGCATTTGGGTTGGTTCCAGCTCCTTGCTATTGTGAAGAGAACTGAAATAAACATGGCCGTGCATGTATCTCTGCGGTGGAGTGAGTCTTGAGGGTACATGCCCAGGAGTGGTATGGCTGGGTCAGGTGGCAAGTTCATTCCAAGTCTTCCACCAAAGCCTGTTTGTAAAGCATTCAGCCGCCCATGGCCAACTAGACCTGGATCTGCTTGGCACAGACTGGACCTTTCTGCTCTTGAACGCCATCTCCCAAAAGTGACTCAAAACTCCTCCTGGCCACAGGAAGTTGCCCTCCTAGTCCCCAGAAGCTGCCCTAGCATGCTGGACTTCTGTGAGAAAGGTGTACCAGTTGTGCAGTGCCCCACTTATGAGTGTGAGTGCAACTCTCCAAAAAACATCATTACAGGCCTATGGGACAGAATTACACATGGGAAGCCACATGCCTATAATTATGTGCACATAGCCATGTACATGAAATCATACACATGTAGTATACATGTAATGGCACACATGTAATCCAAGGTGGATAACAAATATGCATTTGGGTGCATAAGCATGTGTATACCTGCATGACACAACCAAGGAAATGGCACGCATGTAATGCATGCAATTGTATATTATAATCACACACAGTCACCAGGGAGAACATGCACATACAGTCAGACGTGTAGGCATACGTGATAACATAGCACTCCCCCATTCTGGCTGTGACTCGGTTCCTCACCTTTCCCCATTCCTCAGCTGTAAGTTCATTCCCAGAAATCAGGATCTCTTTCACTGTGCTTTGTCTTGCCCCTACCAGCAACAAAAAGTTCAGGACACTAACTGGCAGACTCCTATCCCAGGGCCTCAAGGCCACCCACGCCACCAATGCCATCTCCTACACTGAGTATTCTAGCTCTATTTCTGTTGGTGTGATAGGATGTGTTTGTTTCAGCTCACAACTCCAGGTCACAGTCCATGACAGCAGAGAAGCCAAGGCTGCCGGAACTTCAAACAACTCTTCACAACACATCCCCAGTCCAGGGCAGAGAGACACAAACCCATGATTGTGTGGTGCTGATTGCTCAGCTCCACTCACTTCTCCAGCCTCACAGTTCAGAGCCCTGTGTAGGGAACAGTGTGACCCACAGTGGTCTGGGCCTTCCTACGTCAGTTAACAAGACCGTCCCCCATAGACAGAACCACAAGTCAACTCAACGTAGACGATCACATCGAGATGCTCTTCCTAGCTGATTCTAGGTTACATCAAGTTGATGGTTAAAGCTATAAGATTGAGTCTTCCTGTGCTGAAGCTGAGAGGTGCACAGAGCATGTGGCCCTGGGGAACATGTGGCCCTGAGGAGCCAAGTCCCAGAGTCACAGAGTTGGGAGCTCCCTGGAGTGGAGACACTCATGGTGTGATCCTCTCTGGCCACTAAGTCTAAGGCTCCAGTGAGCCAAGAGTCAGACCTGTCCTGAGACGCTCCAGGCAACCTGGAGGGAGTCTGACACTGGCCAGGAGTCACCACCTTGGCTTCTGCCCTGTGCGGGAGGCAGAAGGATGAGGATGGGACAGGCAAACCAAAGGCTGATTAGACAGAGGAGCTCAGGAAGCTGAGACTAACTTCATGAGGCTCTGTTAACAGAAATGCTTCTACAACTCCTGACACAGGCTCAGGGGGGTTAACAGCATCCCGCAGGTGGTGGAGGTAAGGTTCTTGTGGCCCACACAGGAAGGGGACCCGACACTGCTGTTAATTCAGCTGATGACCTGGCCATTATCCCTAGAAAGCCCTAGTGACAAGCAACTTGCAAAGAAATCAGGTAATTGGGGCTGGAGAGATGGCCTAGCGGTTAAGAGCACCGACCACTCTTACAGAGGACCCGGGTTCGATCCCCAGCACCCACATGGCAGCCGAGAACCATCCAAAACTCCAATTCCAGGAGAACTCCAGTTCCAGGGGAATCCAAGACCCTCTTCTGACCTCCGCGGCATTGTACAACATGGGTGCACAGACCTTCATGCAGACAGTACATTCATACACATACAGATATAAATAAAATTTAAAAAAAGAAATCAGGTAATTATATGTGCATTCACATATGCATAAGTGTTCATGTGTGTACATGCACTCACTGGTACATGCATGGGTGAGGTGTGTGTGGGAAATCATGTATTCACCTGTGTGTGTGTGTGTGTAGGCATGGACTCATGCTGCATAGCAGGAAAGTGGAATAGGTCCTTGGGTGGGGAGCAGCCCTGTGATAGTACAGCCACTGGCCTGAAGGCAACCACATACGGTACAAAGGCCAACTCCCTAAAAATGTGGGCCAATATCTGCCCTGACTACTCCCCAGAGTGCCCTTGGGTTCCAAGAGACAGTTATCAGACATTGGTCTCCAGACCCCCAAACTGTGTAAATTTAGGTCCTGCAGGCCTAATGTGAGTGGTTCAGGAGCTAGCCAGAGAGAATTCAGGGGACGCTGGACGGGCTTTCGTGGTATCTTCTAGAAGGAGTTGCTTTACAATGGCATCAGGAGGGAAAGAGATTCCCCAGTTTATGTTTGAAGTTCTCCTCATCCTGAGTCTTATTTCATAAGAAATAGCCACTAGAACCATAGCTCCCAGACTCCACAGAAGAGCCCCAAGCAATGCCCCCATCCAGATGCTTGGGCAGAGTCTCCACACCACACCCTCATGGGGTTGCAGATGTTCCTTTCATGGACTGCCACTGTCCAGCTTGTTCTACGGCACGAATGGTGAGGA
Organism: Rhizomys pruinosus; assembly: GCA_009823505.1. NCBI lineage: Eukaryota > Metazoa > Chordata > Mammalia > Rodentia > Spalacidae > Rhizomys > Rhizomys pruinosus. Next base: position 1,084,494 of record VZQC01003291.1, read on the forward strand.
AGTAAGGTCAGAGGAAAGCTGATACCGGAGTCTAGAGTCTATGCAGATATGGATGTGTATACAAGCACACTCACAGGGGAATGCAGGAGGCAGAAAGCACCAAGTAAAGGAGGCACCATGTGGTAATTACTAATAATAGAGTGAGTAGACCCACCTCTGGCTGGGAAATCTCTGACAGGGCATTCATCTTTTCAGGGATCACTGGCATTGATGAGTGCATACATCCCTTCTGAGCATTGTTTGCTCACTGTGCCATCAGAATGTGGTCAGAGTTGAGCACAAAGCCAGAACTCATAAGTCTGTCTGCACAGCCTCAAATGCAGGAAGGGATGTGGTTGTAGGTGGAGACCCTAACTGGGATGCCCGACCATCTGTGTGTCAACACCTGCAGCCACAACACCATGCTAATCAATCATGCTTCCTCATGTCTCCTGTCAGCATTCTCCATTCACACCATGACCTTCCCAATGCCACCCTGAGTACACTCAGGACTCCCCTGAAGACAGGCTGTGAGTGCTCGTGTCAGTGCACATTTACACGAGTCTGCACACTTCTGCTTATGCCATTATTGCTCGCATCGTGAAGCTTACACCAGAACAGCTTCTGCCTCTACCAGAAGGACAGAAGACAGGTCTCAGGGGGGAGGTTACCTGTCAGGACCGGAGAAAGTTCAGAAAAGTCACAGTGTTTCCATGTGACTTGCCAAAGGTCTCCTCTTCTACTGAGAAATAATTAAAAAAAAAAAAAAAAGAATTCTTAGAGAAGAAGGGGTATCATTTAAAAAACCAAAGTATCATTTAAAAGAACGTGGCACTGATGGTCACACGTATCCTGCAGAGGAAACAGTGCAGTTTTCAGGTCAAGATCCATGAGTCACTATGTTCCCAAAGCTGGCCTCACTGGGTCAACTGGTTCTGTGGCTCTCCTGGTTCTTCTGGCTCTGTGTCCACGTCTCTAAACCCTCCCTACTTGCAGAAGCAGTTCTCGTTCCTGAGTTTTTGTGTGTTGTCTGATAGCTCTGCATTTACACAGTAGACCACACCATGACAGTCGGCTCGACTGCAGTTTTGTGGACAGGTAACAGACTAGAATTTGGCCTTTTTTTTTCTTTTTTGACTAGAGATTGAAGAATATAAGTGAAAGATTTATGTTGGTTGAAAATGATTCTCTCCTTCAGTTGCATATTAATATTTTTAAATCATTTTGATGTTTGTTAACTAGAGTGGATTTAGAGTCTAGAAAATGCCTCTAGCTTAGCACGGTAGCTTCCTCGTACAGCACTTACCTCTCATCTCCAAGGCCCAGCACCACAAATATGTCTTAAAAAAATTGATCTAAGTCAGACATGGGGCACACACCTGTAACTCCAGCACTATGAAGGCAGAGGCAGGAGGCTCTCTGCAAGTTCAAGGCTAGCCTGGTCTACAGCTCTCTGCGAGTTCAAGGCTAGCCTGGTCTACGGCGAATCAAGTTCTAGACCATCCAGGGCTAATTAGTGAGACTCAGTCTCAAAAACAAAAGCAAATTTTAACTATTATTCATCACACCCTTCTATTTCTTTTAATTTTTATTTATTTTCATATGTGTATGAATGTACTATCTGCATGCAGGTTTGTGCACCCTAGTCGTGCAATGCCGCGGAGGTCAGAAGAGGGTGTCAGATTCCCCTGGAACTGGAGTTACAGACGGTTCTCAGCCACCATGTGGGTGCTGGGGATTGAACCCAGCTCCTCTGCAAGAGCGATCGGCGCTCTTAACCGCTAGACCATCTCTCCAGCCCCCATCACACCCTTCTAAACTGAAAACTGCTTCCCACCTTGCTGACACGAGCCTTGTGCTGCAGTGATGTAAGTGACGTAGGAATAACAAGACCAGGTGTAATCCTCCAGGAGCAGCATAGAGTACTGCTCAAAACCGAGTTGACGCATTCCTGTGAGCTTCCAACTGCCTTCAGTTCTAAATTGGGGAACTTAGACCTCAGCCACATGCTGACGCAAGCACCAGTAGAATCAAGCATGTGGCGGCCCTTCAAGAGCAGCGCTTACTACAGGACAGGGCACTGACATTCTACTTCCAGCCAAGCACAGTAAAGCAAAGCTTGCTGGACCAAGTTGGTTTTCTGACTCTCTCTGCCCATCAGATGGTGGCACTACCTTCTGGAATTTGGTATGAATAAATGGAGAGTACTTTAAGGGCTTTTATATGCTGGAGACTGCTTATCCATCAATTCGTGGGCAATTAAAAATTCTATTTTAAAACAAAGAATTCCCTTCTGCCCTTCCCATGTTGTTGGTGTGGCTGGAAAATGAAGGAATGCAGATTTAACCAGGCCCAAGGCCGCGTTTATCCCACAGTGCCTTGCAGCACTGTGTCCTGTCTCTACTGCATCCAAACGAAGCAGCTCACGTTGTTTTCCACACACGTGAGAGGCTGCCATCCCTGGACATGCAGGAGTTTGTGTGAGCACATACCATCACCTTCACCTCCCCTGAAGGCCCACACGAACCGGAAGGAGCAGGTCCTGAGCAGCCACTTCCCCACCACCGAGCTCGCTTAGGAACAGACTAACACTGTCACTCGTGCATGTCCTGGAGCCTGGTGTGCCTGGGTGTCTGCAGCCGCCACGTGCACTGATGCGCTGACAGGCCAGGCCGGGGCCCCAGTCCAGGCTGTCTTCACATGGCCCTGCCACTGACCGCTCAGGATGCCTGACGGCAGCTCCCAGCCAAGTGACCTCTCTATCGCCTGAGGGTGACAACACTCCCCTCTCAGCCTCTCCAAAGGTCGAGCTCGATAACCAGGGACCCCGGGAGGGTTATCTGCACCCTTCCTCCCCTGCTGTCCCTGAGAAGGGACAGATGCAGAGAGTTCTCTGAAGAGAATAGATAACTGGGTGAGGACAGGCTTGGTGGGTCCTGCAGAAGAACTTGGTCCACGAGTCCACGAGGTCCTCACTTCTAGGACAGTCAGACCCAGCATCCTATATGGACAACCACGTGCTTCATGGCTGCAGTCTCACAGCAGTCTCTAGCCAAGCAGATGGCAAGAGCACAGGACAGTGGTTTTCCTGCCTCTGAATGGTTATGGGTGATTCCCTGTATTGAGGCAGGACACTGAAGGTAACCCTCACAGCCCATAGTTTCTCCCCGTGTGGCACCAGGGACATATGTCCCCCATTTACAAGCTTGTAGATGACCACCAGGTGCACATGAAACATGGACACTGATCCAGTTCTGGCCTGCTGAGGATACAGCCACATGACATCGCTTTTCCCAGTCTACAGATAGCTGAGCTGTAGCAGCAGGTGGCATCTGGCCCTGTGTATGCCCCGGGTCCTTCAGCGCCTGTCTTGAGTTTGGCCTCTGAGTGTGATCCTATCTGCTGGTTGAATGTGGCCATGGAGAAGCAATATGTCCTAACTGACCCAATCGAGTCTCTTCTCTCCATTTTCCCCCAACTTTGAGTGATGTGAGGAGAAGGGTCCCCACTCCACCCTCCTTTCCACTGAGGCTGACTTTAATTCTTTCTTCCCTTAGGCCCTGGATTGCTGTCCTGGGGCTGCTGCAGCAGGCCCCCTCTGATGGGGTGACTTGAACAGCAAATGCTCCTTTTGACTCTAAGTGGGCAGTATGTGACCAGTGGGCAGTGTGCGTAGGAGCGCTGCTCCTTCAGGACTTTGGGGGGCTGGCCCCATGCCTCCTTCCCTGCTCCCAGAAATTCCTGGTGCTGCATGGCTTCAGACACATCTTTGTCTCCACCTTTCCACAGCATGCTCCCAGGGAAGCTGGATCCAAATCCCCTCTTGCTAGGATTTGGTCGCATGAGATCAGAACCCTAATCCAAGATGACGCCATCTTCACCTAACTACATCTGCAAAGGACTCTGCTTCCAAATGACCTCTCATGCATGGCTTCCAGTGGAAACACATTTGGGTGGCAGGGAGGTTCTGCTCAACCTACCGGAGGCTCCAACAAATGTGTCTAGCTCTGATTAAACCTTAGATACCCTAAAATCAGCAGATTTCGAGTCCTGGGACACTGGTCTCTGAAACTTTTTTTTTTTTTTTGAGACAGGGTCTCCCTAATTGAACCCAGTTCTCTGCAAGAGCAGTCAGTGCTCTTAACCGCTAGGCCACCTCTCGAGCCCATCTGAGACTCACTTTTGATAGTACCTTCTCCACCTCTGGAGGGCTCAGTAGGCCTGGGATACATTCCATTGTCTGAGCACACAGGACTGGGTCCCTACACATAGAGCGACTAGACACAATTGTTGCCACATCAATACCTCTGGGATGGAGGTCCAACCCTGGGAGCATTCTAGGACCCTATGCGTCACAAGAGGCCTATCTGAGGTGTAGTCAGCACCCCTTTGCAAGAGATAGAGCTGTTCTCTGCTGGGCAGTGCAGTCCATCCCAGTTATGTACATGGACCTCCCCAGGCATGAGGAGCCTGTCAGTTGCCCCCAGAGGAAGAGGCTCCTCCACTGCCTTTGAACCTGGTGTCTCACACAGGGCCAGCTCTCAGAGGGGTGCTGCAGCCTGCACCCAGCCATCTCCAGCTGAGCACTCACCTGCTGACTTACAGGAAGCCGGGGTTGTAAGGGCCACTGGAGGCGGTAGGTCGTGTGGTTCCACCAATTGCTGTGTGACCCAGTTTGGGTAGCCAAGAAAACATGGTGCAAGGACAATGGTTCAACAAGGAAATCAAGGCAAATGTCTTGTTTCCACATTAGAGAGAGTGAAGAAGAGCACGTGTTAATTACATAAGGGACTAAACAGGACAAACCTTTTGAGTAGGAGACATAACATTTAAGAATAAAATCGACACCGTGCGTAAAGGTCGCAGAAGATCAAGTAAGGCGCTAATAGTTGTGCTTTTTCCATTTTCTTATCGATCAATATTACATTTTTCCAAGCTAAAATGCGGCGGCAGAGTTATTGCTGACCTTTTCCTCACCCTTCCATTGTGTATAAAATCACAGCGAAATAACAAACGACTTTATAAGCCACAGAATTTTTCTGAAACAAACCCCCAGGTGAGCTAAAATCTTCCTCCAATTCTATTTCTTTTGAAACTAGGAGGAAGGAGGCACTGCTAATTAGGACTGGAGAAGCCCTCACTTTTAAAGCAAGCCCCCATTCCAAGTGACTTCATGATGGTGCCGGACACACTGTGGGGCTACACTTGCTAAGAGCAGGGCTGGGGGCGGCACCCCTCATTCGTGTACGACCGAGGCTTCAGCAAGCAAGGGTCACAGCACCGTGCATTTATCTCGAAGTGTCAGATCTGAGAAAGTACTTGGTGGTGCCGGGTGTGCTTCTTCCTTTGGGCTGCAGAAGAGTGAGCCCTGAGGCGAGGCTCCTGTGAGGTTGCTCAGTGGGGCCAAGCACCAGGCAGCAGAGCTACAGAGAGGAGCCCATTCTGGGCATGAACACAAGATGGCTTCAGAAGCTGGGGACAGGATGCTGCCAGCCCCCAGGCCTCTGGCAGTGGGCACTGGGCACTGTAAAGCCCTGTGTTGCACTGAAGCCCGTGCACCCACAGGTTTGCATGGGCCCTGCACTCAGGTTCTGGGAATGGGAGTGTTTGATTCCTGTCCAGTTTCCAAAGACCTCTGCCAGAGGCAACAGGAAGTGAATTAGAACTGATTTTAACAAGGACTCCAGATTCACAGCGATAATTACACTCTTACTTTAAAACATGGACTTTCGGGCTGGAGAGATGGCCTAGCGGTTAAGAGCGCCAACCGCTCTTACAGAGGACCCGGGTTCGATCCCCAGCACCCACATGGCGGCCGAGAACCGTCTGAAACTCCAATTCCAGGAGAACTCCAGTTCCAGGGGAATCCGAGACCCTCTTCTGACCTCCGCAGCATTGCACGACACGGGTGCACAGACCGGCATGCAGACAGTACATTGATACACATACAGAAATAAATAAAAAAATTAAAAAAAAAATAAATAAAAAAATAAAACATGGACTTTCTTCAAGTCTTTGAATGACAACTGACCTGATCTAGAATTTGTCAGCATCACAGACACCTTGTTAGTGCTGATGCACTCGATCCATCCTGCTTCTGGAAACTGTGAGACACAGTGCAAAGGTGGGCTTTTCCTACAGTAAACTGCATATTTCACATTGGTATACAGCATTTCTCTCTCGTAAGTAAACACAAAGTTTATCTCCCATCGTGAGGGGGGCTTATAAGCCTGAATAATTTTTGTTTTTATTCTGTTCCTTCCGCTCTGGGTAGAACAAATGGGGCACTAGCAATAGTTTATTTTCACCTAAACAACAAATCTCACACTTGCAGGCACAACTTGCCAGGTGTCCCAGCTGCTACCTGAATCTCACTTCCCTCGGTTTCTAATCTGCAGTGTACTGACTGCCTGTATAGACTGAACTGCTACCAGAGCCATGCACATTGTGAGTGATGGAGCCACAGACTTGCAAGTTCAGCCTGTGCAGAGAACAAAACTTCCTGCCCAGGTCTGGAGTCTAAAGGGAACAAAAACAGGTATTGGGAGGTCAGGCCACAGCTATGGTTAGTCCAGACCAGAACCTCTGAGTCTGGAGGAAGGAGGGCTGAGGCTGGGCGACAAAGTCAGATGGGCGTGGTCAGAGCTCAGAGTCCTGGACCAAAGCAACCAGGAGGGAGGGTCTCCATGAGCCTCTGGGAGAGGTGACGGCCCTGTGGAGAAGGAGAGTGTTCCTTAGGCCTGGGCCTGCTGGGCCTGAGGGCAGCCTTTAGATGAACCAACAAAGGAGTACCTGTACCCTGTCTCAGGGTCTGAGCCCACACTGCAAGCCCACCAGCTGGACCTGAGTACTACTTTACACTGGTCAGTGCGAAAGTGAAATGTACCAGTCAGGGCCAGTCAGGGCCAGTCAGTCATGGAGCAGCACCCACAGAGGGTCAGGGAGACACACAGTGGGAAGACAGAGCTTAACAGCAGGAACAGAGACACGATGGGCTTCGGACTGCCCCAGCCAGGACTGGTTACCAGGGCAGGTTAGAATGGAGGTCCCTGTGGGCAGGGCTGCTGTCCTAGAGAAGCTGTGGCTGAGGCTGAAGCTCCTGGTTTAGGAAGAATAGGGCATCCCCTCTGGTCCCCAGTACTGGCCTCCAGGAGCCAGCTGAAGGCAAGGGCTCAGTCTCATTCCCAGAGCCTGGACAGTGCTGGCGACTGTGGATACAGTCCATCTCAGTCCTGTCTGGGGGACAATCCTGGCAGGGTATAGGAGGCTTACCTGGTCCAGCATCATGATCTTTGTAAGGACACCAGGGTATATGTTTGCGTTTGGCTGGAGCTCCTTGCTGTTCATTACTGCTCTTCTCTCCCCTCTTCATGCCCGAAACATGCTGAGTTGTGGCAGACCAGGGGTCACAGAGAGCCTCTCCATAGGCCCTCATGGATGACAAGGGCAGTGAGAACCATCTGAGCTGCCGCTGGGGCCTTGGGTATCTTCTCTCTCTCCTGAGCCAGCATCAATGAGAGGTGCCAGGAAGTCCCACTGTACCCCAGAGACTCCTGCTAAGAAATACCCCAGATGAAAGCCAAGGGGCCCACAAGTGACCCAGCCCTCAGGGACAGGTTGGAGGACATGAGGATGGAGAGCCTGCCTAGATGACAGCATAGTGGAGGGCAGCACCCAGTGGGCCCCATTAGAAATCGCCAAGAGAAGAGGCAGTCGGGGAGGCCTGGCTCTGGGACAGGAATGACTACAGTCCAAGGACAGACCAGGAACTGTCCACAGGACATCCCTAGAACCCTGACCAGTGTGTGGACAAGAGGAGCCAAACAATGGCAGCCTGCGGGGGGGGGGGTCTGAGGAGCTATCACACAGCCCAGAGCCACCAGCAGTCAGTGGAGACCTTTAAACCCTTGCTTGTCACCTATTCCCCATGAAGGGATGCAAAGCCTAAGATGTCAGCTGTGAGGCTTCAGAAGAGGGGTGGTGGCCTGGAGTCCTCGAATCAAGGCTTGCGTGTCACCGGTGAGAGAAGTGGGCAGGAACACTGCCCCTGAGCCAGCAGCTGTGGTTATTATCAAAAGGAACAGGCAAACAGCTCAAAGCTTATGACCCAATGAAACTAATGCCAGCTCCTGCTGTGGAAGCCCTGGGATTTTTATGGGCATGGCTCTTCCCTTTACTGGCAAGGCCTTCTCTGCAGTTTATCTTCCTCAAAGGGGAAGACAATTTCACCAACAGGCCAAAGAAAACAACTTGCAGATAAAAGGAGAAAACTTGAATCTGAGCATTTCTTGTGCTTCAGTTTATAAAAGGTAGCTAGCTAGATATCCAAATTGTAAGGAGAATATTTGAGAAAGCAAGATTTCTCTCTCAAAAGCATCTTATTTTCACATAAAAATTTGATGTTTGATAAGCATTTTTCTGAAATCAAGTAAAACCTGTATTTCAGTACATTTCTTTTTTTCACATAAATTTATTTTTATTTTTTTATCAAATCTAGACCCACGTCCCCCCCATTCCCCCAGACATTTCTTTTTTTTAAGTCCTAGAATGTGAGCCAAAATTAATTGTTCTAGTTATAAATTAAGTGGGTCTTGTAAATGATTGTTTATCACAAAAACATGTCTTAAAAATAAAGGTATTGAATACACCTTTCTTCTTTTAAACAACAAACAAACCCTTTTTTGTATGGAAGAGAATGAGAGGGTGTGAGACCCCAACCTCTCCAGAGGCATTTGATGGGTGCCGGTTCCTGTGATCTGTGTTGTCACTGCGGAGAGGTGACACCAAATGGCAGTGTCAGGCAACTTTGTGACCTAAGTCCAAAAGAGGCCATCAAAGCTCAAAGAAACCACTGCAGGTCCCAGATCATTATGGGGGGGTGCCTTTATTCACAGCCTAGCAATGTGACAGCCCCACCCACTACTGGGCACAGACTTCAGACTGGTCCTCCCCAGCCTCCCACCCTCTCTTACTCAGGAGCTAGAATTGTGTGTCCGGGGGGGGGGGGGAGGTAATTAAAATGATACAAATAAAAATCCAGCTGTACTCGGTCTTTTATTTGGGGATGTGACATTTACCCTGGTTTATGGAAATAGTGAAACCACACGGTACAGACTTTTCATGCAGATTTTCTGGGCCCTGTGGTGAGGACAAAGGCAACGGCACCCTCTTCAGCCTGTCAGCCAAGCAGTGGCCGTCTCCTGCACACCAACTGCCCAGTGGCCCTGTCCTCGGCTCCACAGTGAAGCATGAGGGCACCCTTTGTCTGCAAAGGCAGAGGGGTCAGAGAGGGGGCCCAGTCTTATTCCCTTCGGTTCATCACAGGAAGTCAGGATTCCGTGAGGCCTTCTGCCAACCCCTCTTCCTGTTTCCCGCAGGGTCCGAGTCTCTGAAGCCTCCCGGCACAACATGGCGCAGCTCCCATTCTTTGGGCAGGCCTGGAAGCAAGGCTGCGTCCCTTTTATTAACAAATATTGGCACTATGCTCACTTGAGGGGAGGTCTCGTCTTCTGATAACATCATCATATCTCGCTTGACCTCATTTTAATGATACTGTGAAATTTCATTTTTAATTACCTGAGCAGAAAGGTTCCGACTCCATTCAAGCGCTGTCGGCGGCAGAGGTATCAGCGCTCCGACCAATTACCCACATTTCCATCTTCCTATTGCAAATGTGACCTTTTGCTAGAATTTGATTGTGCGCCTCCTGCTGTGAGTGGTGGCCAGGTTGTGGAGACCTCCTCTCCACCAGGTGACTGCTGTTACTGCTAATCCCCTTTGATGTGTCCAGGACAACCCAGTGGTGAGCACTGCCAGCTGGGCTAGTGACTAGGGGAGCCCAGGCTGCCTGGGCAAATCCACACCCACAACTGGTGAGAAAACCCAGCCTGGGTGAAGCAAATGCTCTCCTGACTGTTGTTTCTAGAACCTTCTCAGCCACTGAGAACACATCAAGGCAGGCAGTGGGACAGGGCCCAGCACCGCCACCCAAATTTGACACAGGACTGAGATGCCTGGTGAGGGTAGGGGGTAGCTGTTAAGCAGCTCCCTTGCTGTCCCCAAGTCTTGAGGGCACACGCCATTGAGAGACCCCCACATGACATGTATTAGGTTATAAAAAGGGTCCGACACCTCCAGCCCCTGGATAAAAAGGCACATGAGGCTTAGGTCACTCCAGGAACATGCTTTACTTCCATGTGGGACGCCAGCGTGAGCTGCCAGCAGACACGTGGTGGAACCGGACAGCATGGCAGGGGGCAGCGGCAGAAAGAGGGGCAGGACAGAGAGAGAGGGGCAGAGAGGCAGAGAGAGAGATGGCAGCTGGGGTCCACCCATTTATGCCCATGGGGCGGGGCCTCAGGTACAGGGGAAGGGGTCAGAAGATTGACAGCCTCTGGAGGAAGTGGGCACCTGTGAGCCCCTTGGGTTTCTGGGAAGCCTAGATCTAACAGCATGTTGGACAGAATTTTCGAAGGAGGAATGTCCCTGGTGCCAACCTGAGAAGAATCAGAGGGAAACCAAGCTTCTTCCGAACACCAGAGACAAGACAGAAGCAGTGAAGCAGGGCTCACAACTGTGCGGCTGTGTAGGCGCAGGCACGGGAGACGGGTCTCAGGACTTTAGAGCCACCCTCACCTGGAGCCAGGCCTGGAGCAGCTGTCCAAATGTAGCTGGACCCCATTTCCCTGTTTGCTCCTAGAAGGAGCTCAGAGAGACACTCTGTGTGGAGAAGAAAGGCTACCCAATGGCAGCAGCCTGGAAGCTTGGAGGCTCCTCGGTAGAGTCCAGGCACAGTCAAAGAGCCGCAGACCCGCCTACACAGCAGAGCCAAGTGTCTCACTGTACCTGCTGTCAAAGGGGAGTAGGGACAGGAAGTGCTGAATTCAGCCTGCTCCTAAGAGCTTGTCTGATAGACTCCAGGAGCCACAGCGAATACCCACAGACAAGAGGGACAGAAAGACAGACTGGCCCTCTATAGTTTGTTCCCCAGGAAGCATGGCCAGAGTTCTGCCCAGGAAGCTCCGAGCAGTGAATCGCTCTCAGGCCTTGTGTCCCATCAGGTTCAGTGACAGAGATGGAGAAGTTGCCTGAGGCAGGGCGGCACCGGCAAATGAGCTTGGGTCCCCAGTCACAGCAAGGACACAGGGCAAGAGGCTGCCAGGCTGCCAGCCACAATCAGCAGCCTCCTGGACCTGAGCTCTCACCATGGAAGAAAGTCCATCCGAGAGTCTGTAAGTCCCACTGTACTGCCCCATGTGTCCCAAGGGGTGCCCAGGGCCTGCAGAACTTCCAGAGTCAGACCATAGAGACAGCCGGGTATATAAGAAGCGCCCAAACAGAAAGACGGCAGCTGTGCTGCAAGGGGTGAGGGCAGTCCTCAGCAGTGGTGGTTGTGGTAGAGGGTAGACAGGACAAGACCTACGGCCAGGAGCCACAGATGCCGGGCCAGAGGCAGGGAAAGGGAACCCTGCGGTCAGTCTCCCCAGAGCCCTTCCCAGAGCCACTTGCTCTTGTCCTGCTTTGTTTCTCATTGTCAGCACCAGGCCGTGAACCCCGGAAGGCAGGCGGGAGACACAGTAGCACCTGTGAAGCACAGGGGGGACATTTCCAGGTCCCAGGGTCCCTGGGATATGTTCTACACCAAAGCATTTCATGTAAGAGGGGGGCCATAGGGAAGACATTTCCAGAAGGTTCCACTGGCCACTGGCCCCAGAATTTTACCCCAAAACATCTCACATGGGTGGGTTGCCTTTGAAATGGCATTGCTCATGAGACTAGGCCTTTCCTTTAGAAAGCTCCAGGAGTGACGAGCTACAGACACAAGCAAAGGAAGCTCGAGGGTGGGCTGCACTGTGCACCATGCACTTCCCTGTGCCGAGAAAGTGCCACCCATCAATATGGGGCTGTAACTCATTTGGAGTGTGCAAAGGGAGAGGCCTGCTCCTCAGTGAACAATACAACTAAATTAGCAGAAACATCAGCAACAATGCAGATGAGGCTCCTCCCACCACACACACACACACACACACATACACACACACACACACACACACACACACAGAGCCAGGGAAGAGGCCAGCAATCAGACCCCACCAGCCAGCCAGAGCCTGTATACCCCACCGCAACAAAGCTCCGCAGGACAGTGAGGATCTAGGCTCCTGTACACAGTGTCCAAAATAGAAGAAACACAATGGAGGAGCTGACAGGCCAGCACCTGAGAGGGCTAGCTCCTGCCAGGAGGAAGACGCAGGGTGGAGCGCAGCCTCTGTAAACAGGCTTTCTATGCCTGCTCTCCATGTGTCTACCCCATTTCCCATCAGCGGGTAAAATCAGAGCCACACACATGCCCAGCACAGAGGTGGAAGGAGGCCACAGGGAAAAGGATTGCAGCAGCTTCAGCTGCACCAGGCTTCTCTGAGCCCTGTGTGCAGGGCCAGGTGAACCCTACGGCTGATCTGGCTAAGTGCTCAGGATCCCACTACCTCTTCTAGGGCCATGGGTCCTGAGGATGCCTCTACATTTCCCAGAGCCCCTCTGTGAGCTGCTGTCAAGTGTGCTGAAGGAAGGAAGGAATGGAGGGAGGAAAGGAGGGAGGGAGGGAGGGAGGGAGGGAGTGGCCATGTGAAGTTGGAGACCAGGGCCTTCCCCAGATCAGGCTCAAGAATCTTGAGGAGCCGGGCCTAGCCCCAGAGGGGACCAAGTCCCTCCCCTCACTCCTCTAGGAAGATAACACTAGAAAGGAGGTCCACGACCCCCACAAAGCCACGCCCCAGAGGAGGGACCACACCCCCAGGGTGCAACACCTCCCAGGAGGACAACACCCTAGAGAAGCCAAGGCCAGGAAGACCACATACTAGTGACAGCGTTATCTTCTTACACCAGTGTCATTAGCATCCACAGAGGGGAATGGAGTCGGGGCGGAGCCTGTGGTGGAGGAGGGCTGCCCCATGTGGCCCGCTGCCTTCCAAAGCCACTCCCAAAGCATGTTCTCATCTTTGTGACCAAACATGGGAGCTCTCATTGGAGCCTCTGAATTCTGAATGTGCCAGAAAGCCCAGCAAGCAAGACAAGAAAGCTGTCACACAGTCCTGGGGCCTTCCCACACCAGGAAGTCCGTCTAGAGCTGGGAGTCCTAGGTCCTCGGGCTGGTCTAGCTGGCTGGTCTTTCTCTCCTTCCCCTCTTTCTCAGCATCTGTCTGCAGGGGGATCCCAAGAGCATTTCGTCAGCGAGGAGATTAAGTCGTTAAGGAGCACAGAGGAAACCTCATTCATATTTCAGAAGACTTTGTGCATTTGGAGCACGATTGACTGGAATTTAATTGGGTTAGACGTTATCAGTTTAAACTTTAAATAACTGCACAGAAATGAAATTTAAAATCCCCTGTGTCTAGTAGATTAGCACTGTAATACTAGCCTGGCCCCTGAGGAGAGGGAGGTGAGCGGGACCACAAGGCCACCTGGCCAGGGTGCAGCCTCTCCATGAATGGAAGCAGCCACCCCAGTGGCCAATAGCACGGTGGCCATCACAGTGGCCTTGAAGCCTGACCCACTGACCTCCTTGGTGCGGTTGAAGGTCATCCTTTGGCAACTCTGGTGAGGCATGCTGGGAGCTCAGAGGCCAGGAAGACATGGTCTCAGCATCTGTGTCCTCTGCGGGGGACACTGCTATCCACAGGCCAGGCTGGACAAGCCCCCAGCTGAGCAGAGGTGAAAACTCAGATCCCGGCACATTCTGCATGAGGAAGGTCTCCCTGTCCTCTGGGTCTGTCACATTGAAGGCCACTTTTAGGAGGGGCTCCCTAAGGGGCTAAACCTGCTTTAGGGGAACAGAGCTGCACAGCCCTGAACCTTCAGGTGTCTGCCCAAACAAATGCAGATTTCAAAGGCTCTGTCATTTCCAGGGTCTAGGCCTCTGTCAAGGGTGGGCAGTTCCCAAGGGCTTGGAGTCCAGCACCCCAGCCTCCGGGGACCCCTGCTGCTGGGACCAGGAGCATGGCTGTGCACCACTGCCCTCTGGTGGGCAGGCAGGGCAGCTAGGCCTGAGTCCTGGCCTAACCATCGAGCCACCCTTGACCTGCACAGGGGATGAGGCTAACTGCTCATCTGCAGCTGCCAGTGGGGAAGGAACCATGCCTGTGTTTGCAAGTGGGGTGCCCAGGAACAGGGTCACACACAGCCACTCTGGGTAAGGGGTAGGAGCAATCAACCCACATTCCTGTCTATTTACAGATCCCATGAGAGATAGCTTCCCGAATGTTCAGGCTGGTGGTGGAAGGGGTTGGGCCCCAGGACCAGAGCAGGGGAGAACCCAAAGCCCAAAGCCTTACCTCATCTCTTTGAGGGTCACCCTCCTAACCTTAGAAGTAACCCTCCTCAGACTGGAGGGTTAGACTTCTAATCCTCCCATCCAGGAGCTGAGAACTGCTGCCCCACCGAAAGAGTCAGTCACCCCCTGGGAACCCGTCCTTATCCTTCCAGAGCCCAGGGAGACCCCAGTATGTGAGTGTCCTAAAGTGTATATACATTACGCTCCTGAAATTATTGTCCATTTCCAATAGAAGACTCCAGCACCAGGTAAGGCAGTAGATGCTCAGACCTGAGACCCAGGAGAGAGAAGGGACTCGAAAGCAAACTGCCTGCAGCCAGCAGCTCAGCCAGTGGGAATCAGTCTCAGGAGTGCCCACCCAGGACCTCCAAGAGCCCAGGAGAACACAGCACTCTGCAGAGAGCATCTTCAATTAGGACTTAGAAAAGAAAGGAGTTCTTGGAGGATGGGGGTGGCTAGCAAGGTCCAGCTTGGCCCACCTGCCCCTCAGCACTTCCGACCAACACCACTCTCCAGGCTCATCAACCCTCAAAAGGCTCCAGACTCCTCCAGTCCATGTTAATGTAGGGATCTCTCTCCTCCCTCTCTACCCTTATCCTCCTTTCCTACTCTTTGCTCTGTCTTTGAGTAAGTTTTAGAATGCTCAGACCCCCATCCGGGAAGCTGCGTGGTAATGAAGTGACAACCTTCCAGCATTAGAGGACACACCAAAGCTGAGAGTGGAGGGGAAGTCATAGCCTTAAATATGCGAAAATAAACATTAACATTAACAAAATACTCACATGGAGAAGTGAGGAAAGGTCATTAGAACGTATCAATGGGGAATAACCAGAAGTCAATCAAGACCAACCAGATGACAGACCCTGGACGAGCCGTGGGCAACTTTCATGCAGCTTCTGCAAATCCAACCTCAGGTCCTTCTGCTGATGTCATCCAGGGATGCAATAGGGTTGTTTTCTCTGCCAATTAAAGAATTAAAAGGCAGGAGAAAGTGCTACCAGGAATCCTGGGGCATGCCAGCAGAGCATGAGATGGAGCCTGGGAAATCAGGGCTCTAATCTGAGAGTGCTTAGTCTCCTTAATAAGAACAGTCTCAAGCAAACCTTGAGGACAGTGATTAGAATTTAAAAGTAAAACCCCAAGGCAGGCAAGCTGTAAACCTCTCAGCTGCCTGGGAAGAGAAGGGAGAAGGAAAGAAAGCC
This sequence comes from Rhizomys pruinosus, assembly GCA_009823505.1. NCBI lineage: Eukaryota > Metazoa > Chordata > Mammalia > Rodentia > Spalacidae > Rhizomys > Rhizomys pruinosus. The sequence goes on from VZQC01003291.1 coordinate 1,100,001, forward strand.
ACACTGCTGTGATAAGGCCAGGGGGCCTTTAGAAGAGCAAGGAAGCCAGAAGCAGTACTCGGGGAGTCTAAAAGCATGCTTACGCTCTGGCCAGTATCCAAAAGAAAAAGAATAGTCACCTCTTTGAGTCGGCGTCAAAAAGCAGGCAGACCCAGTGGAACCTCGTTATTCCTAGAAACTGCACAGGAAGGGGTGGGGATTCTGGGAAGGAAAAGCACATTATCCTAAACCCAACCACCTTCTTAGGGATGGTCCCCGGCCTCCCTGACCTGCCCTACTGAATTAACCCTTAGGGCATATCTTCCTGGAGGTAAATTCCATTCTCTGCAAAGCTTTTTTTTGAGCAAGCTCTTTCCTGACTGAGCATGTGCCCAGCCCTACAACTGCTCCCTTAACAATATGTAAGGACATTTGCTTTATAGTCATCTCTGACTTGAAGTCCATTTGTCAGATAAAGCACAGCTATCACCACTTGCTTTCAGAGTAAAATGTCAAAAGTTCCTATTCTGTGTGGAGAGACTTCTCTGCAGGCAATCACTCCATTCTGTGCTGGGCAGATGTCAATGTTGCACCTCAGAAAAGCCTTCTCACCCACCAAGCTTCAGGGTTGTGGGTAGTGCTAGGTGCTGGATACCATCAGCCATAGGCCAGGTGTCTGCCTGGGCAGGGCAGCCTCAAAGCAGCATACACCCTGGCTGGTAACTTTGAAAAGCCCCACCAGCAGGGATACCAGGAGGTGGCCACTGTTGGTCTTGGCACTCTCAAACGGGCACCCTGGAGATCCTTTATTTGACTTTTGTCACTCTTGGGGATGGGAGCACCAAGGCTGTCAACTCGCTCATCCATGTGGCCGCAGCACCCTCTGCTCGAACATCTCAGTGGCTTGTGTGGTGTCCACAACTACCCTGAGTGGTGGCTGCTCATCTTCAGTTCCCTGGAGCAGTTTGGCACACCTCATGTTAAGATGGCTCCCGTGTGAGATGCAGAAGTACTTCTCTAGAGCTGGCTTGCAAGCAGGAAGTTACCCTTAGAACAAGCTCCCTTCTAAGTCTATAGTTGGTATGAATGGTGGATTTCCTAGGGCAGGACTGCAGGTACAGGGCGGGGGGCTTTCCACCTTATGTCATGCTTGCAGGGCCTCGTTCTCACCCCTTGCTTTCTATCTTTCTCTGCATTGTCTTTCTGAATTCATGTAAGAGTTCCTATCACTTCTACAAATGGAATCTCATTAAATTAAAAAGCTTCTGCACAGCAAAGGAACCTGTCAAGTGAGGAGGTGACCCACAGAATGGGAGAATAATCTTTGCCAACTATGCATCTGACAGAAGATCAGTGACAAGAATAAACAAAGAACACCAAGAACTCAAAAAATTAAACCCCAAACCCCCCAAATAATCCAATTAGCAAATGGGCTATGGAAGTAAACAGAAAGTTCTCAAAAGAAATACAAACGACTAGAAAACACTTTTAAAAAGTGTTCAACATCCTTAGCCATTAGAGAAATGCAAATGAAAACTGTTAAGAGTCCATCTCCCCCCAGTCAGAACCGCCGACCACAGGAGTACTAACCACAAAGGCCAGCAGGACCTGAGGAGCCTTTACACAGTTAGTGGGAGTGAAAATTAGTGAAGCCACCCAAGAAACCAATCTAGAGGTTTCTCAAAATATTAAAAATAAAACTACCATATGACCCTCCTTACCACTCCTGGGCATACCCAAAGGACCTACCCTCTCTCAGGGGTACCTGTGTGTCTGTGTTCATCACTGCACTATTCAGTCTCTACAAAATGAAGGCAGCCTAGACGCCTAGCAGCTGATAAGTGGGTGATGAAATCGTGGAGCACAATAGAGTCATACTCAGCTGTAAAGAAAAATAAACTATAAGCCGGGTGAGGTGGCGCACACCTTTAATCCTAGCACTCCGGAGGCAGAGGTAAGCAGATCTTCGTGAGTTCAAGGCCAGCCTGGTCTACAGAGTGAGTTCCAGGACAGCTGGTGCTACAGGGAGACCCTGTCTTGAAAAGACAAAAAAAAAAAGAAAGAAAGAAAGAAAGAAAGAAAGAAAGAAAGAAAGAAAGAAAGACCATGAAAACTGCAGAGAAATGGATATAATTGGGAAAAAAATTACTCTAAGTAACATAATCTAGGCCTCCAAGGACAAGTGCCACATGTCCTCTCATAGGAGACCATGGATGCAACTCTAGTTCACTGTGTCCAATGTGGAATGCCTGTGGAATGCAGATGGGGTACCTTAAGGGAGAGGGATAGAACATAGAGAAAAAGAAAGGACGGGAATGCTGCTGGTAGGTCAGGCAGGGAGGGGCAGGGATTGAGGAGATGGGGGGGCAGTGGAAGATTAAACAAGATGCTTTTGTCTCAGAATAGATGTGACCCTCCAGTTTGACTTGTACAATAACATCTTGTCAAACTTCGTCTCCCTAACTTGGTATTTTTTGATACGCACTTTGCAGGATGACCTCAGGGCTATGTGGATTGAATAAAGGGATCTGAATCATGTCTTTGTCTCTGCAGCTGGGTGTTCTGGTGCACTTTGCTACCATGGAGGTGTACCCTTGTTGTTGTTTTTTTTTAATCTCAATTTGGCAGTTTTGTTTATAATGGACCTTTACTTACCTGGACATAACAGCACCTGGCTACCACCACCACAGACTGTCACATGGGACAGTTGGCATGTCGTCTTTGGCAGTGCAAGCTGTCAAGAGTAAGAAGTCTGTTGGTGATAGGAGTAGTTTGTCTCTTAACTCCCAGGTATGTAGCAAAAGTTACCAGATGTGACTGTGAATCTGGGTGGGAGGAAACGAGCGCTGTCTGCTCAACGCCATAGTGCAGAGAATATTATTTTGGGAAGCTACCTAATGCATAAGCTTTTTAATGCTGTAAAATAGCTAAAATAAATGCCACTTTTTCAGAGATAATGGACAGCCTGGTCAAACTCAAAGCTTTTTGATGTATAAAACTATAAATGGAACTATTCCATCAATAGGCAAAGTGTAACCAAATCTGTCTGGATGGATAGTGTGTAATTTCTGCACAGGTCTCTTGTTTAGTAAATACATCACTGTATACCGGTCAGGAATCTTGCTCCAATAAAGGAACGTAAAGATTTTTTTTGGACTGGGATCATTCTCCTTGTTTTGTAGAGAACTGTTACTATCCAGACTTCGGTGGTATGTTGTTTGCTGGGAGAGGGGAGACTGATTTTGCAGTGATTATGGCATCTATACAGAATTTTTGTTTAAGTGAAAGGTTTCACCTGGGATCACACTAGTTCTGCATACCTTAACCCCTTTTTACTGTTAACTCCTTTTTACTGTTACCCGACTTTTACTTTGGGAGGGGGGGATTGGCTGGCCTGGAATTAGGGATACAGTCTAGGCCAACCTTGAAAAGTTCACCTGCCTCTGCCTTCAGAGTACTAGGATAAGAGTTATGTCACCATGCCCAGCTATATTTAATTTGTAATGTTTTATAGTGACTTGTGCACATGTATATGTTGATAATACATTGTGTCCCCCCCCCTTTTTTTTTTTAAAGATAGGTCTCTGTAGCTGGCCTTGAACTTACTGAGCTCTGCCTTTGCTCTTTCTTTACTACCATACCCTTTTTATGTGAGCCTGGGTGTTCTGCCCAGGCAGTCCTTTAATTTTGCATTTTCCAGTATGTTTCCCAAATAGGTTGGGTTTGAGGCCACTAACCAGGCATCAGATTTCCCTAAAATTGGGTTTATGGACAGTTTCACCTTCATGTGGGTTCTGGGAGTCAAACTCAGGTTCTCAGCTGGTGCTCCCAACTGCTGAGCTGTCTCTCCAGAGCCCTTTCTTTGGCCTATATCCCCAGTTGGCCTGGAACTCACTGTGTACACCAGGCTGAACTTTTAACTCAGAGATCCAACTGCTATGAGTGCTAGGATTAAAAAAACCATGTGCTGCCATGCGTGNAAAAAAATTACTCTAAGTAACATAATCTAGGCCTCCAAGGACAAGTGCCACATGTCCTCTCATAGGAGACCATGGATGCAACTCTAGCTTCACTGTGTCTCACTGTGGAATGCCTGTGGAATGCAGATGGGGTACCTTAAGGGAGAGGGATATTCGGATCAGGCGATAGGAACATAGAGCAAAAAGAAACGACGCGGAATGCCCTGCTGGGGCTAGCGTCAGGCCAGGGTCCGAGGGCCCAGGGATTGAGCGCGAGGGGGGGCAGTGGAATCGATTTTAAATTAAACAATATGCTTTTCTGTCAGAATAGATGTGACCCTCCAGTTTGACTTGTACAATAACATCTTGTCAAACTTCGTCTCCACTAACTTCGTCTCCCTAACTTGGTATTTTTTGATACGCACTTTGCAGGATGACCTCAGGGCTATGTGGATTGAATAAAGGGATCTGAATCATGTCTTTGTCTCTGCAGCTGGGTGTTCTGGTGCACTTTGCTACCATGGAGGTGTACCCTTTTTTTTTTTTTAATCTCCAATTTGGCCGTTTTGTTTATAATGGACCTTTACTTACCTGGACATAACAGCACCTGGCTACCACCACCACAGACCAATGCATGGGACAGTTGGCAAGTCGTCTTTGGCAGTGCAGACTGTCAAGAATAAGAAGACTGTTGGTGGTAGGAGTACTTTGTCTCTTAACTCCCAGGTATGTAGCAAAAGTTACCAGATGTGACTGTGAATCTGGGTGGGAGGAAACGAGCGCTGTCTGCTCAACGCCATAGTGCAGAGAATATTATTTTGGGAAGCTACCTAATGCATAAGCTTTTTAATGCTGTAAAATAGCTAAAATTAAGTGCCACTTTTTCAGAGATAATGGACAGCCTGGTCAAACTCAAAGCTTTTTGATGTATAAAACTATAAAACTCTAAACTGCCGCAACTATTCCATCAATAGGCAAAGTGTAACCAAATCTGTCTGGATGGATAGTGTGTAATTTCTGCACAGGTCTCTTGTTTAGTAAATACATCACTGTATACCGGTCAGGAATCTTGCTCCAATAAAGGAACGTAAAGATTTAAAAAAAAATAAAAATAATAAAAAACAAAAAAAAACTAAAAAAAAAAAAAAACAAATAAAAAAAAAAAAAAAAAGAACAACCAGTTGGAAAACAAGGTACACCACCCATCCAATACCAGCCTGATTGGTGGGCATAACCAACTTCCCTGTGATGAGATTCCAGACCCACTCATAGAGGTGAGGTATGTACCATCATCTAGTGGTATACACCTAGTCAACAAGCGGTCTGAGGAGGTGGCAGGCCCATGTGAGGAGTGTATGACACAGCGGCCAACTGCCTTCTCAACACCTATGCTTGTACCCATAGACAAAAGTGGCTCCCAGCCATGGAGAAACCTCTCATGATGAACAGTGGTGAATATTGACTTACAGCTGCCCAAAACACACGTAATATGTGGCAGATGTGGGCCCAGCCCTAAGCAAGTCATTTAGAACACCCCCTGCAAGGCTCAGGGGATCCTGAGGAGGGTGCAGGAGGTGTGAAGGTAGTGGATACGGTGAGGCGCTACAGAACACCATTCTCTGGACTGGGACAGTGCTGCAGCAATTAACTCCCAACACTGTAGAAACCTGCACTGGGCCCACACAGGACCAGCCCTATCAATGATCAGTCAAGGAAGGAGCAGAGACTCATGGCCCTATCTTTTACCTCTGAACTAGCGGCTACAGATAAATTCGGGAAGGGGACTGCTGTCTTTAGTTGTGAACCCTCTGCTTGAGCCCTCCAGGCTCCAAAAGATAGCTCCAAACTCACGGCCATATAGATAGTCCTAATTAACCTCAGTGGGTCACAAAATAGAACAGCCATCAACATGAGATTTGTGGGATGGGGACAGTGGACAGGGGTGGTAGACATGGTGAATGGTCAGGATGCAAGGCACACATATGCAAAATTACCAAAAAAAAAAAAAAAAACCTAATTAGTGCTAGAAAGCTAGCTCAGCAGTTAAGTGTTCTTCCTGCTCTTTCAAAGAACTAGAGATGCCCAGCATCATCTGGCAGCTTACAACTGCCTATAACTCCAACTATAGGGATCCAACAGCCCCTATGGCCTCCTTGAGCACCTGAACACGTGGCATAAAATCTGGCCTTCTCTCCTGCCCCTCCCTGCAGACACACTGCCGGGCATATCTAGCCGACCCTCTTTCCTAGCCAAGCTTAATTCTGTGTATTTAAACCGTAGCATACTGGCTGTGCCCTTTCTCGTGCTGAAGTGTCACATCTGTGTCCCACAGACAGCCCTGACATCAGCACATCATGGCTCAGCCTCCTCAACCTGCCATATCCTCCTCCCTCTTCAGTCTGCAGTGTCCCCATGTCCCCAGGCTCCCTCGAGGCCCCGACCCGCATGTACTAGAGGAACTCTCCTTTCCCAGGAGTTTGGCACTGAAAACACTGTTAAATCATATTCAATCCACTCATGTTATTAAGCCTTTGTTGTTAATGCCCTTTTAATGACCCCCCTTTAAACAAGCTAAGGTGTTGGGGGTGGTTTGGTGTTATAATTAGCAGCTGTTGGGCGCTCTGGTGACCCAGCTGGCTTGAGCAAAGGCCTATCAGGCCAGCACCCAGTTGGTTGTCCCCCTCATGGGAACCGAGCAGCTTTGAACACAGACTTGAGATTATACAAGGCCGGCTCCTTGCTGCCAAGCCCAAGCTCCAGCTCCTCAAGGCTATTCAAATCGCTATGTCAGAACAGGTTTACCAGATATTCTGCCAGTACAAGCCTCCCTGACCCCCTAAATGACCCTGAGAACCTGCAGCTATTTCCAACCAGGCTAGAGGGCAGCACTTCACGGGTGGTACAGAAGACCTGAGACTGGTGCAAACACGGACTGCCTACACAGAGCTATATGTCTCTGGCTTCTAAAGCCTGGAGCTAGAAGCCTCTGGCTCTGCCAAACAGCCTAAGGTCTTGGGCACCCAGAGGCCCAGGACTACCAGCACTGCAAGAGCCTCTCCTTTCTACATAACTACCAAAAGAACCCATCAATGGTAATGTCCCACCAGGCTCCCACATCCCCTCCTCCCTGCAGCTCTCAAGTCCCCACCACTTCCTTCTCTGGGGTTTCCATGTCCTTGGGTCCATCCCAGGAGCAACCATGTCCCCATCTCCCCCAGCCCTTTCCAGACAGCTTCTGTTATTTGTGGTCCACTGCTGTATTATGTAACCCTGACTTCAACAAGCAGCACGTCCTTCACTGAGCCGGTGACCGAATGCTAACAGGCCTCTGGATTCCTGGATTTGAAGACGCCCTGCTCCACAGTAAGGACGAGGAAGGAGGATGTGGCACCCACAGGTGAAGGGTCAGGAGAGAGCATAGCTCTGTACCAGACAGAGGTGCCAGGCCACCTGGACTCTGAGCTGCAAGTAGTGTGCAAGGGGAAGCCAAGACCTTCCTGCACCGGACCTTCATTTGGCCACCTGCTCAGGTCATGCCACAGGTGAAAAGAACTGAGGAAGGTCCCAGCACACAACACGCGCACGCACACACACACACACACACACACAGGTCCCAGCACACAACACGCACACACACACACATACACACACGCATACGCACACACACACACAGCACACACACATACACATATGCACACGCNACACACAGGTCCCAGCACACAACACGCACACACACACACATACACACACGCATACGCACACACAGCACACAGACATACACATATGCACACGCGCACACACACACAGCACACACACACACACACACAGTAGCCAGAGAGCTGCCTCCGTTCACTCTTGCATTCCTGTAGGAAGCTTCCTTTGCCACGAGCAGGTACAACACGGCCCTGCTAAGGGAAGGGAGAGCATAGTACCCACCTGCAACCACTGTAGGGAACTGACCTCTTGACACAGAGGTCAGTCGGTTACTTCCATAACCCGACCTGAGAGGCACATCCACCTCAGGTCCTCAGCCTGGGACAACGGAACATTTCCCGCCCTTGGCTGTGATTTCCCACCTGCCCAGAGTCTGCTGCCCCTGGACAGGAATTTCAGGCTGATGGCTGATGGCTGATCTTCAGCCTATGTCCACTCACAACTCACTTCACCACCCCAGCTATCCAGATTAGTGGTCTAAGGACTGCTGTCCAACCCACTGGTCACCCGAAACAAAATGCAGGCCTGCTTCAGAGTGTATACGCGCAAAAAATGACAGCCAGGAATTCTGTAATGATAGTAATGGAGAATTCAATTTACTGCCTGCTACAGCCTGCTTTTATAAGCAAAATGATGTCAGCTCCCAGAGCCAATCACAGACCCCCAATTCCACACCATTGCACACTGCTGCCCCACCCAGCATCATGAACCTGGGCCACGCTGTCTGCTCCTTCTTGGGGCAGACTCAGAGAAGTCCCCTGACTCCCACCAGCATGGTGCCCTGAGGGGTGCTAGCTGAGAACTAGTCCGCAATTCAAACTGGATCTTCCTACACAGTCCCTCCCAGAAGTTCACACTCTTATGAAAGGAACAAACTCAACTCATCAGCAGTGGTGGGGTCCTTTATTCATAATGAGGGGCACCTTTCACAGAGAGCAGCAACTTCAGTCCGGTACCCCTAACATCGAGATGCTCCTAGGTGTCAGAGGCCGGCACACGGCCCTCTAGTGCTGGTGCTGCTTGAACTGCAGGCCGCAGTAGCCACACGTCCCCGTTTTTGTTTCTTTGTCCTGAAAGATTCAAAAGGAAAGAACTGGAACTTTCATTTTACCTCAAATCCAGTTAGCACACTGCAAAGTACAAACCTTGAGCCATCTCAAAGGGCCACTCAAGAGCCCCACAGCGTCTGCGGTTGCTCCCACAGCAGGTAGGAGCCTCACAGCGCCCCACCCCCCACACACACATCCTCCTCCTTTTCCTCCTCCTCTCCCCTCTGGCACTGCTGGGGCCTAAATCTAGGTCCCTGCACACACCATGAGGCAGGCACTTCACCCTGGAGCCACCTCCCCAGCCATCTTTCTACTTGTTATTTGACACAGGGTCTCAGTAAGTTGCCAGTCTGGCTGTACACTCCTGGTATACCTCAGACACCTTGAACTTGGGATGCTCCCACTGAGCTTCACAGGAACTAGAATTACAGGCCTGAGCCAGGCCAGACCTCTCTCTCCTCCTTCTACCCTGTGCTTAGTGCTCTTTTTTATTGTGGTGCTGGGGAAGCACCCACAGCCTCCCACGCCAACCACGTGCTCTAGCATGGAGCTGAACCCCAGCCCACAATGTACTCTTATCCCATGGTTTCCTTCTCTGGTCTCTGGCCCTAGTCTTCTCTATTTTGTTGACAACTGTCCTACAAAAATAAGACTGCACAGGGCTGTTACCATATAACCTACATCTCCTTGAACTGGAGCCCTCATCCTTGGCATGAAGGACTCAGAGACCAGCCTTTTAAAAAGGCAGGGAACACTAAGATGAGGTTGCCACAGTGGGCCCTGATCCAATCTGACTGGAGGATCAGGAGGCAGACACCTCCAGATGTGGACACCTCCAGATGTGGACACCTCCAGATGTGGACCATGTGAGAACATAGGGTGGCCAATTTGTAAGCCAAGAGAGAACTCCAGAGGTGCTAGACCACACCTTGGGTGTGATTACAGCCTGTGAGAAGTGTCTGTTCAAGTCCCTAGCAGTGGTACCCTGTGCCAACCCAGGCCAACCAACCCAGGGTCCAAAGCAATGCTGGCCAGAGGAAAGGCAGCTGCGTCCATGTGAGAGGAATTGGTACATGTGCCTATCACACAGAAGACACTGCGCCATGCAATCAGAAAGGACCCCTCTACTATTCAGTCCCTATGGCACAGCTGACTGTTTTTAGCAGGGAGCACAGCCAGAGAGGGCAGCAAGAGCAGACGGCCTGGAGGGAAGGTGAGCTGGTGACCAGCAAGCTGCTTACAGGCATGCAGGAAAGCGATGGGACTACATACCAAGTTTATGTACACCTTGGGGTGACCCAGAGCACCGCCCCCACCGTCGCAGGCTATGATCCGATGATCCACCTCACTCACGGGCTGCTCTGCTATCAAATCAATGGCAAAATTCTCATTTACCTACAATGAGAACAGGAAAGAAAGAGTTAAATATAAAAGCTGTAAACTTCACAATTTATGGGTAGGGCACCCACCCAAATCCACACACAATTCCACTCAAACAAGCACTGATCCTTCAAAGCACAATAAAATCCATCAGATCCAGGCATGCATGCCACCTATCCTTAGAATGAAAGACCACTCTCGACATCACTCCCTTGCTTAGATTCAGCAACTTGGACTCCGCCCACTGCTCCATCACCTGCTCTCTCCTCCTCCATCACCTGCTCTCTCCCCCTCCATCACCTGCTCTCTCCCCCTCCATCACCTGCTCTCTCCCCCTCCATCACCTGCTCTCTCCCCCTCCATCACCTGCTCTCTCCCCCTCCATCACCTGCTCTCTCCTCCTCCATCACCTGCTCTCTCCTCCTCCATCACCTGCTCTCTCCTCCTCCATCACCTGCTCTCTCCTCCTCCATCACCTGCTCTCTCCCCCTCCATCACCTGCTCTCTCCCCCTCCATCACCTGCTCTCTCCCCCTCCATCACCTGCTCTCTCCCCCTCCATCACCTGCTCTCTCCCCCTCCATCACCTGCTCTCTCCCCCTCCATCACCTGCTCTCTCCCCCTCCATCACCTGCTCTCTCCCCCTCCATCACCTGCTCTCTCCCCCTCCATCACCTGCTCTCTCCCCCTCCATCACCTGCTCTCTCCCCCTCCATCACCTGCTCTCTCCCCCTCCATCACCTGCTCTCTCCCCCTCCATCACCTGCTCTCTCCTCCTCCATCACCTGCTCTCTCCCCCTCCATCACCTGCTCTCTCCCCCTCCATCACCTGCTCTCTCCTCCTCCATCACCTGCTCTCTCCTCCTCCATCACCTGCTCTCTCCTCCTCCATCACCTGCTCTCTCCTCCTCCATCACCTGCTCTCTCCCCCTCCATCACCTGCTCTCTCCCCCTCCATCACCTGCTCTCTCCCCCTCCATCACCTGCTCTCTCCCCCTCCATCACCTGCTCTCTCCCCCTCCATCACCTGCTCTCTCCCCCTCCATCACCTGCTCTCTCCCCCTCCATCACCTGCTCTCTCCCCCTCCATCACCTGCTCTCTCCCCCTCCATCACCTGCTCTCTCCCCCTCCATCACCTGCTCTCTCCCCCTCCATCACCTGCTCTCTCCCCCTCCATCACCTGCTCTCTCCTCCTCCATCACCTGCTCTCTCCTCCTCCATCACCTGCTCTCTCCCCCTCCATCACCTGCTCTCTCCCCCTCCATCACCTGCTCTCTCCGCCTCCATCACCTGCTCTCTCCTCCTCCATCACCTGCTCTCTCCTCCTCCATCACCTGCTCTCTCCTCCTCCATCACCTGCTCTCTCCTCTTCCATCACCTGCTCTCTCCTCCATCACCTGCTCTCTCCTCCTCCATCACCTGCTCTCACCTCCTCCATCACCTGCTCTCTCCTCCTCCAACACCTGCTCTCTCCTCCTCCAACACCTGCTCGCTCCTCTCGATGTCTCTCCCCACATGCATGTGTGCTTTTCCCAGACCTACTTGATGGGATGGGTGGCCATGAAGCCAGGTCTTTACACACTGCCCTGTGCATGTCCTACCAGTGTGATCTCAGGCCCCTCGATGGAGCTTCCCTCCCATACGTGTGACATAGGATTATCCAGAATACAAAAGCCCTCCCCCACAGCCACTGTCAGATGAGCAACTGGCTTCAGTGTCTCCCTATTCTGTGCAAGGCCATGGCGGATCTTTGCCATGGACTAGCTCCCTGGGCCTCTGCACACCCCTCTCCCCTTGTAACTAGAATGTTCTTCAGTCTGAGTTTCCAGCCACTCATACTGGGAGTCCCGGCCTGGATGACCCTACCCTCTTGAGGCTCCATGTCTGTTGATAAGAGACACACCTCAAACTTTTGTTTCATTAGGAGAGCTTTCGACCACTTGTGTTCATACAAATCCTGCAGCAAGGGGTTACTGAAAACACAAGGACCCAGGAAAATCCACCCATGAAAACTCCAGGGCCTGGAGTCATCTGAACACTTGAAACACTTTCCCTCTTTTTCCCATAAAATTATCCATTTCACCTAAAATATCCTCTGTGCTTGCATACAGCTGGGCATCATGGATACCTGTTGGTATTTACAGTGCCCTCCCTCAGTCACTACTCCCCTCTGGTCACGTGGACTTTGATGCATTTTCCTTCCAATCAGGCGGTTTCACTATCACTGGCGAAGACAGTGTCTCTTACCAGGTTTCCCTGCAGAGCTGAGATTTGTACTCTAAGCAGTTTTGACTTCATTAGCCTTGCTTCTACCATTTCCTTCTTTACACTCGCTTTTGATTTACTGTATTATTATTTATGACCATGCAGCAGATATCCATCAAGTTGTAATTCCAACATGGCTTCCTGGTGACACTACACACCTATCAAGAACTTATTTTTGTCCACTTGAAAAATGTCCTGTTTTCAGGGTGCATCTACCCTGCAAGTCAGGCGTCTCTTCCTAGACCTGGATCCTGGGACACTGGGTAAAGTCCGTGAAACCATTCAACCCACTATGAAGCATGCCACCACACAGAAGCATTATTATACACTCGAAATTCAGGGCCTGCACTCTCCACATCCGCTATGATGATCACAGCCTGCACTTTACCACAGCAGATATCAGGATCACAGCCTGTACTCCCCACATCAGGTATCACAATCACAGCCTGCACTCCCCACATCAGGTATCACAATCACAGCCTGGACTCCGCACATCAGGTATCAGGAACACAGTCTGCACTCCCCACATCAGATATCAGAATCACAGCCTGCACTCCAAACATCAGGTATCACAATCATAGCCTGCACTCCCTACATCAGGTATCAGGATCACAGCCTGCACTCCTCACATCAGGTATCACAATCACAGCGTGTACTCCCCACATCAGGTATCAGGATCACAGCCTTCACTCCCCACATCAGGTATCAGGATCACATCCTGCACTCCCCACATCAGGTATCACAATCATAGCCTGCACTCCCTACATCAGGTATCAAGATCACAGCCTGCGCTCCCCATGTCAGGTATCACATTCATAGACTGCACTCCCCACATCAGGTACCAGGATCACAGCCTGCACTCGCCACATCACGTATCAGGATCACAGCCTGCACTGCCCACATCAGGTATCACAATCACAGGATGTACTCCATACATCAGGTATCAGGATCAAAGCCTGCACTCCCAACATCAGGTATCACAATCACAGCCTGTACTCACTACATCAGGTATCAGGAACACAGCCTGCAATCCCTACATCAGGTAACAGGATCACAGCCTGCACTCCTCACATCAGGTATCAGGATCACAGCCTGCACTCCCCACATCAGGTATCAAAATCACAGCCGGCACTCCCCACATCAAGTATCACAATTAGAGCCTGCAATCCCCACATCAGGTAACAGGATCACAGCCTCCACTCCCCACATCATGTATCACAATCACAGCCTGCACTCCCCACACAAGGCATCACAATCACAGCCTGCACTCCCCACACAAGGCATCACGATCACAGCCTGCACTCCCCACATCAGGTACCAGGATCACAGCCTGCACTCCCCACATCAGGTATCAGGATCACAGCCTGCACTCCCCACATCAGGTATCACGATCACAGCCTGCACTCCCCACATCAGGTATCAGGATCACAGCCTGCACTCCCCACATCAGGTATCAGGATCACAGCCTGCACTCCCCACATCAGGTATCACGATCACAGCCTGCACTCCCCACATCAGGTATCAGGATCACAGCCTGCACTCCCCACATCAGGTATCAGGATCACAGCCTGCACTCCCCACATCAGGTATCACGATCACAGCCTGCACTCCCCACATCAGGTATCAGGATCACAGCCTGCACTCCCCACATCAGGTATCAGGATCACAGCCTGCACTCCCCACATCAGGTATCAGGATCACAGCCTGCACTCCCCACATCAGGTATCAGGATCACAGCCTGCACTCCCCACATCAGGTATCAGGATCACAGCCTGCACTCCCCACATCAGGTATCAGGATCACAGCCTGCACTCCCCACATCAGGTATCAGGATCACAGCCTGCACTCCCCACATCAGGTATCAGGATCACAGCCTGCACTCCCCACATCAGGTATCAGGATCACAGCCTGCACTCCCCACATCAGGTACCAGGATTACACCCTGCACTCCCCACATCAGGTATCACTATCACAGCCTGCACTCCCCACATCAGGTAACATGATAACAGCCTGCACTCCCCACATCAGGTATCAGGATAACAGCCTACACTCCCCACATCAGGTATCATGATCACAGCCTGCACTCCCCACATCAGGTATCAGGATCACAGCCTGCACTCCCCACATCAGGTATCAGGATCACAGCCTGCACTCCCCACATCAGGTATCACGATCACAGCCTGCACTCCCCACATCAGGTATCACGATCACAGCCTGCACTCCCCACATCAGGTATCAGGATCACAGCCTGCACTCCCCACATCAGGTATCAGGATCACAGCCTGCACTCCCCACATCAGGTATCACGATCACAGCCTGCACTCCCCACATCAGGTATCACGATCACAGCCTGCACTCCCCACATCAGGTATCAGGATCACAGCCTGCACTCCCCACATCAGGTATCAGGATCACAGCCTGCACTCCCCACATCAGGTATCACGATCACAGCCTGCACTCCCCACATCAGGTATCACGATCACAGCCTGCACTCCCCACATCAGGTATCAGGATCACAGCCTGCACTCCCCACATCAGGTATCAGGATCACAGCCTGCACTCCCCACATCAGGTATCACGATCACAGCCTGCACTCCCCACATCAGGTATCACGATCACAGCCTGCACTCCCCACATCAGGTATCAGGATCACAGCCTGCACTCCCCACATCAGGTATCAGGATCACAGCCTGCACTCCCCACATCAGGTATCACGATCACAGCCTGCACTCCCCACATCAGGTATCACGATCACAGCCTGCACTCCCCACATCAGGTATCAGGATCACAGCCTGCACTCCCCACATCAGGTATCACAATCACAGCCTGCACTCCCCACATCAGGTATCACAATTACAGCCTTCACTCCCCACATCAGGTATCAGGATCACAGCCTGCACTCCCCAGATCAGGTATCACAATCACAGCCTACATTCCCCACATCAGGTATCACAATCACAGCCTGTACTCCCTATATCAGGTATCAGTATCAGAGCCTGCAATCCCCACATCAGGTATCAGGATCACAGCCTGCACTCCCCTCCTCAGGTATCACAATCACAGCCTGCACTCCCCACATCAGGTATCACAATTACAGCCTGCACTCCCCACATCAGGTATCAGGATCACAGCCTGCACTCCCCACATAAGGTATCACAATCACAGCATGGACTCCCCACATCAGGTATCACAATGACAGCCTGCACTCCCCACCTCAGGTATCATGATCACAGCCTGCACTGCCCACATCAGGGATCATGATCACAGCCTGCACTCCCCACATCAGGTATTATGATCACTGCCTGCAATTCCCACATCATGTATCACAATCACAACCTGCACTACCCACATCAGGTATCACAATCACACCCTGCACTCCCCAACATCAGGAATCAGGATCACAGCCTGCACTCCCCACATCACGTATCACAATCACAGCCTGCTCTCCCCACATAAGGTATCACAATCACAGCCTGCACTCCCCATATCAGGTATCAGGATCACAGCCTGCACTCCCCATATCAGGTATCATGATCACAGCCTGCACTCCCCACATCAGGTATCAGGATCACTGCCTGCACTTCCCACATCAGGTGTCACAATCACAGCCTGCACTCCCCACGTCAGGTATCACAATCACAGCCTGGACTCTCCCACATCAAGTATCAGGATCACTGCCTGCACTCCCCACATCACGTATCACAATCACAGCCTGCTCTCCCCACATAAGGTATCACAATCACAGCCTGCACTCCCCACATCAGGTATCACAATTACAGCCTTCACTCCCCACATCAGGTATCAGGATCACAGTCTACACTCCTCACATCAGGTATCACAATCACAGCCTACACTCCACACATCAGGTATCACAATTACAACTTGCACTCCCCATATCAGGTATCATGATCACAGCCTCCACTCCCCACATCAGGTATCAGGATCACAGCCTGCACTACCCACATCAGGTATCACAATCACAGCCTGCACTCCCCACATCAGGTATCAGGATCACAGTCTGCACTCCCTACATCAGGTATCACGATCAAGTCCTGCACTCCCCACATCGGGTATCAGGATCACAGCCTGCACTCCTCACATCAGGTATCACAATCACAGCCTGTACTCTCTACATCAGGTATCACAATCACAGCCTGCACTCCCCACATCAGGTATCACTATCACAGCCTGTACTCCCTACATCAGGTATCAGGATCACAGCCTGCACTCCCCACATCAGGTATCAGGATCACAGCCTGCACTCCCCACATCAGGTATCACAATCACAGCCTGCACTCCCCACATCAGGTATCACGATCACAGCCTGCACTCCCCACATCAGGTATCAGGATCACAGCCTGCACTCCCCACATCAGGTATCAGGATCACAGCCTGCACTCCCCACATCAGGTATCACGATCACAGCCTGCACTCCCCACATCAGGTATCACGATCACAGCCTGCACTCCCCACATCAGGTATCAGGATCACAGCCTGCACTCCCCACATCAGGTATCAGGATCACAGCCTGCACTCCCCACATCAGGTATCACGATCACAGCCTGCACTCCCCACATCAGGTATCACAATCACAGCCTGCACTCCCCACATCAGGTATCACGATCACAGCCTGCACTCCCCACATCAGGTATCAGGATCACAGCCTGCACTCCCCACATCAGGTATCAGGATCACAGCCTGCACTCCCCACATCAGGTATCAGGATCACAGCCTGCACTCCCCACATCAGGTATCAGGATCACAGCCTGCACTCCCCACATCAGGTATCAGGATCACAGCCTGCACTCCCCACATCAGGTATCAGGATCACAGCCTGCACTCCCCACATCAGGTATCAGGATCACAGCCTGCACTCCCCACATCAGGTATCAGGATCACAGCCTGCACTCCCCACATCAGGTATCACGATCACAGCCTGCACTCCCCACATCAGGTATCAGGATCACAGCCTGCACTCCCCACATCAGGTATCAGGATCACAGCCTGCACTCCCCACATCAGGTATCAGGATCACAGCCTGCACTCCCCACATCAGGTATCACGATCACAGCCTGCACTCCCCACATCAGGTATCACGATCACAGCCTGCACTCCCCACATCAGGTATCAGGATCACAGCCTGCACTCCCCACATCAGGTATCAGGATCACAGCCTGCACTCCCCACATCAGGTATCACGATCACAGCCTGCACTCCCCACATCAGGTATCACGATCACAGCCTGCACTCCCCACATCAGGTATCAGGATCACAGCCTGCACTCCCCACATCAGGTATCAGGATCACAGCCTGCACTCCCCACATCAGGTATCAGGATCACAGCCTGCACTCCCCACATCAGGTATCAGGATCACAGCCTGCACTCCCCACATCAGGTATCAGGATCACAGCCTGCACTCCCCACATCAGGTATCAGGATCACAGCCTGCACTCCCCACATCAGGTATCACAATCACAGCCTGTACTCCCTATATCAGGTATCAGGATCACAGCCTGCACTCCCCACATCAGGTATCAAGATCACAGCCTGCACTCCCCCACATCAGGTATCAGGATCACAGCCTGCACTCTCCACATCAAGTATCAGGATCACAACCTGCACTCCCCACATCAGGTATCAGGATCACAGCCTGCGCTCCCCACATCGAGTATCAGGATCACAGCCTGCACTCCCCACATCAGGTATCAGGATCACAGCCTGCGCTCCCCACATCGAGTATCAGGATCACAGCCTGCACTCCCCACATCAGGTATCAGGATCACAGCCTGCACTCCCCACATCAGATATCAGGGTCACAGCCTGCACTCCCCACATTAGGTATCGCTATCACAGCCTGCACTCCCCACATCAGGTATCGCTATCACAGCCTGCACTCCCCACGATCACCACCTTTCATTTCTGTTTTCCCTGGCTGCTGACTCTTTCTGCACCTAGGCTCTTTGTTAGCTACTGTGCATGACAGAGGCCACTGGCATGCAACACAAATGTCCAACAAGGAAGCACCTGAGTAGACACTGACAATCCAGCACATGCCACTGCAGACAAAATGGGTCAAGTCACTAAGGATGGATTCTACACACACCAGTGTGGACCAAATGAGGACATGTCACTAAGGAGGGTTACCTGTACACAAATGGGACATATCTGAAAGGAACCTGCATATACCACTGTGGAGTGATTAGGAACATAATCACTAATGAAAATACCAAACAGTTCCATGTCAGTGTTAATCAACATGTGGAAGAAGAGGGACAGGTTTAAACATTCATTAAACAAAATGGCAGGATAAAGCACCCAGCAAGAGGCATGAGGTCAGGAGATAGGCAGAGAAGAGAATGGTTGGACTCCCTTTCTCCCTTTATAACTTTTTTTTTTTTTTTTTTTTTTTTT
>VZQC01003291.1:1120315-1152862 GCA_009823505.1 Rhizomys pruinosus
CCATGACGTGGGACTAGAGGAGTGGCCAAGACCCCAGGTCGGCCATGCCATGACGTGGGACTAGAGGAGTGGCCAAGACCCCAGGTCGGCCATGCCATGACGTGGGACTAGAGGAGTGGCCAAGACCCCAGGTCGGCCATGCCATGACGTGGGACTAGAGGAGTGGCCAAGACCCCAGGTCGGCCATGCCATGACGTGGGACTAGAGGAGTGGCCAAGACCCCAGGTCGGCCATGCCATGACGTGGGACTAGAGGAGTGGCCAAGACCCCAGGTCGGCCATGCCATGACGTGGGACTAGAGGAGTGGCCAAGACCCCAGGTCGGCCATGCCATGACGTGGGACTAGAGGAGTGGCCAAGACCCCAGGTCGGCCATGCCATGACGTGGGACTAGAGGAGTGGCCAAGACCCCAGGTCGGCCATGCCATGACGTGGGACTAGAGGAGTGGCCAAGACCCCAGGTCGGCCATGCCATGACGTGGGACTAGAGGAGTGGCCAAGACCCCAGGTCGGCCATGCCATGACGTGGGACTAGAGGAGTGGCCAAGACCCCAGGTCGGCCATGCCATGACGTGGGACTAGAGGAGTGGCCAAGACCCCAGGTCGGCCATGCCATGACGTGGGACTAGAGGAGTGGCCAAGACCCCAGGTCGGCCATGCCATGACGTGGGACTAGAGGAGTGGCCAAGACCCCAGGTCGGCCATGCCATGACGTGGGACTAGAGGAGTGGCCAAGACCCCAGGTCGGCCATGCCATGACGTGGGACTAGAGGAGTGGCCAAGACCCCAGGTCGGCCATGCCATGACGTGAGACTAGAGGAGTGGCCAAGACCCCAGGTCGGCCATGCCATGACGTGGGACTAGAGGAGTGGCCAAGACCCCAGGTCGGCCATGCCATGACATGCGACTAGAGGAGTGGCCAAGACCCCAGGTTGGGACTGTGATGACGTGGGACTAGAGGAGTGGCCAAGACCCCAGGTCGGCCATGCGATGACGTGGGACTAGAGGAGTGGCCAAGACCCCAGGTCGGGACTGCACACTAGAACCCAGAGCACACTGATGTCCAGTGTTCAGAAACACGGTTACAATCTCATTAAACACCCCAGGCACTGTCACAGCAAAGAATGTGGAGTAAGGAAGGGCACAACATTTCTTCTGCTTTTCCTGCAGGCTTCCTGCAGACTAACAGTTGCCATCAACACAGGAACCTGGGCTCAGTAAACTGACAGCAGTTCAGGAGGCCTGGGGAATCAGTAGACATCGTGACCCCTCATGGCAGGAGCATGCACAACTGCAACACCACCAAAACCCAGATGACCTGCCAGCCCAGGCCTCACCTGACCAGCCCTGTGCTAACCCTCGGAGCACCAGCATCTGTCTGACAGCGCTGCAACAAGCCTCCACCCAAAAAGGACCTGGATCAGAGCTGGAAGACAGAGCCAGGGAATGGAGGTCTGAAGAAAAGAGAACTGAGGGCTGTGGCAGCTGCCCCGTGACCCACAGGGCTGCGTCTAGTGGCAGCTGCCCCCACAGGGCTGGGTCCAGCTGTGAAATGTAAAATAGAACACAGCTGGGGATGGAGAGATAGCCTAGCGGTTAAGAGCAATGACTGCTCTTGCAGAGGACCCGGGTTCGATCCCCAGCACCCACATGGCGGCTGAGAACTGTCTGTAACCCCAATTCCAGGAGAACTCCAGTTCCAGGAGAATCCGAGACCCTCTTCTGACCTCCGCGGCATTGCACGACACGGGTGCACAAACCTACATGCATACAGTACACTCATACACATACAAAAATAAATAAAAATTAAAAAAAAAAATAGAACACAGCTGAGCAGATCAGTTGGCTTTACTGTAACATTCAAGGATTCAGGGACAGCGAGTGCACAACTGTTCTTTACACACGCTGCTGGTGTACACGTCCTTCAAACACGCCACAACTACTAGTGCACTCGTTTCCTTCACACATGTAAGGCCCAGAGTTCACATGCATCCTTCATATGTGCTAGGACTGCAAGTGCACACATACTCCCTCACACATGGCAGTGAGGGCACACATGTCCCTCACACACGGCAGTGAGGGCACACATGTCCCTCACATTCTGGGCCTTTGAGCAGGACCCTGTCCCCCCCTTCACCAGTGGTCTTGCTGTCTGAAGACAGGGAGAGTGAAGAGCTGTCCCTGGAAAGCATCCTGGCTGCCAGCAGGAAAGGCCTGGAGCGTTCCTCAGCTCCCACCCCATGCCACCTAGCATTCCAGATCTTGAATCTTGCAAGATGCCTCATAAAAGCCACCCACTTCTGTGGCTAGAGGCTGTGCCACCCGTGTTCACCAGGGAATCCACAGGGTGAGGCCAGCAGCATGGTCAGGTCACAGCGCAAAGGCTGGGGAGCTTGATGTGAGGTCTGCAAGTGGCTTGCAGAGTCCTGCAGAGGAGACACCCCTCACCAGAACTCTGAGCTCACAGAAGCATGAGCATTCGGGAAGGATTCGGTGTCCTTGTACACTACCAGTTACAAGTCACACCTCAAAACATATTGCCCTCAAGTTCCATCTCTGGAAACACCACCATGGAAGACATTAGAAAAGGAGACATGCTTCAGCAAAAGGCCACCAGGCATGTCCCCACCCTAATTCTACAAGCTCCACAGTCCCCTGTGATCACAGTCCTCTGTGACACAGTCCCTGTGACAGCTGGGCTGTCTTGACAACAGAACCTACAGGGCCAGGAAAGGAGGATGTTCTGTGCGCCCCAAGCAGGCAAAGGCAGCGATCATACAAATGAAGTCCATGGTGTAAATCCTCAGTCTGCTGAGGTGACGGCATGTCACAAAGGCCACACCAACAAACTCTCTGGCTCCCATCAGGGCTGTCTAGAAGCCCAGCCATCTCCTTGTGGGAAGGACAGCTGATGCCTTGATGCCTCAATGCTAGTGACCGACAAGTCTCTGTCTTCCTGTCATTTACTGCACAGCCCTGGCAACCCTGACCTCCCATGATTAACGTCTGCATCTTGGGATCTAGTTCCAGGCAGGAATACTGAGAACATGGGTGGTAAACATCCCATGACCACACGCCAAACCTGTGCTATGTTCAAACAGGTTCTGCCCTGCTTCTTCTGCCCCAGAGGATGGGGGGGGCACTGTGG
The DNA here is from genome assembly GCA_009823505.1 of Rhizomys pruinosus. NCBI lineage: Eukaryota > Metazoa > Chordata > Mammalia > Rodentia > Spalacidae > Rhizomys > Rhizomys pruinosus. The sequence goes on from VZQC01003291.1 coordinate 1,123,463, forward strand.
GTCACAGGACAAGGCCAACAGGAAGAGCTGTCAGAAGCCAGTGTCAGTCCCTAAACTGCCCAACCCTGTGAAGTGTGTCCTTTGCACAGTGGTGATGTGAAAACTCTGAGCCTCCTTTCCATTTTCCTCTCGATGACCAGTGGCTTCAACAGAAGGACAGAGTCAGTTCACGTGTCTACAATCTGGTTTCAGTTTTCATGAGAAGTCCACTCCTTTATTTCAAACTAAGATTGAGTTTACTGAAGAGAAAAAGTAGGATATACATCAAAATCAATCCAAAAATGCAGTGAGGACCCAGTGATTAGTCAATGCTAGGAGACTTGGGTTCTGAGAACAGAAGGCTGTAAGTTCAGTTCAGTTATCAGGAACAGCAGGTGCTTCTAATATTAACACCTTCTGAACACAGAAAACCTTTGTACAAATGTGTATATATGCATGTAGTATTCAAAGCACAGGGAAGACTGAAGCATGCACACAGCAGTCTCAGAGCTGAGTGGGAGACACCCAGCCTTGCTCAGAGAGACGCCACAGCCTCTGTCCCAGGTGGGGGTTTATGAATTTACTTTCAAAAAGTTCTTGACCCCTCAAAAGGGTCCCGATGAGATTTCTGAAGGGCCAAGTTCTTCTAAGATGACTTTACAATCAGAATACCTTCACCTCATGCCTAGCACTGAGGCCACAGGCTCAGGAAGGAGCCAGGAAGGAACAGGGAGAACCACCACAGCACAGCCCCCACCTCAGGTCCTCCAGGCTGTGTCCCCAGGAGGACAAATGGACAGACCTCCTTCTGCCACCCTTCGGAGAGGAGCCTGAAAGGATGTGGGGACTCTGCAGAACCTCAGCCAATGGGCCTGACCGCCCCCATGTTAGGCTATCACCAGCACACCCTGGCTCTCGCCACACTTGTCCCCTGGAACCTGGTGGGCCAGTTGAGAGCCTTTGAACCTATCCTCCTGATGACCCTACCTCATCCTGCACCTGGCACAGTGATGAATGGTTCCCCAGTGATGAAGGGTCCCCCAGCTATAAACTGGGTACCCTAGGACCACGTCAGCCACCTGGTTTTCCTGTAGGCCCGAGTGTGAGGAGTGTATGCATCTCAGAGCCAACACAGGATGAAGGTGCTCGTGTTGGGGGTGGTGTGGGCTGACACTGCTCAGACACTGGAGGAGAGTCTGGCCTTCAGGGAGACCTGTTGAAACCACAGCTGTTCCATAACCTTGACTCAGTAGACAACCAGCACAGAGCTGTTCACCACACATGCAATCAGCTGGTGCACTACAGTGTATGGCAGCTTCAAAATGCAAATGACGCCTGCCCTCCAAGGCCCCAGTTCCTTGGCATTTCTTACAGCAGGTGCCAATGCCCATAGTTTTCCTGTCTATGCTCACCAGCCCCAGAGGTAAAGACCTGAGTTCCTACCGGGAAAAGCATACCAGCCTGGTGGCCTGGAGTGTGACACCAAAGGTTCTCACCCGAGGGCAAGGCTGCAGTAAGCATACATGCCATAGGACAGCAAACCCTTAGAGCCCACCTGACATCAACTAGCGACTGCTCACTTCCATGTTTGTCTCCTCTGCACTCAGGTGGCCTCAGGACATCACCTCCTCCAGGACTTCAAGCTGACTCCCAGCCCTTTCCTTACAAGTGAGGGTGGGTGGCCCAGGTACACCTCCTCTTGGAAAGACCTGCCTGCCACACAGGTTCAGACCCTAGGTTCTGTGCAGGCATTGGAACCCTACCAGGTCATGACCTGATGAGAGCTTCTAGGATGCTTCTCACCACTGTCACAGAGTCCAGGACAACAACCCAGCATGCTGTCACCCACAGTCCTCAGATCAAGTCCAGGCACAGCTCATTCCTTAACCTACAAAATGCACAGTACCCGGGGAGCCCTCTGTACATGAGGAACTGAATAAATGAATTCTCAGGTTCCAACATGGTTCACCAACTATAAGGCAAGGCATAGCAAGCAAGATGCTCTAGAGCAGAGACCATCAACAAGAGTGAACGTGATACTTGCTCTCCTTCTTCAGACCTCTAGGGCACTACTAAAGTCTCTTAAGGTATGGTTCAAGGGTACAAAGCTTGTCTAGCCTGTGTGGGGTTTGGTGCCACCCCAACCCTGCTGTAAAGAAAAAAAATCCTAAGAGCCAAAAAAGTTAAAACTTATCAACCACAGGGAATGTGTTTAACAAAGGCACACCTTGTCACCATGCAGCAAACAAGTCACATGACAGTAAGACACACTGCATAGTACTGAACCAGGAGAAGGCTCCGGGACACTGGGGTTGGGGGTGGGGCTTTGAGTCTTGTCTACCAGGATAGTGCAGAACAGGTGAGCTCATGGTTGGCACAGTGCCCATTCACCCACGCTGGCTCATGTCCTCAGAGTTTATCATTAAGCTCTTCCCTGTCCATCTACTAGGCCAGCTGGAAACCACAAAAACAATTTCCAGCAGAGCTGAGATATGGAGTTTGGGATAGGACCCAACACCTGGGGACACATCTGCTCCTCAGCTGTTTGACCCACAGCCCTGCCACATGATACTTGCCAGCTGCAGACATGGAACCCAGCCACAGCCTCAGGAACACTACCTGTCAATACCCATGGCACTTCAGAGCAGACACTCCACCTCTCCTGGGACAAACCTCCCTGCCCCAACAATCACACCAACAAATGAAAGCCACTGACCTACCCATCCTCTCAAGACACATCAGTGCCCAATGTCCAATGTCACATTCACACACCTAGGTAGAGAACTAGATTTCCTGACAGTGCGCAAAAATGTCCTATTCGCAACATTGTGCTCATCAGAGCACACACCTGTAGGACAGAAGGCAGGAGAGGTGTGCTCGCAGGTGTGAACAGCACATGTGAATGTGGGAAAGAAAGAAGAGGGAAAGGGCAGGATAGTGAAGAATGCAACAGCACCCAAAAATAAACAAATGGCCCTGTCCTGTCCCAGTGAGAGAGCTTCCTTAAGCTACCTCAAGACAATTCATGTTCTGATCCACAATGACAAATACTACAAAAAATGCTCAAGGTTAAAAAAAAAAAAAAAAAGCTGACACAATTGCATTTAGAACAATTTACACTTCTGGGGTGCTTGAGATATGGGAAGAATTCTTTAAATCCTAGTCTACAAATTAAGTACCAGTTCTATGGAATAGTTCTATGGAATGTTTGGAATCAGACAATGTTTTGGATTTATGAATATTTGCAATATGTCAAGGATGGGACCCAAGTAGGAGCATGAAATTCACTTTTACACTTCTTTACATTTTACAAGAAGCCTGCAACTATAATACTTCTGTATTATGTATAAGTATTAAATATAATACATATATATGATAGTTATAGTGCTGAACCAGGAGAAAGCTCCAGGACTTCTACGTTGCCTGTTTTCACCACAACCCAATACAAGCCAGGTGTGGAGCCCATGGTACTGTGGTACTAGTGCTCAAAATGCTTCTGATTTGGGAAGATTCAAGTTTTTAGATTAGGGATACTCAACTTGTTTACATTTTATGAGTTTTTTTTTTTTTTTTAATTTATTTGGGCTGGGCATGGTGGCACAGGCCTTTAATCCTAGCACTCATAGGCAGGGGCAGGCAGATCTCTGTGAGATGAAGGCTAGTCTAATCTACAAAGTTCCAGGCCAGCTGTGACTACAGGGAGACCTGTAAAATCTCAAAAAAATATATTTTATTTTATGTGTATGAGTGTTTTGCCTGCATGTGTGTAAGTGCACCTATGTCATTTAATGGCTGTGGAGGCCAGAAGAGGGCATCAATCCGCTGGAACTGGCTTTATGAACCATTGTTAGCTGTCATGTGGGTGCAGGAACAGAACCTGGGTTCTCTGCAGGCGCCCTGAGCAATCTCGCTAGCCCCCATTTCACTCACCTCTTTCTGACGACCCACAAACCGAATCCTCCTGTAGTCCTGATCGTCATAGACCTAAAAAAGACCTTCTGTTAACTACAGGCTAGTTCTGGAGGTCACTTAACGCTGACAGCAGCCCTTGCAGGGTCTGCTTTGACCACCCCTGGTGAAGACAGGGGCAAAGGGACCTGCAGAGCAGGAGTCCCATGGGGATGACGCTGCAAGAGCACAGCCCGGGGACCTGGGAAGGTGGGCTGCAGTCAGGGCCCACCCCCTTCCCACCCGACTGGAAGGCTGCACGCCCCACTGGGTGACACTGTGGGACACGGTCCTTTTCGGGTTTGGGCTCCGCATCATGGAAAGCTCTAGACTCAGGCAGACCCTCAAGTAACAACGGAAATGGGATTAATAGACAAATCCGACTGCAAGAGTTAGTGGAATACCAACTCCCAGCGGGCGGCACCCAGGGCCCAGCAGGGCTGCAGGCGTGCGTGCCTAGCAAAGCACACTTCGCCCCTCCCCCGTCCGTTTTGGGTTCGAGGCGCGGCGGCGGTTGTTACCTGGCCGGTGTGCGTGACCTTCTCCCCGCTCTGCGACACTCGCACCCCAAAGCCCCGAGCCGCCAGCGGCAGAGCCACCAGCCGGCGAAAGGTCACCACCGCCGCCATCTTGCGCTGACCTCCGACCCCGCGCACTGAGCGCCGGCGCATGCGCAGGGCTCTCGCCGGGACTTCTTTTGCGCCTAGGGAGCACCCATTCACCAGGTGGTCTCGCTGCAGGTGTAGGTGCAGTCTTGAGAACGGGCTAGAGGCTTGGGTTGACCCTAACTGGTGCCAAAGCTGGGGGCGGAGCGGGGGGGGGGTGAGTAGATGCTTTGTGTGCATGTTTATGGAAATGGGGACAAAGGAGATGTTTAAATATCGGAATTTTTGTAGAAGAAAGAAAGATCATTCAGCAGAGTACCTACAGTCAACGGTCCTGGCTGTGGGGCGGATCTTGTAAGCATTTCTTCAACAGCTCTATCACAGAGGCCTCTGAAACTGCAAGTGATTTTTACCCAGCCTTGAAAAGGCTCAGTTATGAGCTGGAGAAATGGCTCAGTGGTTAAGAGCACTGGCTGCTCTTGCAGAGGACCTGAGTTCGATCCCCAGCACCCACAAGGCAGCTAACAACCACCTGTAACTACAGTTCAGCGTATCCGAGGCTCTTTTCTGACCTCCATGGGCATTGCACAACACAGGTGCGCTCGCATACATGCAAGGCAATACACTCATACACAAACATTAAAAATAACATTTTTAAAAGAAAATGAAAGGTGTCAGTTTATGAAGAGGACCGGGTGCCTGGATCAGAGGCCATGCCTTGGCCTTTGCCTTTTCTGTGTTTCCACCAGAGCCTCAGGATCAGGGGGCTCCGAGGACAAAGGAAAAAGGCTTGGAATGGCTGGGAGGCAATAAGAAAGGACACTCACTTAAAAGAGCTTCCGGGCATGGCGTGTGCAGTGACGCTGGCAGCTTGCAGCAGGGCCACGCAGGCCGCCTCAAGATGTACATGCTCCCACATCTGCACAATGACTGGCAGGTAGACCAGGCCATTCTCTCAGAGGAAGACTGCGTGGTCGTCTTTCGTTTCGGACACGACTGGGATCCTACCTGCATGAAAACGGACGAGGTTCTGTACAGCAGCGCCAAGGAAGCTTGAGAATTGCTCTGACAGAAACTTCCTTCGCTCACACCCGGCTGCCATTATTTACTGATAGCGGTTGTCCTGTGTTGGATTGTGGTTACCCCATAGGTTCTTTCTTACAGTGCCAAACGGGAAACAGGGGTGACTCTGAAAGCTCCCAGCTTTATATATCTGGGTTTTCATTCTTGGAGTAATGTCCAAGCTGAGCATCATGTTAGTCCTCATGCCCCTCCCCCTTTTCTGGTGGATGTTATCTTTTTTTTAATTTTTTATTTATTTTTTTATGTGTATGAGTGTACTGTCTGCATGTAGGTTGGTGCACCCGGGTCGTGCAATGCCGCGGAGGTCAGAGAAGGTGTCGGATTCCCCTGGAACTGAAGTTAAAGTTCTTAGGTGCCATGTGGATGCTGGGAATCGAACCCGGGTCCTCTGCAAGAGCAGTCAAAAACATGGTGGTAATGAAGTCATCCTCTAACTGTAAATTAGAGCTGACTGTTATAGAAGTAATCTCTTATAAAACTGGTAAACCTGCTTTCTTTAATTGACTAATCGACATAGGAACTGTAAAAAGGATTATTCTCTATTCAGAACCAAATATAATACTAAAGTCTCTTTAAGTGGTGCATAAAAGCAAAATATATTAATATAGGAGAGCACTGATAGCAGCAATGGATTGTTCTGCCAGGGAAATGTTGGCCAGGGGATCCAAGACACCCCCCCACCCCACCCCCCGCAAAAGGTAAAGGCTTATTGCCTGTAAACTGGGATACCTGCAGGAGGAGAGGCGGTAAGGCCCTGCTGTCAATGACCTGATGTAAGCATGGGAAGGTTGTACTGAGACCGCATATCCAAGTATACAGTTGGTCTCTGGAATACCGGAGAGTGTTACCAAAGGCCACTAAACCAATAAAGCAAATGTTGCTCTCCTTGAGTCAAGCAAGACTCCTCCATCAACATCAGCTACGCCTCACCTGCTTGGAGATACTGTGCAGCAGTGGCAGCCATATGTCTGTATATCCCAAATCTATTTGGCTATTGGCTCTCTCCTTGGAGGAATAACTCATGGATGTTGCCACAAGCTTATATCCTCTAGTGATTAGGAGATGTTATATGCCACAGTAAGACCTTGTCATCTTTCACAGGAAAAAAAGTAATCCATGGATTAACACACCATCCAAACATCTGTGTCTATACCAAAGTAACCTACCATAGTAATTAGCAATGTTTAAATACCTATATATCTAATCGCTTGTGCTTCATTAGTAGGATTGAAAAGTTATTCCTGGGGGCTGGAGAGATGGCCTAGCGGTTAAGAGCGCCGACCGCTCTTACAGAGGACCCGGGTTCGATCCCCAGCACCCACATGGCGGCCGAGAGCCGTCTGAAACTCCAATTCCAGGAGAACTCCAGTTCCAGGGGAATCCGAGACCCTCTTCTGACCTCCGCGGCATTGCACGACACGGGTGCACAAACCTGCATGCAGACAGTACATTGATAAACATACCGAAATAAAAAAAAAAAAAAAAAAACGTGGCCTGTGCCTTTTTTTCCAGTTTCTTGTGTCCACTCCTAAGTGTGCATTTCGCTATTATTTTCGCATCTCTTCTCCTTGTGGGCACCGATGCTTCCACTGCGCAGTGCTCCCACTCCAGTACTTTAGGCACCTCACACCACAGCTGGGAACAGAGAAAGGGCGGACTGTGACGTAGCGCGCATGCGCCGGGATCTCTGCGCTAGCTTCCACCACCACGGGTCCCACCCACCCGGCGCCATCTTTCTTCCTGGCCGTGGCGTCCTCATTCCACTGCGCAGGCGCCGGCTCCTTCAGCAGTAGGCGCGGGAGTGGGCAGGAGCGTACGGTTTGAGGGGCCTTCTGTGTGAGTTTCGGGACTGGCGGGCAGCGGGTCCGGCAGGCGGCGTGGTCCTAGTCCTCGGGGCAGACCCTGGAGCACCTGGGCACAAATGGGTGGAAATGCGGCGTGAGGGTGCGGGGACGCCACCCGGGCGGCAAGCTGGCCCCTACCCCGGGCGCCCTCTGACTTCCGGGCATAAGTACCTTTCAGCTGGGAGATCCTAAGAGGTGTAGGTCCATGCAGAAGCCGGGGTCACACGCTTCCCTCTCCGCACCTCTATGCAGAAGTCGGGGTGACCACAGGTCTCGCCCCACAGGTCTGGCCTCAGCATGGCCACCCTGCTTATGAGGAGTTTGGTGGCTTCTGTTGTGAACCCGCTTCTACACCTCAGTCGCATCGCGGTGAAGCCCCAGGCCTTCTCCACGTTCCTGTTGGGAGCCCTTCGAGGCAGCACTCCCTGCGCAGAGGTGCCCTCGCTTCTCAGGGGCTACCCCCAGCCTCACCTCCTGCCGGTGCAGGGCTTCAAGACCAAGGGCGTGATCAAGAGGCGCTGCAGGGACTGCTACCGGGTGAAGAGGCGCGGGCGCTGGTTCATCTACTGCAAGACCAACCCCAGGCACAAGCAGCGGCAGATGTAGCCCTCGTCTTCAAGCCGTGTTGGTGGAAAATTGTTCAGGCCTTAGCAGAGAAAAATAAAATGTAAGCATCCTGTAATTAAGATCTGTGAGCCAGGGTCCTCTTGAACCTGCTTCCCTCCATCTTAGGCCCTTCACATTCACTCAGATCTAGTCGAAGCTGGCGCCGTCTACAGCCACAGAGTACACTTTCCCCACTGTTTTTCAGACAAAGCTCCACTCAGAACTTGTACAGACACCCCTATGCCTCTGCCTCCCAGGCATGCACCACTAAGGTCCTCAGAATTAAAGTGCTTTAAGAACTGGATCTGAAGGTTCCTATGGGAGCAAAATAATCCTGGCTTATGAGTTGTTAGTAGCACTGTTACCCCAACCTCTTGTTCAAAGGAAATTCTGTTTATAGAGATGTCTTTGGGGTACCTATTAAAAACGTTTGTTAGACCTGGTCTTAAACCACTCTCAAGTTGATGCTTTCAAAGGTGGTTAGTCCACTTTCAGCTCCAAGAAAGACAACCAAAATACACTGGTATTTGAGGGTGCTGTTCTTTGTGAAGCTGCTGTTTGTCCACACTGAAAAGTGACACTGGGATTTGGGCTCATTGGGCTAGGCCTTCACACTCTGTCTTTTGGTGGCCTTGAATCTCATTAATCAGTGATGTATGAAGAATGAGGGATGGTGGAGGAATGAGGGACTGCAGAGGTTGGTCAGCAGTGAGCTCAGTGCCAGCAGTGGCAGTGATGGGTAATCTTGCCAAGCTGACTGGAGTTAGAATCATCTCGGAGGCAGTGAAACACACCTTGGGGTGTGTCTGAGGGTGGTCCCAGAGAGGATTCAATGACGAGCCAGACCCAAATTTAAGTGGCCACTGGCACCACCATCCCATGGGCAGGCATGTTCTGGGTGGAACAGAAGGGGAAAAAACAAAACAGTACCAGTCCCTTCTCTATTTCCTGGCCACCATGATATGAGCCAGCCACTTTGCCATGCATTCTGATGTTCTGTGGGTACTGCGCTCACAGCAGTGGTTGGAGTCCAGTGCCTACAGGGTGCCCCCTTCATTCTGCACCCTGATTCAGGAACCTTTTCTCCACCCTGGCTTCTAGAATCACCTGCCAGATGATCACTTGCACCTGGTTCATACTTGGGGGGGGGGGCTGTTCCCAAGAAATTAGTGACTTGCTTTACACAGTAGTTCTCATCTGGGAGTGACTTTGCCTCCTCCCAAGGCACCTTTTGCCAATGTCTGGCAGCATGTGGTTGAGTCTGCTTGCGGGGAATGCTGGGATCTCAGGAGTTCCGGAGTCCTGACCAAAACCTGGTAAGAGTTGTGTCCTCCAGCGCCCATGTTGGAAGTTTAGCAGATTCTTTTGTTGGATTAGAGGGTGGAACATTGATGGCATTGGTGATTTTTAAGAACACCCCAAGCTCTCTGAACATGGGGTGCCTGCCAAGCCTTGCAGTGAGGAGGCCCCTGCCAGGTGCCAACACTGTGTTAAGACTTTCAGCCTCCACAACAGCAAGCTGTGAGATGTGTTGGTGCAATGCCGTGTGCTTGTTCCACTTAACAGAAACCAGCTCTGGAAGTGGGGTTCACACCTCCCCCCAATTTCAGATCTAAGCATGCTTGTCTCAAAGTGTCCTCCAAGGCCTCTTATCTGGGGACAGACTGCCCTCCTGGTCCTGTGACCAGAAATGAGAACAGCAAAACAGCCCAAGGGTAAAAAGGTCATGCCCTTGACAACAGAGGAGAATAAACTGAGTGAAAACACTGGGGGGAGAACCCGGGCATCCCCAGTCAGTCTCTGCTGGATGTTGTAAGCCCGGATGTGTTGATGTGACCTGTCTGCTATCTGTTCTTTTGCTTGCTACATATTTGTTTCAAAACAAGCGTGACTGTCATAGATCCTTTATGACAGAACAGGAGCCACATGAACTTCCATTTCTTAGAATGCCTAACCAGGCCTCAGGCATTTTGTTTTAGTAACAGAAGAGACTAAGAGTGCCCTCCAGTGCACAGGGAGCCCCACCAGAGAATGGTCCAGCCCCAAATGCCAGTAGTGGCCTAGCATCACAGGTACAGGGTTCAGTTCATGAAGACACCCCTGCACCCTGACACATGCTGCAGTTAGGCTCAGCTGTGCTTCCATGGGGCAGGGTGGGAGGGGGTGCCAGAACTACTGAACACAAACAGTGGTGACTCGAGAAAGATCAGCAGTGTCACGTGTTCGTGTTGGCTAGTGGCCCATCAACATGCATTCTCTGCTGTGTTGAGTGACACCTGAGCGTTTGAAGGCTAATTCACATCTGGGTTTCAGTATACCCAAGATTCCTGTCTTACTGCAGCCTTTAGATCCCCTGACAGGCCACATGAGACCCCCAATGGAAGGGAATCGGATCTCTAGAAGCTGGGCAGGTCTTGCTACTGAGATGACAGGTGTGGACCACCATGCCTGCCACTCATCTTCCCCATCCTCTGATACTTTGTCCTTCAGAGAAGGTCTCAAGTAGCTTAGGCTTCCCTCAAACTTGAGATCATCCTGCCTCTACTTTCCAAATGCTAGGATGACCAGCTTATGTCACAATATCCTGTAAGAGCCTAGTGGTTAAAGGAATAAAGAAGGGTGGAGGAATGAGGGATGATGGGGAAATGAGATGATGGAGGAATAAGATGATGGGGGAATGAGTGATGATGGAATGAGATGATGGGGGAATGAGAGATGATAGGGAAATGAAATGATGGAGGAATGAGAGATGATGGAGGAGTGAGATGATGGGGGAATGAGATGATGGGGAAATGAGATGATGGAATGAGAGATGATGGGGGAATGGGAAATGAGATGATGGGGGAATGAGATGATGGAGGAATGAGAGATAATGGGGGAATGAGAGATGATGGGGAAATGAGAGATGATGGGGGAATGAGATGATGGAGGAATGAGAGATGATGGGGAAATGAGAGATGATGGGGAAATGAGATGATGGAGGAATGAGATGATGAAGGAATGAGAGATGATGGGGGAATGAGAGATGATGGGAGAATGAGAATGATGGGGGAATGAGAGATGATGGGGGAATGAGATGATGGAGGAATGAGAGATGATGGAATGAGAGATGATGGGGGAATGAGATGATGGAGGAATGAGAGATGATGGGGGAATCAGAGATGATGGAGGAATGAGATGATGGGGAATGAGAGATGATGGGTGAATGAGAGATGATGGAGGAATGAGATGATGGAGGAATGAGAGATGATGGGTGAATGAGTGTCCCCCATAGGCTTTAAGTATTCAGACATTTGTCTCCAGTTGGTGGCACGGTTCTTGGAGGTCTTAGAAGGTGTGGCCATGCTAGAGGAAGTATGTCACTGGGGGCAGGCTTAGTGAGTTTAACAAGCCTCGGGGTCTCCAGTCACGCTCTCTGTGCTTCCTGTGCTCATTGCGAGATGTGACCCTCGGTTTGCTGCTGCAGTCTCCAGCCGCTATGCCTCCCACCACAATGGACTCTAATTCCCTGGACGCGTCAATGGTAAGCTCAAATAAACTCTTCCTTTTTTTTTTTAATTTTTTTTTATTTATTTCTGTATGTATGAATGCACTGTCTGCATGCAAGTCTGTGCACCCGTGTCGTGCAATGCTGCGGAGGTCAGAAGAGGGTCTCGGATTCCCCTGGAACTGGAGTTCTCCTGGAATTGGAGTTTCAGACGGTTCTCAGCCGCCATGTGGGTGCTGGGGATCGAACCCGGGTCTCTTCCTTTTATAAGTTCCTTGGTCATGGTGTTTTATCACAGCAAAAGAAAAGAGACTAATACAATGGGGAAATGAGATGATGGAGGAATGAGATGATGGGGGAATGAGATGATGGGGAAATGAGAGATGATGGGGGATTGAGGCAGGCTTAAGGGATCCATCCACCCAAGCATTTCCCCATGTGGAAGCTAGTGGTTTCCTCCCTGCTGCAGGCCAGCAGAGATGCCCCTAGGAATACACACCCCTGAAAGGAGTCCTGCCCTTCACAGTATTTCCTCACTGTGAGGAAGATGTCCCTTAGCTGTGACTGCCTGGCCATGGCCTTTGTCTAAGTTATGGAATGTTCCCTACAGGCTCATGTTCTGAGCACTTGGCCCCCGGCTTGTGGTTCTGTTTCAGTGGCTGTGGAGCCTTTAGGAAGTGGTACCTTGTAGCAATGACTATTACAAAATGGACAGAATCTGGACTAAGGACTTTTACTTAATCCACAACCAAAAGCTACTCTTGATAATGCAGACAAGCTCTCTAAGAACCTCAATATACCCTCCACCCAAAATAGTGGACAGATGTGGGTGTGCTTGAATTAGCAAAGTCCTGAACACAGCCTGCTGCACGTGTGAGATATTTTAGGCCCAGGGATCAAAGTAAAAGACCCTCTGATAGGGTGGATCCAAACTTGCAGTTCACCAATGGATGCTGGAGAAATAGTTTTGAATAAAAGTATAGGCTGGGCCAGGAACACAGTTCCAGGAGACATCTGGAGGATGGGTGGTCTCCAAGTTTGAGTCCACTCTTTAAAGAGTCAGGTTTATTTATTCAGGTATATCTGAAATGTTGGCACGGTAATGCCGCATGCCTGGCTGGCAAACAGGTGACTGGGGGTGGCTTTTGAAGGTTATGCCTGCGCCTGGATCTGCTTCCTGATTCAGTGCTGTGTAGGCCACGCTGCCTGTTCCCACTGCTGTGGGTCGATCCTCACACTGCTGCCACAGCAGGTGGAGCTACATTGCTGCGCCCTCTCCCTGCCTGCTGCACCCTCTCCTTGGTGGACCGTGCTATGGACAACTTGCTCCATTTCTTTTGTCCTTGTTTTTTTTAATATTTATTTAGTTTTATAGATCTGGGGGTTTTGCCTGCACATATGTAAGTGTAGCACATCCCTGCAGTGCCCACCAAGGCCAGAAGATGGCATTGGATCCCCTAAAACTGGAGATCCAGGTGGTTGATAGGTGACATGAGCTGGAAACCAAACTCCGTTCCTCTGTAAGACCACCCAGTGTGCCTAGCCACTGAGTTTAAGCACCCTTACAGTACAGACATCCTCTGGACAAACGACCTTAACCTAACCTTGCAACAAAAGTTAATCTTATGTCTTGAGGTCATTTATGTGAAGGAAAAAGTTCCCCGAAAACCCTGCATCTTAGACTGAACTTCCTGCAAGGTACTTCAGTGACGGTAGAGAGTTTGGAACATTGAAATCCAGAGCCCATGTACCTTTATCTAAGGCCCTGTTTACTTACCCCTTGCCTGCCTCTGTTCCTTCCTTAGCATTTTTGTGCCTGACAAAATGTATTACCTTAACAAAAGGAAGTTCAAAGGTTCACCACCACTCAAAAGGCTAAGAATGCCATCAGACAGCAATTGAGACCTATAGTAGACCTTCCCACTGAATGTATCCACTAATGTATTTGGTCACAAGTGTCTTAACTTGTGACTTTTCTTCCTGATGTTATTATAAAACCATTATGCAACCGTTACCACACTGGAACATGGAATTTGGGGTCCTCTGAATCTGTGTTCCCCAGGCCATGGTCAGTCATATTTGGCTCCAGTATAAGCTACCTCTTATCCCCATTGAAGTAAGTCGAGCTTTTGCGTCCACACTTAAAACTGTCTCAGCTTGTTTAAAATGTACATCAAGCTTACTAGACCTTGGGCTCTGTGGTGGTTTGAATGAGTGTCCCCCATAGGCTCTAGGTATTCAGACGTTTGTCTCCAGTTGGTGGCGCTGTTTTTGGAGGTCTTAGAAGGTGTGGCCGTGCTGGAGGAAGTGCGTTATTGGGGGCAGGCTTAGTGGGTTTTAACAAGCCTTGTGGTCTACAGTTGCTCTCTCTCTCTGCTTCCTGTGCTCTTTGCGAGATGTGACCCTCGGCATGCTGCTCCAGATCCAGCCGCCATGCCTCCCGCCACAATGGACTCTAATTCCCTGGAACCGTCAATCGTAAGCTCCAATAAACTCTTCCTTTTATAAGTTCCTTGGTCATGGTGCTTTATCACAGCAACAGAAAAGTGACTAATACAGGCTCCCCTTGTGACCTGAGCATACCGCTTTTGTCCCTCAGGACCCTTCCTTTCCCTTGACCCAGAACTCTGTGTGTCGGGGGGGGGGTAGAATATCAGTTGAGTACTGCAAATAGCAGATATCTGTTGAAATCGGTGAAGGTTATCCCATTGGTGAGGCAAGCAGCAGAGATCGCATTGCTAATCTCTGCTACTGTGTGAGCTGTTCTAGGTCAACACAGGTCAGGAGGGGCACAAATCCTCTGATAAGAGTCCACCTTCTTCCCCATTACAAGCTGCAGTTTCCAATCTGAAGGAACAGGTACTCAGAGCAGTTTGAGTCCCCTCTTGGTCAGCTGCCTTTCTTCAGATGTAGCTGTAACATGGCCTCCCATAGCACTGCCACACTTTTTTGTTTTTTAAAGTAAGTTTCTACCAAGAGCCCAAGCTATCCTCAACTCGTAATCCTCCTGCCTCAGCTTCCTCTCATTCCTGAGGAAACCCTTCAAAACTGCCCACTCACTTCCTGACTCTGCAGCACACAAGACTGGAATGTCACCAGGTTGTCCTTCAGTGGCTGCTGCTAGCTGTTCCCTCCAGAGTTCACCACAGCCTACAGGGCACAAGTGATCCGAGATAGCTGTGAAGGAGACCCAACAGAAAACTATAGACATAGAATATTTTGAGATTATTTGTTGTGACTCAGTTGTGCTGTTTCAAGTATGAGTTTCTCAGTGCAACACAAAATAAATGTATGTGTGTCCTCACAACCCACAGGTGTGAGTGGGACGACTCTGATTTAGACAGTGAGGCCCAGGAGCCTAGGAGCATCTTCCCAGACGGGAAGAAATGAGACACAGGAGTCTGAGAGGTTCTGGGCACTATGGGGAAGACTGCAGATGAAAATCACTGTGGGGGAAGACCCTGGATGAGAGTTACTGTGGGGAAGACCTCGGATGAGTCACTGTGGAGAAGACCTCTGTACCTGAGGCCCTGCCCCATGGCTATAAATGGGTGGACCCCAGCCATCATCTTGCCTCTGCCTTTGCCTCTGCCATGCTGCTCTGTTCCACCATGTGTCTGCAGGCGGCCCCCACTAGCAGTCCCACATGGAAGTAAATCATGTTCCTGGAGTGACTTAAATCTCATGTGCCTTTTTATCTGGGGGCTGGGGGGTGCGGCCTTTTTATAACCTAATAAGAGTCACTGTGGGGAAGACCCCGGATGAGAGTCACTATGGGGAACACTGCGCATGAGAGTTGCTGCTGTCACCATCACAGCCGCTGATACTTAAGCACCTGCTCTGTGGACCTGTGTATATTGCATTAGATAAGAACAAAAAGCAGGAGATCAGGGATTTCCCAAAACCACCTGAAGCACAGGTAAACAGGAATATCCCCCCCCACCCCCACCAACTGGGATTGCTGAAGGAGTGTCCAAGTGGATTCTTTGGAGAACCTTCAGAACAGAAAGGGAGGAGTGAGTTAGACTTCCAGTAAAAAGCCTAAAACTTAGACAAGTAAATGCTCCATAAGCAAGGAGAAAAACAAATCAATCAAACAAACAACAAAGGCATCTGAAGGAGGCAAGCAAAGCAAGCCTTCAACACTGTGAAGAGACATTTGGGATTCGCATTGGAATACAGGCAAAGAGAAACCCACATGCCAGGGACACAAAGAAGAGACAACATGGGAAAGGTGCAGGAAAATTCCACACCAAGCTCTACCAACTCTGGAAGATTCCTACAGCGAAATCCCCCTGGGGATGACCCAGGACACAGATATTAGAAGTACAATTGTGGGCATACTCAAATAAATCAAAGACTATAAAGAACAAGTCAGAGAACTTAGGAGAGAGAATGAAAAACTCAAGAAGGATCTAGAGAGAAAGAATGACAAACTCCGGAAGGAAGTAGAAATACTGAAAAGATCCCATGTTGAAAAAGATAGCAAAGAGCTACAGGAAGAGATTGAGAAGCCCCAAAAGGAAGTGGAAATCCTAAAGAAATCACAAGACAATGAAAAAGGAAATCAAGCATCCAATCAAGAGGAAAGGAATGGAAAAAGCCCCAAAAGTAGAATGGAGGAAGCAGAACAAAGAATATCAGACCTAGAAGATAACACAGAACAACTTAAAGCCTCAAGTAAAGATTATGAAAAATTTAAGAGTACACAAAAGTGGAACAACCAGGAACTGTGGGACACTATGAAAAGATCAAACCTCTGCATCATAGGAATAGAGGAAGGAGAAGAATCCCAAGAGAATGGTATTGATAAGAATAGAGGAAAGAGAAGAATCCAAGAGAATGGTATTGATCAGATCTTCACCAGAATAATAGATGAAAATTTCCCCAAACTAAAAAAAGACAAACCAATACAAATACAAGAAACACATAGAGGGCTGGAGAGATAGCCTAGTGGTTAAGAGCACCGACTGCTTTTGCAGAGGTCCCAGGTTCGATCCCCAGCACCCATATGGCAGCTGAGAACCATCTGTAACTCCAATTCCAGGAGAACTCCAGTTCCAGGGGAATCTGAGACCCTCTTCTGACCTCTGAGGCATTGCATGACATGGGTGCACAAACCTACATGCAGACAGTACATTCATACACATACAAAAATAAAATTTTTAAAAAATTATTAAAAAAGCACATAGAACTCCAAACAAACAAGATCAGAAAACAAACTCTCCATGCATATCATAGTTAAAACACTAGATGCCCAAAACAAAGTCAAAATTCTGAAGGCCACAAGAGAAAAACAACACGTTACATATAAAGGGAAACCTATCAGAATTACAACTGACTTCTCAGTACAAACTATGAAAGCAAGAAGAACGTGGAGCAAAGCATTCCCAGTGTTAAAGGACTATAGATGCCAACCCAGGTTACTATACCCAGAAAAAATGTCGATTATAGTTGAAGGAGAGAGAAAAATCTTCCATGACATAAACAAGATGAAAGAATACATGTCTGGAAAACCAACCCTTCAGAGAATACTTGAAGCAATTCAAGGGAGAGAAGAAAGGAGCAACTATCCCCAGGCACCTAGAAAGAGAAATTAATAAAAGCATAACTGCAGAAGGACAAACCTAGACCAAAAACTCAAAGGGATAAGAAGGTTAAAGGAAGCAACATACACCTATCAGTTATAACCTTAAATATTAATGGACTAAACTCCCCAATCAAAAGACATAGACTGGGAGATTGGATTAGGAAACAGAACCCATCGATATGCTGTCTACAAGAAATGCATCTTACCTTCAAGGACAGGCACCACCTTAAAGTGAAAGGATGGAAAAAAATATTCCAAGCAAATGGTACCAAAAAGAAAGCAGGTGTTGCTATTTTAATATCAGACAAAATAGACTTCAAAGTAAAAGAAATCAGAAGAGACAAAGAAGGCCATTACATTTTTATCAAAGGAACAATTCACCATGAAGATTTCACAATTATGAATATATATGCACCAAACTCTGGTGCACCAAACTTTATAAAGACAATTCTCCAGGACCACAAGGCACAGATTAACCCCAGTACACTCATAGTAGGGGACTTCAATACCCCACTGAGCCCTTTGGACAGGTCAACCAGACAAAGAATAAACAGACATCTGAACTGAATGATATGATACACCAAACGGACCTCACAGACATCTACCAAATATTCCACCCTAATACCAGAGAATACACTTTCTACTCAGAACCCTATGGAACATTCTCCAAAATCGACCACATACTGGGACATAGAAGAAACCTCCACAAATGCAAAAAGATTGAAATAATTTCATGCATTCTATCAGACCACAATGCAATAAAGCTCACTATCAACACCAGGATAATCCCTACTATCTACAAGAACACGTGGAGTCTAAACAACACACTCCTAAATAATGAATGGGTCAAGGAAGAGATAAAGAAATACAAGCATTCCTAGAACTGAATGACAGTGATAATACAACACAACAGAACCTATGGGATACTTTAAAACCAGTCCGAAGAGGTAAGTTTATAGCCCTAGGTGCCTACATTAGAAAAACAGAAAGAGCACAAGTGTATGATCTAACACTGCAGCTAAAAACACAGATGAACCCTAAACGCAACAGACAGGAAGAAATAACAAAAATCAGAGCAGAAATCAATGAAATAGAAACAAAGAAAACACTACAAAAAAATTAATGACTCCGAAATTTGGTTCTTTGACAGAATAAACAAGATAGACAGACCTCTAGTCCAGTTAACCAAAAGAAAGGAGGAACAACTCCAAATCAATACAATCCAAGATGAAAGGGGAAATATCACAACAGACAAGGAAAAGATCCAGAAAATCATACGGGAATACTTTAAGAACCTATACTCTACCAAGTTTGAAAACCTAGAAGAAATGGATGAATATCTGAAATCCTGGGAATCAACAAAGCTCAACCAAGAAGAGATCAACAGCTTAAACAGACCCATAATATATGAAGAAATTGAAGATGTAATAAGAAACCTCCCAACTAAAAAAAGCCCAGGCCCAGATGCTTTCACAGCAGAATTCTATAAAACATTTCAAAAAGACTTACAACCATTATTACTCAAATTGTTTAGAAGGATACAGAGGGAATGCTCCCAAATTCCTTCTATGAAGCCAGCATCACTCTATTACCAAAACCAGGCAAATATACAACTAAAAAGAATTATAGACCCATCTCCCTAATGAACACAGATGCCAAAATTCTAAACAGGATACTGGCAAATTGCATACAGACACACATCAAGAAGATCATTATGACCAAGTTGGATTCATACCAGAGATGCAGGGATGGTTCAACATATGAAAATCAATAAATATCAAACATATAAATGGTCTGAAAGACAAAAACCACATCATCATCTCAATTGACATGGAAAAAGCCTTTGACAAAATCCAGCATCCCTTCATGCTTAAAGTCCTAGAGGGAATTGGATTGGAGGGATCATTCCTCAAGGTAATCAAAGCCACATACAGGAAACCCACAGCCAATATCATCCTAAATGGGGAAACAACAGAAGCATTCCCTTTAAAGGTAGGAACTCGGCAAGGCTGCCCCCTGTCACTACTCCTCTTCAGTATAATGCTTGAAACCCTTGCTAGGGCAATAAGGCAAGAAAAGGAAATTAAAGGAGTACTAATTGGAAAAGAGGAAGTCAAGCTATCCCTTTTTGCTGATGATATGATTGTTTACTTAAGGGATGCTAAAAACTCCACCAGCACCAGAAAACTCCTAGAAATGATTAAGAGCTTCAGTAACATGGCAGAATACAAAATTAACCTAGAAAAATCAGTAGCCTTTCTTTACACAAACAACAAGCAGCTGAAGAAGGAATTCAAGGAGACCTTCCCACTCACAATAGCCTCAAAAACAACATAACCAAAGACACCAAAGATCTCTACAACAAAAATTTTAAACCCCTGAAGAAGGAAATTGAAGAAGACATCAGAAGATGGAAAAACCTCCCATGCTCATGGATTGGGAAAATTGACATTGTAAAAATGTCCATTCAACCCAAACTCTTGTATAGATTTAATGCAATTCCAATTAAAATCCCCAAGAGTTTCTTCACAGACTTGGAGAATAAAGGTCCTTAATTTAGAAAAACAAAAGACCCTGAATAGCCAAAACAACTCTGAGTGAAAACAGCAATACAGGGGGGATCTCTATATCAGACTTCAAACTATACTACAGAGCTACAGTCATTAAAACAGCTTGGTACTGGCACAAAACCAGACCTGTTGACCAATGGAACAAAACTGAAGATCCAAACTTGAGCACACACAATTTCAGCCATCTCATATTTGACAACGGGGCCAAGAAGACACAATGGAGGAAAGACAGCATCTTCAGCAAGTGGTGTTGGCAAAACTGGATCACCACTTGTAGAAGACTGAAATTAAACCCCTACCTCTTGCCCTGTACGAAAGTCAACTCCAGATGGATCAAAGACCTCAACATGAAACCCCAAACTCTGAAAACGATAGAAGAAAAAGTTGGCAGCAGCCTACAAGACTTAGGCGTAGGAAAAGACTTCCTAAATCAGACAGCAGCTGCACAAGAATTAAGGTTGACAATTGACAAATGGGACCTCATTAAACTCAAAAGCTTCTGTACATCAAAAGAAACAATCAAGGAAGTGAAGAGAAAACCCACAGAGTGGGAGGAAACCTTCACCACAGATACATCTGACAAAGCATTGATTTCCAGAATATATAAACTACTCAAAAAAACAAGAAAGAAAACAAATGACCCACTCAATAGATGGAACAAAGAGCTGAACAGAGACTTCACAAGTAAGGAATTAGAGATGGCTGAGAAAAAGCTTAAAAAGTGTTCAACATCACTAATAATTAAGGAAATGCAAATTAAAACCACTTTAAGATATCATCTTACTCCACAAAGACTGGCTAGGATCAAACAAATGATACCAAGTGCTGGAGAGCTTATGGGGAAAGGGAAACACTCATCCACTGCTGGTGGGAATGTAAACTCATACAGCCACTATGGAAGACTTGGAATGAACTAGCCACCTGACCCAGCCATACCACTTCTGGGCATGTACCCACAAGACTCATCTTACCGCAGAGACCCATGCAGCCATGTTTATTGCGGCTCTCTTCACAATAGCAAGGATCTGGAACCAACCCAAGTGCCCCTCAACTGATGAGTAAATAGAGAAAATGTGGTACATCTACGCAATGGAGTTCTATGCAGTGGTAAAGATGACATCATGAACTTTGCAGGTAAATGGTTGGAGATAGAAGATATCATGCTCAGTGAAGTAACACAGTCCCAGAAAAACGACAAATGGTATCCCTCATCTATGGATGCTAGCACCAGTTACCTAATTGTATGGCAAAGTGAGCAACGTTAATGTGATCTGAAAAGAACTGTGCTCTTATATTGTAGAATTCCTTAACAAAATAAAGAAAAAAAAAAAGGCAGGAATCCTAAGGGGCTGGAGAGATGACTCAATGGTTAAAAAAATAAAAGACCCTTGACATGTTATAAGTGCTTTGCTCATTGCTGTGTTTGAGGTCTTAGCATGATGGGGGAAATTCCTGAAGATTAGAAAGGAAGAAATATATTGTACTATTTTGTAGGTAATATGATTACTATATTGAAAAAATCTAAAAGGTTCTTCACACTATTTTTATAGAGGACAGCAATGATGTGTGCATACCAACCACATTAAATTTTGAAAACTGTAAAATTTTGAGAGCTACAACATCTCGTAACAGCAAACACTATAGATAGTGTGTAGGTAGCTTCAGTTTCAATTTGACATACCTGGGAAGAGAGAACCTCAAGTAGGAAATTTCCTCTATAGGACTATATAGTGAGCATGTCTGTGATGCATTTTCTTGATTGTTGAGTGATATGGGAGGTTCAGAGCCATGGTGGGCACTGCCACTACTATGTAGGTGGTCCTAGGCTGTATAAGAAAGTAGGCTGAGCACAAGGCAGGAGAACAAGCCAGTAAGCAGTGTTCCTCCACTATCACATTAATAGAAAGCCAACTAGGACAGAGATTGGTACCAGGAATGGGGTAGTGCTGTGAAGGACCTGATCATGTTGTTTTGGGGAGGATTGTGGAAGGAATTGGAGCTCTGGCCTGGAAAAGCCATTGAGTTTGCACAGCTTAATGCAGTATTGTAGGAACTTGAGGTATAATGCCAAGAGTAATGGGTGCCTGGCTTGTGATATTTCAGAGGGAAGTCCCAGAGTCCCCAAAAGACTCTTTTTTGGCTGTTGTGATATTTTGAATTAAGAATATATGGTTTCTGGTCAGCCGGGGCTAAAGAATAATAATAATAATAATAATAAAGAACAAAGAGCAAATGGTTATTGAGCATTCTGGGCTGCAGGACTAGAACATAGGAGACCCTGAGAACAGAAAAAGAGACACATGCCAGCCAGCTGTTTGAAAGGGAGCATCTGGCTGAGGGGAAGCTAAGAAGAGCCCTGGCAAAGCTGCCACCAAGAAACTGGACTGCTTCCTGGAGTGACTAGAAAAGGCCTAGAGTGGAGGACCAGAGGACAGAGAAGAGTGCCAGTGTAGGGGGTGAAGACTCGGGTTGGAGAGGGTCCAGGAGAGTCTGAGGCTCGGTGCTCCTCTGTGTGCATGAACCAACCACCTTCATGTAGTGTGGGCTTACTCATACTCTGCAACCCATGCATGGTAAGTAGCGAGTCCCCAGGAGAGGGAGGTCTGCTCACCCTCCTGAGGTGGGCTCAGGCACCCATACCCCCACACACTGCACAGCACAACCACTCACTACATACCCCACCCACACCCCACAGCCCCACACACTGCGCAGAGCCCTGAGGCCTGGCTTCTGTTGGAGCTCTGGTCTTCAGAGTGTGACCTGAGGCTGAGCTCCTTCCAGCCACCTCCTAGACAAGCCTGCCTGGACCTGTTTGTGAGCAAGACTCCCTAAGTCACAACATGAGTTCACTGGGGTTTAAGGCAGAAACTCTCTCCTGGATTCAGGGGACCCAATGTGTACTCAGAGCCCTGAACATGGCGATTCTGCCATCTGGGGAGATTCCAGGCAGGCTTGCACTTTCCCTTTTAAGGGGTCTTCAGCCACTGTGGGTTGTTTGTATGACTGTGTGAGACTTAGCCAGACTTCCCAATCTTTACTCTCTTTTTTAATAAACCAGCATAAAGTAGAATTTATTTACATAATGCAATGATCCGTGAAGGTTACCATAACACCGAGGGACCATATTAACCGCTTGAATGGAATTCATTAGAAATTAACTACCACTTAAATTAATTTTCCCACAGTCACAAGGCTGTAATGGCAAGAGAAGGAGCCGTCCATCAGTGGGTGCTGACAGGGGACCTGTCACCACCATTATTTATAGGTGAGCATGTCAGCCATGGAGCAGGCACCAAACATGGAGCCTCTGCACACAGAAAGGCCATTTCTGAAGGACCCCAAGTCCACTTCTTGATAGGAACCCAGCCTTACCAGTCCTCAACCCCCCTCACATGAGCAGCAGGGGACAGATAGGGACTTCGGTCACGTGGCCACTGGCCAGTGGGACCAATCCTTGTTCAGAAACTGCACCGTAAAGTGCAGGTGCTTACAGACAGCACTAGTGACTGTCCTCCCACCTTTCCAATGGCCCCTCAGGACCAGAGTCCAGAACCCAGGGTCAGCTCAACTGCTCACCATTCTCAGGGTTTCTGGTACAGAGCAGGGGGCCCCAATAGAGGAGTTTTCAGGTGTCCACCAGGTCCTGTTCAGAAGGGCAGAGCATGTGTTTGTTCACATGTGTGTTAGTGCATTGCACCATGAAGTGAATTGTGTGCAGGTCTGGTGTATGTAGTGCATTGTGTGAGGTCGAATGTGTGCACACAGATCTGCTCATGTATTGTGCTGTTTGAGTGATGTGCAAGGAGTATACATGCCTGGTGTGTTCTTGTGTGCTACCTTCATATGTTTACACATGTGTGTCGGTATGCTCATCTGTGGATTATGTAGGTGTGTTTGCACACATGTGGGTATTCAGAGGTATGTGTTTGTGCATACATGTGTTGTATGTGTGCACACACATGTACACTGGCAGATACCCCATGCCTAGGGAAGTGAAATCACCAGGAACATGGAAGAGGCCCTGTCTCCTGTTCAACATCTGGACCACCGTTCATTCTAGAAATGTAGAGGGGGGTCTGGAGAAATTGCCTAATGGATAAGAGGGCCAACCACTCTTGCAGAGGACCAGGGTTCGATCCCCAGCACCCACATGGCAGCTGAGAACCGTCTATAACTCCAGTTCCAGGGGAACCTCTTCTCACCTCCGCGGCATTGCATGACACGGGTGCACAAACCTACATGCAGACAGTACATTCATACACATACAAAAAAAAAAAAAAGAAAGAAAAGAAATGTAGACAGGGACAGAAGTTCCTCAGGAGCAAGTTGATGCTCACAAGAACATGGGCTCAGCAGTCCAGGACAGAGGAGAGTCTCCTGCAGGGAGAGGCAGGCGAGTGGCCTTTCTAACTGCCTGCTTGGAAAGCTAAGGTTGTTTAGCTTCTGTCTTGGGGAGAATTGGGAGATGGGTAGGAGAGAGTCCTTAGCAGGATGTGGCTTCCATGTCAGCCTAGGCAATTTGGTAGTACCCCCTCACACAGCCCTGGTGGAGAGTCCACCCCAGTCCTGCATTCCAGCCACAAAGAGCCAGCACAGCAGGGGATGCAGTGTCAAGTGCCCATAGTGCCTCTCAGGGTTGAGCTCCAAGAAGGAACTGCTCTGTTGTATGGAGGATGGAGAGCAGCCCATACCTAGGAAGAGCAAGTCTCTGCCTTGTGGGATCTGTTATGAGACACTGGGTGCAGGCTTTGTGCTCAGGGCAGGGGCAAAGGCCAGTGAGTAGCACCTTGGAGCCCCACACTGCCTGGGGGGCGGGGGGGACCTGGCTATAGCAACTAGGTGTGGGAAGGCATGGCTAAGAAGGCGACATCATAGAGGAACGTTGGGGAGCCAGAGTGGCCACAGATGCAGGGGTACAATCTTGAACACCACTACCCTGGTACCATGGTGTATTCATCGCTAGTCTCATGGCTGTGACAAAATTGGCTTAAGAAGTGTTTGTTTTGGGGGGCTGGAGAGATGGCCTAGCGGTTAACAGCGCCGACCACTCTTACAGAGGACCCGGGTTCGATCCCCAGCACCCACATGGCGGCCAAGAACCGTCTGAAACTCCAATTCCAGGAGAACTCCAGTTCCAGGGGAATCTGACGCCCTCTTCTGACCTCCGTGGCGTTACACGACATGGGTGCACAAACTTGCATGCAGACAGTACATTCATACACATACAGAAATAAATAAAATTAATAAAAAAATTTTTTTTAAAGAAGTGTTTTGAGGGGATGTAGTCCACTGTGCTGGGGAGGACATGGCAGGGCCACACAGGCAGCAGAGAGAGATGAATGCTCAGCTCCCTTTCCCCTTTCCGGTCTGGCCCCGCCCACGGGATGGTGCTCTTCCCATCCTTCCCCCTCCCTTTCTCCTTTCCAGTCTGGCCCCGCCCACGGGATGGTGCTCTTCCCATCCTTCCCCCTCCCTTTCTCCTTTCCAGTCTGGCCCCGCCCACGGGATGGTGCTCTTCCCATCCTTCCCCCTCCCTTTCTCCTTTCCAGTCTGGCCCCGCCCACGGGATGGTGCTCTTCCCATCCTTCCCCCTCCCTTTCTCCTTTCCAGTCTGGCTCCGCCCACGGGATGGTGCTCTTCTCATCCTTCCCCCCTCCCTTTCCCGTTTCCAGTCTGGCCCCGCCCACGGGATGGTGCTCTTCCCATCCTTCCCTCCTCAAACTTTTCTTGAAACATCTTCACAGACCAGAGGTGTGTTTCCATGGTGATCCTAACCCATCAGGTTGATGATCAAGATTAATGATAACACATGGCCACGAGGCATGTGCGTGCCAACCCTGATGGGACTCAGGGTAACAGACACTTGGGTCAAAGAGAGACGGGTTGGGGGGAACTTCCTGGAAATGCAAGTGAGAGCTGAGAAGGTGACATATTGTCAGTCACCTGCTTCAGTCACCTGCTTGTTTTCATCAGAGAGACACTGAAACACAGCCAGATACCAATGGAGTGAGGCCTCTGGAAGGAAGCCTTCAGTGGACCGGAGCCCACCACCTGTTTTCCAGTGCACACAGAAAGTGCCCTGTTTCTGACACTGGAAGCAAGCACAAGACCTCCTGAGTAATCAGTCCATAGTCCCAGCCTTCAACCTGCACAGAATAGCTTCAGTGACCCCATGGGGCTCTCTGAGACTGAGCCGACACCATGTTTGCTTGGGGCTGTGCGTAGTTCTCCTGGGACCGAAGACAGTGTGTCCCCAGGGTAGGGGCAGCTAGATATGGACTTAGGGGAAAGGGTTGAAGGTCACCTTCTGGGTAGGCCAAATGGTTATTCAGTATGAGTGTGAGTGTGTGTGTGTGTGTGTGTGTGTGTGTGAGAGAGAGAGAGAGACAGAGACAGAGACAGAGAGACAGAGACAGAAGGGAACAAGGGAGAGATGTCACTCCTATAGGAATTGCTGTGCCTAGGGGACACTGGAGGGGAGTGAAGGAAAGAGAGGAGCAGAAGGAAGAAGCCTAGAAGGTTCCTATGGGGAGATCTTGTTCACAGGTACAGCTCCCTCCTGGATGATGCTTGGCATCTCAGAAGGGCTGGGAAAGACCTGTGTTCGCCAGACCTTAGCAGGAGGAAAGAAAGGCCTAGTCCCAGGCCAGCACACTTAGCCTGTGGTCCCATGGACAGGGGACCAGCTGTACAGTAGGGTTCCTGTGAGGGTCCTTCGGAGGCCTTTGTGTGATTTAGCCCCGCATCCAGCCCTGAAGGGGGCGGGGGGGGGCGTTGAGGGGGACTGGGCCAGGCATGGGCACACAGGCAATGAGCTTCAGTTCCCTGCCGGGCCCAGGTGGGGGGACCTCTGGAGCCTTGTCCCAGAGTTCTTCCCAAGCTGCAGGCACATGAGTTGGTTTTCTTGGGGTGGCTCTGTTTAGGAATTTTGACACTGTGAGCAAAGACACATATCACAGATGAAACTTCTCGAAGTTCAAATGCAGTTACAGATGTGTCTTCCCAAAGCTGCAGTTGATCCTGCAAAGACTTCACCTCCTTACAAGGCACCAGCATCGAAATCCTTGGATGTAGAAACCTCGAAGACTCCTGGGGTAGAGGACATGACACATAGACATGTCTTCCCTGGGGTTGGGGTGCATCTCAGTGGTAGAGCACTGATCTAGCATGCGGGAAGGACTAGATCGAACCCAGCACCCTCCCCACCAAAAAAGTGCCTTCTGCAGCCAGGGCTGTAGCCACTGACTAGGCAGCCTGTGAATCTGGCTCATTGGTCAGGGGTTCTCATTTCTACTCCTACAGAGGGTTCTGCAGCCAGGCCAGGGCCTCAGCATTAAGGAAGAAGCTGGTACACACAGTGATCTCTGAGAGGGTTTTCCAGGAATCTGTGGCTCTAAAGACACACCACTTCCCTTCCTGCTGACAACAGGGAGAGCTGATAACACTGGCCTAGGATGCCGGCACAGAGGGAGACCCCACACCCACCATGCTGAGCTGCACGCCTTGTTTTGGGTCCTTTGGAACTGGTTCACTCTGGTTCACTCATCATCCCGCCCTCCCAAGTCTCCAGACCCAGGCCCTTCACAGGCTGGTAGCGTCCGTGTTCTCCCTAATGCAGAGATGTTTTCACATCCTCCAACTCCACCAACTGGAAAACAGAACATAGCCCAGGGCTACTGGAATAATGCCGGTGTCAAGCACTAAGAAACATATTTGTTTTGCGTCCTCTAAGGACAAATGATAGACATGTAAAAATGTTTCCCTGCCTTTCTTGTGGGGAATACTTAGTTTAGAATTAACTTCTGTCAGGGAAAACACAATTTCCCACCCACTCTCTATGACTTCTCACCGTTTCTATTTTACAGGGGAAAATACCACAGTGTGTTTGACACATATGATTACAAGTTTACAGAATCTACTTATGTTTTCGCTGCTATTACTGTTTCTCTTTAGGAAAAGCTACTCATTAGAACCAAGCAGAAACCTTCATGTTGAACAAACAAACAAACACAGGGGATTGGTTATCCCCACTGAGCCAGCCTAATTCCTGTGCCTGGGGAAACTGGCTCCCCCAGAGCTCAGAGGACCAGCCTATGATGGAGGCATGTGATCCTCATGGGAAGAGAGGTGGCAGTAGTAATGTACACACACAACACAGACATGCACACACATGCTGTCTCACACGCTGCACTCTTGGAACAAAAGGTCCACTTGGGACAGACTCAGTGGATGGAAGCTGGTCTACAGCACAGCCACATCTACCCTGTACGATGTGCAACCACTGTCACCACTGCAGCCTGTGGTCACTAGTGGGCAGCTTACTTACATCATGTCCTGTCTCCAAGGACTTGGCCAGAGATCCCAGGGAGGCAGAGACACTGGATACTGGGTTTCCTGGCTGTAAGAATGCTGTCTCAGGTGCCTACCCCTCAGCTGCAAGTGGAGTGGCTCTCACCTGGTGAGGAGGGGCAAACGGAGGGCTTCGTTTCTTTGGGTTGTGTGTGTGTGTGTGGTGTGTGTGGTGCATGGTGTGTGTGTGGTGTGTATGGTGTGTGTGCATGTGTGTGTATGTGTATATGGTGTGTGTATGTTTGTGTGGTGTGTGTGTATGTGTGTGCATGTGCGTGTGGTGTGTATGTGTGTGTGGTAGGTGTGGTGTGTGTGATGTGTGTGTGCATGTGTGTGTGGTGTGTATGTGTGTGTGGTATGTGTGGTGTGTGTGTGATGTGTTTGTGCATGTGTGTGTGTATTGTGTGTGGTGTGTGGTGTGCCTGTGGTGTGTATGTGTGTGTGGTATGTGTGATGTGTGTGCGTGTGGTGTGTGTGCATGTGTGTATGTGTGTGTGGTGTGTGTGTATGTGTGTGTGGTGTATGTGGTGTGTGTGTGGTGTGTGTATGTGGTGTGTGTGATGTGTGCGTGTGGTGTGTATGGTATGTGTGGTGTGTGTGTGTGGTGTGTGTGGTGTGTATGTGTGTATGCATGTGTGTGTATGTGTGTGTGGTGTGGTGTGTATGTGTGTGGTGTGCATGTGGTGTTTGTGCATGTGGTGTGTGTGGTGTGTTTGTGGTGTGTATGTGCTTGTGTGGTGTGTGTGCATGTGGTGTGTGTGGTATGTGTGGTGTGTGTGTGGTATGTAAGTGTGTGTTGTGTGTGGTGTGTGTACGTGTGGTGTGTGTGGTATGTGTGGTGTGTGTGTATGGTGTGTAAGTGTGTGTTGTGTGTGGTGTGTGTACGTGTGGTGTGTGTGGTATGTGTGGTGTGTGTGTGGTGTGTAAGTGTGTGATGTGTGTGGTGTGTGTGCATGTGGTGTGTATGTGTGTGGTGTGTATGTGTGTGGTGTGTGTATGTGTGTGTGGTGTGTGTGTGGTGTGTGTGTGCATGTGTGTATGTGTTTGTGGTGTGTGTGCATGTGTGTGGTGTGTGTGTGTGATGTGTGTGGTGTGTGTGGTGTATGTGCGTGTGATGTGTGTGTGTGGTGTGCGTGCGTGTGATGTATGGTGTGTGTGTGTGTGGTGTGTGTGTGTGTGTGTGGTGTGTGTGCATGTGTGTATGTGTTTGTGGTGTGTATGTGTGTGTGGTATGTGTGGTATGTTTGGTTTGTGTGTGTGGTGTGTGTGTGGTTTGTGTGCATGTGGTGTGTGTGTGGTGTGTGTGGTGTGTGTGGTGTGTGTGCGTGTGTGGTGTGTG
>VZQC01003291.1:1155616-1201435 GCA_009823505.1 Rhizomys pruinosus
AGTTCCAGGACAGCTGGGGCTACAGGGAGACCCTGTCTCAAAAACACCTAAAAAAAAAAAAAAAGAACTCAGAGCTGGAGAGATGATGCAGCAGTTAAGAGCACTTATTGCTCTTCCAGAGAACTTAGGTTCAGTTCTCAGCACACATATGGCAGCTAACACCCATCCTTAACTCCAGTTCCAAGAGAACCAGTGGCTTCTACTGGCCTCTGAGAACACCAGACACACACATGGCACACTTACATACACACACTCAAACACTCATAGAATAAAAATAAACAAAAAAAAATTTTTTTTTTTGGTCTTTTCGAGACAGGGTCTCCCTGTAGCCCCAGCTGTCCTGGAACTCACTCTGTAGACCAGGCTGGCCTTGAACTCACAAAGATCCACCTACCTCTGCCTCCCAAGTGCTAGGATTAAAGGCCGCGTGCCACCATGCCAGGCTTTAGAACTTCTTAGGTAAAGACTTTATTCCACTGAGGTGAAGGAAACAGCAGAGATTCTCTGAGCAAGGACTTGGACCCAGCGTTTCAGAATGTAATTGAAGGGGAGGCGGGGAGACACAGAGACAGAGAGAGAAAAGCCGGTGGCCAGTGTTTAACCCTTGGGTTAGAACCAGAAGACGAGACGGGGGTGGGGGGGGCCTCTCTAAGGCCTGGCCTGCCCTTTTCCACTCCAGAGGCTCCAGGACTTGTGCTCATCTCAGCCTCATGGTGGTTCAGGTGTTGCCTTTTGTTTGCTGCCTTTTTTTTTTCCTCTTCATTTTTTAGATGTATGAGTGTGTTGCCAGCATGTGTGTAACTGCACCCATGTTGTGCAATGCCAGCGGAGGATAGAAGAAAACATTGGATCCCCTGGAACTGGAGTGGTTGTTAGCTGCCATGTGGGTGTTGGGAATTGAACCCAGGTCTTCTGCAAGAACAGCCAGTGCTCGTAACCTCTGAGCCATCTCTCCGGCCCCATGCTTGTACCTGTCTAGTGTGTGCTTTTCTCCTTAAGATCATCGTGGGAAATTCACCCTTGGTTTCTTTGGATGTCCTCATGTAACGTTGTGTCAAGTGTTGGCAGGTGCCTAATTTTGAGAATCTAAAGAAAAAGAAGCTAACATTTACTGTCATAGTTTCTGGGCTCAATATAAACTGAATAAGGGAAAATTTTGGCTCAAGATAAAATTTTAAACTCTAATAACATCCTACAAATGGATTTATTTTTTTAATTGAAAGGAAAATTATCTGAAGAGCCTCACATACAGGAAAATGATCTGAAGTAACTGCCTCACATACAGGCTATGGCTTTCTACCAGGATCGGTGACCATGAAGAAAACAAGTGGAGGAGGAAACAGCTCTCCGGGGCACACAGGAGCGAAGCCTCCCCTCACCCATCTCCACAGGGCACACAGGAGCGAAGCCTCCCCTCACCCATCTCCACAGGGCACACGGGAGCGAAGCCTCCCCTCTCCCATCTCCACAGGGCACACGGGAGCGAAGCCTCCCCTTACCCATCTCCACAGGGCACACGGGAGCGAAGCCTCCCCTTACCCATCTCCACAGGGCACACGGGAGCGAAGCCTCCCCTTTCCCTTCTCCACAGGGCACACGGGAGCGAAGCCTCCCCTTTCCCATCTCCACAGGGCACACGGGAGCGAAGCCTTCCCTCACCCATCTCCACAGGGCACACGGGAGTGAAGCCTCCCCTTACCCGTCCACTTCTGGGTCTTCAGCATTTCCCCTAAAGTAGAACTCCTGGGCCCTCGGGAACAATGAGAATCTGTTCCATTTCTGATATAGACCCTCAGTATTACAAAAAGCTAGGGAGCTTCTTTGGGGATCCCACAAACAGCACAGGAAAGTAGTGCACACTGGCTAGGTTATCTGCCACCGGACTCAAGTCCCTACTGACGCCTGAGGACTCCAGAACTCCCGGTTCTCTGCCTTCATCTTACATGCTTTCCTGCTACTTTCTCAAATGGACAAGCCTTTCTCCTCACACCAGGACCACTGCTCTGTCTTTTCTTTTTACTGCCAAGAACTATTCCTAATAATTACTAACCCAAATAACTATGTTAGCCCAAGAACTTTCAATGACGCAGGAACCTCAGGCTCCACGGTATCAGCTATGGAGCACTACCTTCTCCAGGAACATTTGACCTCTTGTGTGGATAAACAGTTTTAATCAAGATGCTATTTGCTTAACCCTGTCTCAGCTTGGAGTCTACAAGTGTGCTAAGGATCCCTATTGCTTGAATATAACAAACTACTTTTAGGACATGAAGATACTGCTCAGGGGTTGAGCCTTGCGGTCAGGGACAGTTGCCTTCGCCTGCGGGATAATCCTCTAGGCTCTGCTGTTCCTAAATCTGAAGATTAGGACATTGACTTAGCCCTTTACTTTCTACTTTAAGTAATTACTATACTTAAAAACAAAATTTTGTGTTTTATCAAGATAATTGCTTATTGTTTCTACTAAGGGTGTCAGGCTTCTAATTAAAAACTGAGTCCTAAGTCAAGTTTATTGAGCTGTCTCTGTCCAGCTTTATCTATGTGCCATACAACAGCTAATCAGTGTGGTCAGCAAGACCCTGACTCACCCCAGCAGATGGCGCAAGAAAGATGAAAGGGACCAAAAGCTCCTCCAAAGCCCAGGAGACTCCAGAGGACCAGATCCTCAACCGGCCTTAACCGGGGAAAGGAGGTAAATATTTGGCTGCCTACATGGTCTTAAACACCTAGCAGGAAAGTACAACCATACTGTGAAAGGAGAAACAGTAAATTCATGTTATCTTCCTTTTAAGCTATTCCACCGTCAGTATGGGTTTTTGTTGTTGTTGCTTTATAATTCAAGGAATCACACCTCTGAGAGCAATCTGCAGAGGATGACTCTCCTGGGAGAAACACAGCCATGATGTCCTGACTCTGTGATCATCAAAGGTCATATCAGGTCATTCTTACTTAAACTCTGCATTTTAATAATCTAGGGTATGTAACGATTTCAAGCTAAACTCCCTGTAATACAAGGACCCCAGTCTACTCCCTGTCCAACCAAGAGTTAAAATAGAGAAAGAGTCATGTGGTCCTTTTGGACAGGAACTATGCCCCTCATCCTGGAAGTAGTCATCACAACTGATTGACCATCACCTCCTGCTTCCCAAGGAGACTTTTGGGACCACAGCTCCTAGGAGAGGCTTGTTCTAGGAAAATGGGGGCTGAAATGAATCGTTGAGATTCACACATGAGGAACAGCAGCAGTAAGACTGGCGGCCCTCAGTCTACCTGGGCGGCATTCAATCAAGAGCACATGCTTACACAGCCAATGTCTATGAACTTGGGAGC
This sequence comes from Rhizomys pruinosus, assembly GCA_009823505.1. Classification (NCBI taxonomy): domain Eukaryota; kingdom Metazoa; phylum Chordata; class Mammalia; order Rodentia; family Spalacidae; genus Rhizomys; species Rhizomys pruinosus. The sequence goes on from VZQC01003291.1 coordinate 1,158,947, forward strand.
CATGGTTCCTATGTGAATGACACATAAAATCAGATAGTCATTTAGTCCTCCTTTTTGCTCTCTTGGAGCTGGGCCACAGGCCAGGTTTGGCAACTTCCAAGTGGCTCCATATCTCCCTTTAATAACTCTCTCCTACCTGTAACTGTCCATGGGACTCAGCACAGTTTACTGTAAAGAAGTACAAGAACCCTGGAGACTGTAGTGGCTGCCCCTAGGCTCAACTCTGTGATTATAACACAGGAACTTGAGCTTCAGAGTGAGCTTAGGCGGGCACTAGCCAATCCATAGTTTCATCCCTTCCATTCAAGTGGCTCATCAGCCAGGCAAAACATGGCACAAATGTGGCAGGTGCCCGTGAAGGGGAAAGGATGAGTTCATACTCCCAGGGCCTGTGATGCTCCAGTCTCAACCTCACAAGTTCAAAGTCAACCATGGACTCTTTGTGCACTGACCTCCAGGACAGTCCTGAGGGGTAATTCAGTAGCTGAAAGCCTTCTCAGACATGCTGACCCTCTGCCCTGCCCAAGTGCATCTAGAAGCCACTCTGGAGTGGTGGAAATGTAGAGAAAGAGAAGAGCCATAATGATGTCCAGATGCTACCTGACTGGCAGAGCCTTGGTGAGGTGAAGAGTGTCCTGGCTACGATTCAGAAGAAGGCCCTGAAGAGCATAGCCTCCCTCAACCCTGGCAGTGGCAGGGAGAAGGACCAGAGCACACATGAGCACAGGGCACAAGGAGCCTTGGGTAGCACAGACTCCTGCTGTCTGAGGACTTAGTACTGGAAAGGCCTTGGGAGGAGCCTGGGGGGTCAGCATGGAGGAAAGCCTGGGTGCAGGAGCAGGTGGGCAGAGGAGGCCGAAGACCCGGGATGGAAACTGCTAGCACTGCTTCTGAGGGCCCCTTCCCCTCCCTCACAGGACCTGGGACGGGACTAACTGGGACCTGCCCTCAGGCCATTGCCCCAGTCGCTTCTCCAGTTGGTTTTTACCCCAGGCCATTCTTCCAGAAAGCTCTCCAAACAGCTAGAAGAACACTAACTTTGAGACATGCTTTTCTCACTGGAGATTATTCCAGACTGATTTTACTGTTTGGAGTACACTGGCTTATTTACTGTCTTGAAATAACATTATAATAAGAAATTATTTTTTTAAATGTACAAAACAGGATTGATAAAATAAAGCTATAAAATCCCAACATTTTCAAAAACAAAGAAACAAAAGTTAGCTGGGTGTGGTGGTGCACGCCTTTAATCCTAGCACTTGGGAGTTGAGTTCAAGGCCAGCCTGGTCTACATAGCGAGTTCCAGGAGAGCTGGAGCTACAGGGAGACTCTGTCTCAAAAAAGACCAAAAAAAAAAATCCCAATGTTTTGAGAAAGCCCATGCGGAGATTCTTGCAACTGAGCAATGAGTTCCATCCAGCAGTTCTGTCACAGTTCATGTGACATGGGCTGCTCCACCTAGCACCCACAAATCAGAGCTGTCCAGCATCATACTCCAGTCTAAACTGCTTCTACTTGGCCCGTTCTACCTCCACTAGGCGGAGCCCCTGGCCCTGGGAAGGGCATTGTGCTGGTTAGTTTTTGAAAACTTGATGCAATCCAGCATCACGGGGAAGAGGGAAACTCACCTGAGGAATTCCTGTATTGGAACTGCCTGCCACCTTCTGTGGGGCATTTTCTTAACTGCTAATTGATGGAAGAAGACCCAGCCCACTGTGGGCAGTGCTATCCCTGGGCCAGTCAGCCTGAACTGCATAAGAAAAGTGGCTGAGCATGAACCTGATAGTGAGCCAGCAGCGGGCTTCCTCCGCGATCTCTACTTCAGCTCCTGCCTTGGGCTCCTGCCCATCTCTCAATGACAGACTGTCACCTGTAAGGTGGAATAAACCCTCTCCTCCCCAACTGACTCTTCATCACGGTGTTTATGGCAGTCTCCAAAAGCAAGCTTGAATGCTTTGGAAACGCCCACTTGCCTGTGGTATTCATCTCAACACACGGTTTGCTCAAGTGCTGTCAACAGTTTCTGTCTCTCTGTTCATGAATGATACAGATCTGTATGCTCCTTTCCTCAAAAGGACTGGTGCTTCAGTCCTGCCTATCATGGCATCATTGGGTATTTCTGGAAGTGATCGCTTCTCCCGGATTCGAAAAGGGCTCATGAAGGACAGATTTCTTCCTCGTACCTCAGACAGGATTCACAGCAAAGGCATCTGCCTAGTATTTTCTTTGTCAGAAGTTAATTATGAACCCAATGTCTGTCTTAGTTTCTTTTCCGGTTGTTATGATAAAACACCCTGACAAAAGCAGCTTACGGGGGAAAGGCTTCATTCGGTTCATACTGGGAGTTACAGCACATTATGGTGAGGAGGTCAAGTCTTCAAGTAGGAGGTCACATGTCTGAGGTCACAAGAAGAGAGTGAATGCTTGCTGATGCTCAGCTCCTTCTTCATTTATACAGCCATGGTCTCTCCTACAATTAACATAGGTATTCCAGGACTGCAGACATGGCTCCACAGTTCAGGACACTTATAGCTCTTCCAGAAGACCCAAGTTTGATTCCCAGCACCAAACTGAACAGCTCACAACTACCTGTGACTTTAGCTCCAGGGTATCAAATACCTTCTTCTGGGCTCTACAGGCACCTGCACATACGTGGCACACACACACACATTCACACATACACACACACACACACACACACATACACACAAATAAAAATAAATGTAAAGGTATGGGTCTTCCTACATCAATTAATATAATCAAGATGATCCCTCACAGGCATGTGCAGAGGTCCATTTCCCAGGTGATTCTAGATTCTGTCCAGTTGACATTAACCATTACATTAACCATTACATTAGCCATTACATTAACCATTACAACTCCACCCCTTGTCAAACTGACACCCAAACACATTGCCTTTTTTTTAATTGGTGCATTTATTTATTTATTTTTTAAATATATAGTTTGTACAAGATTATCAAATCTAGACCCATGTTTCCCACCCTATCCCCCATCCCACCAGAGCTCATGTATTCTGCCAAACATGCTTTTCATCTCTTTCTCAGTCTTTCTCAATATTCTCCATGTGGAAATTTACTGTTTTGAGCAGAAGTTCACTGTTTCAGTCAGTTCTTTGATGCAGTCCTTTCTGTTGTTGTTGTTGCCAAACACATTGCTTTTTAAGCCACAACCTTCCACCCCTTTTCCATGTAAGCTCATAACCATTTTTAAGTATTTTATTTATTATTTTATTTTATGCGTATGAGTGTATTGCCTCCATGTAGGTAGGTGCACCCACATGCAATATCTGTGAAGGTCAGAAGAGAGCATCAGATTCCCTGGAACTAGAGTTACAGGCAGCTGCCATGTGGCTGCAGGGAATTGAACTGGGTCCTTTACGAGAGCAGCTAGTACTCTTAACTGTTGTGCTATCTCTCCAGCCCCTTGTGACAATTTTATAATGTAAAATGCATTTAGACAAACTAGAAAAATCCATAGTCTTTAAGTATTCCAACAATTGGGGCTGGAGAGATGGCTTAGTTAAGAGTACTGGCTGAGGGCGTGGTGGCTCACACCTTTGATCCTAGCACTTGGGAGGCAGAGGCAGGTGGATCTTTGTGAGTTCAAGGCCAGCCTGGTCTACAGAGTGAGTTCCAGGACAGCTGGGGCTACAGGGAGACCCTGTCTCGAAAATACCAAAAAGAGTACTGGCTGCTCTTGCAGAGGACCCAGATTGGTTCCTAGCACCCACATGGTGACTAATGTCTAAATTCCAATTTCAGGGGATCCAATGTCCCCATCTGGCCTCCATGGCCTACAAGGACACTTACATACATGTATGCAAAGCATTCATACACATACAAAATAAAAACATTAAAATTTCAATCATTTTTTGGTCTTTTTGAGATAGAGTCTCCCTGTAGCCCCAACTATCCTAGAACTCACTATGTAGACAGGCTGGCTTTGAACTCAGAGATCCACCTGCCTCTGCCTCCTGAGTGCTGGGATTAAAGGTGTGCATTAACTAGGCAGTTACAGCAAAAGAGAAAGCTCAGCTATAGACCTCAGATACTATCTGATGACAATCAGCCTTTTGGTTGGCGAAAGCTGATGGTCTGCTAAGTTAATACAGCGCAAAATGTCAGTCACAGGACGTTAAGTCAGAAACTAAACTGGGCAAGGAGTAGCTGTTTAGGGAGTTAAAGATGGTGCAAGATAAAGGATAATTGGGCTCTGGACCGGCAACATTCTAAATTTTCCACGATCCTGCTTATTGATTTCTGAGTTTTGCTTTCTGTTGCTGTGACAAAACTCCTTGACAAAACAAACTCCCTTCAGCTTCCAGTTTAAGGTTATAGTTTATTGTGGGGAAGCCCCCAAAAGACCAGCTTGAGGCAGCTGGTCCCATTATGTGTGAAATCAGAAGAGAGAAGCAAATGGATGCTAATGCTCAGCTCATGTTTCTACTTTGTTTAGGCTATTTGTTGATTGATTGATTGATTTACTTATTTATTTATATTCGAGTCATGGTCTCATTAGGTAGCCCTGGCTGGCCTGTAACTCACAGAGATCCACCTGCCTCTGCCTCCCAAGTGCTGGGAATAAAAGCACGCATCCCAACTTAATTTTCCTTTTTAAAAAGCCAAAGATAGTATATCTAGGGGATTGTCCCATCCACAATTAAGAGAGGTATTTCAACATCAGTAATACAGTCCAGATAACCCCTCACAAATGTGTTCAGAGGCCATCTCCTAGTGCTTCCAGATTCTGTTGAGTTGATAGTTAACACTAACTACCACAGCTCCATAACAGACTGTTTGATAAATTTTGCTTTTTAAGGAACATGGTATTTATTTCCCCTACTCGTCAAAGGTGCCAGCGTGACACTGCTCAGAACCTTATCTCCCCTGTTGACATGGGCAGGATCTGTCAGGACACCCCTAGATCCCTACCCTAGTGGGGTGGGTTGTGTTTTCAATAGTCTTGGTAAGGCCTTTTCAATTTTAACTAAGCTTACAAAGATTTCCCTATTGTTCTGCATTTAAGTCCCTGCTATTTTGTTATTTCTTTTCCTAAGTACATTATTTTTTAATATTTTCATGTGAGTATATGATGTGTGTCCACCCATGTGTACATGAGTACATGTACCCTTGTGCATGAGGGAAGGCTAGAGAAGGGCGTTGGACATCCTGCTCTGCCACGACCAGCCTTACTTCCACAAGAGAGTTTCTCCCTGAACTTGGAGCCTGTCCAGCAACCAGCAGAGATCGCCGTCTCCATCCCCCACAGCTCTGTGGATTACACACATACATGCAATAATTCTGTGTTACCCTTCCATCTTTCCTTTCAGATGTTTTACTTTATTTAGGTCACTGTTTTGAGACAGGGTCTCACTAGGAATCCTTGGCTGGCCTGGAACTTCTATGTAACCTTGACTGTTAGGGAACTTGTTATGTAGTCCAAGCTGACCTGGAACTTGCAGCAATCTTCCTGCTTCTGCCTCCCAAGTGCTGGGATCACAGGTGTATGCCACGTGACTCTGAGGGTTTTTTGCGGCCAGGCTCCTCCTGCAGCTTCCTCTTATATACTCGGTGGAGATAGGTGACAATTTCTTTTTTCTTTTTCTTTTTCTATTTTGTTGTTGTTGTGACAGGGTCTCCCTGTAGCCCCAACTAGTCTAGTACTTGCTATGTAGACCATGTAGACCAGGCCAGCCTCAATCTCACAGAGGCCTGCCTACCTCTGCCTCTTGGGTGCTGGGATTAAAAGTGTGCACTGCCACACCCAGCGCCAGGTGCCCATTTTTATTCAAGATTCTTTGTGTCCTATTTCCTAGCCTTGTGACTGCTGATTTATGGAAGGAAGGAAAGGCAGGAGAGATCTGGGATGTGGATGGCTCACAGTTCAAGGAGAAGTAAATGCTTGGGGTCACTACTGAGCATGTGGAGGCCTCAAGGGTCCAGGGCTTGTGGCTTGTGGCAGTGGTTTGGTTAACAGTGCCAGGCCTGATCTGACCCCTGCTCCATGCCCCTGTGTATATTTTGAGGGTCAATAGGAACCATTCATCCTCTCTGTGAAAAATGAGCCACTGCCTGACACGGACACGAGTTCTGAGGCATCTGAGCTGTCTACCCATGTAGAAGGGTCTCCCCTTTGCCTGGGCACCTGATATAGGAGGACGGTTGACACCCAGACTTCCAGCAGTACCCCACGCAGGAATCTGAAAGCAGTCTGGACAACCAAGGCTAGTCCACCTGGATGCCCAAGGCTGAACCATGGGCCAAGCACTCTCAACTGAAGCCCTGCCTCACACTCTTAGGGATCTGTGGCAGCTGAGCCCAGCAGTCCCTAGCTACACCCCAGCTGAGTAGCCCCTCAACCCCGTGTCGAGGCTTCTCTCTGGACCAGCCAGATGGCGGGCACTGTGGAGCTCACAGGCCCTCTCCAGCAACCACATGCTGTCCTGGGGGCTCACCCCACCTCACTTTCACCTCCCAGTTATGTGGCACAGACAAGTCCAAGGGTGCATTCCCACAGTCCCCAAGGATACTGTCACAGATCCCGCCTGGGAGGCCATCTGGATCCCAGTGAAGCCTGAGCTCCCAAGGACCAGCTGGTGACCATGCCCCCCTAATGACGCATAGAGTTGTGTGGGCACTATCACTGAGGGGGAGCACTCACACGGGGAGGAGGGAGCACATAGGTGGGAACTGGGAGTCTAGATGTGGCTGCTGTTATAAAATTTTATTTCTACTTTCTTTGATTTTTTTTTTTTTTGGTCTTTTTGAGACAGGGTCTCCCTGTAGTCCTAGTTTTTCTGGAACTTGTTATACAGATTGGAGTGGCTTTGAACTCACAGAGACCCACCTGCCTCTGCCTCCAGAGTGCTGGGATTAAAGGTGAGTGCCACTATGCCCAGCCTTTAGTATTTTTAGTAAGGGGATTTTTCTTCTCTTTCTCATTTCCAACCAAAATAACATGTTAGTTAAACCTGATTTTCTGCTTTTAAAAAAACTATAAAGATGCCCTGAACCACTTGATTTCCCAGACCTTCACTTAGCCCAGTAAGTTCTGTAAGCAGAATGCAAAGCACACTGTGGGAAAGACTCTATTTCCTACTTGTTGGAAGTCTAGCGTTTTAAGGGTATTTTATTTTTAGATGAGTAACTTACTTGTAGACCTAGAAACATAACAGGCGTCATTGAGAATTAGTCTCCAGCTCAATCAAGAATTGTCTCTCTTTTCCATTTTCTTTCTTTCTCATAAAAATGCTTTTGTTGTTCCTTGTGGCTTGCTGTTACAAGGAAGAAGGAGATGACTACATAGGGGTCTCTTGGCCTAGTCCATCTGAAGTCCTGTGCAGTGGACAGATGCTGAATCTAGTGGCTGATCCTGGCTGGGAAGCATCATTTTCTTATTTAGTCATCAGGACACTTTTAAACAAAGCCAACATAGAAGCTTGGGAGATGTCTGACTTCTGACACCCTCTGTTCATGCCTACAGCATGGGGCTGTAACCTGGATGAGCCATGCAACAAGGTGAAGTCAGTGTGGACGAACCATGTGAGAAATTCAGATGGGGAGGGCCCCTCCTTCCCCTTCTCACTGGAGCCAGTGAGAACACTGATTCTCCACCTGACATGCCTAGGAGTGGCCACCTGGTGGCGCTAGCTGCGGGTAAGAGCATGTGTATTTAGAGTGGAGTGTGAAGAGCGATCTCCCCTGCTTGAGGGCTGACTCCCTCAGAACCTCCTGGCCATGGCTGGAGGCTCAGAGGATGGCAGCTGCAGTCTTGAGGCTGAAATCTGTAGGCAGTCAAGGACTAGAGAGGGACAGGTACACCACAGTCTGCTCTTAAAGCCTGGGACTTATTGGGTGTGGCTCACCCTCACAGTAGAAACCTAACTTTAGGCTCAGAGTCTACATTCATCTCATCTAGGAGCCTCTTCATAGTAACAGCCAGATGAGTATCTGACTCGACTGCAGAACTTCTCAGCTTTGGCAAGGTGACACATAAAGTTTACCATCTGATGAAAGGGGTGTGTGACCCACCTCTGGAGCTCCAGCAGCCACGTTGCCACTGTGAAGAACCAAAGATGAGAGAAAGACTAGCAGGTGGAGAGCAATGGCTTCTGCCTTTTTCTTTGTTTGCTCCCTCCCACTAACACATCTGTGCGTTGATGGGTCTGCTAGCAGGTTTTAATGAAAAGACTACGCCCACTAAACCTGCAGAATACACGCACCATGCACGAGCCGCTGCTTTCAGTCAGGCCGTGGAAGTCCATGTTGACCTGATGGAGCCAGCGAGCTGAGTGGAGAGGGAAAGGCCAGGCAGCCTTGACTGCCCCGTGCTGGCTGGGGGACATCTCTGTGCCGACTGCCCCGTGCTGGCCGGGGGACATCTCTGTGCCGACTGCCCCGTGCTGGCCGGGGGACATCTCTGTGCCGACTGCCCCGTGCTGGCCGGGGGACATCTCTGTGCTGACTGCCCCGTGCTGGCTGGGGGACATCTCTGTGCTGACTGCCCCGTGCTGGCTGGGGGACATCTCTGTGCTGACTGCCCCGTGCTGGCTGGGGGACATCTCTGTGCTGACTGCCCCGTGCTGGCTGGGGGACATCTCTGTGCTGACTGCCCCGTGCTGGCTGGGGGACATCTCTGTGCCGACTGCCCAGTGCTGGCCGGGGGACATCTCTGTGCTGACTGCCCCGTGCTGGCCAGGGGACATCTCTGTGCTGACTGCCCACTGCTCTTCCCGTCAGGAGACCCAGGAGCTGCTGCAGCCAGCCCTCCATCTCCCTCTTCAGACCCCACATTCTCCATGTTCCCAAGGCCCAGGAATGGCCGACCCCTCCACTAGCCACTTTCATTTCAGACCATGTGCTCGTCTGCAGCAAAGGGGGTGAGTCTGTTCCAAAAGGTGCAACGACAAAGCTGGAGCAGACACTGGTAACTGGTGCATAATGACGTTCTTCAGAGACCTGTTGATCTTGTTGGCAAGGCAAGTGGACAGTGAGGACAAGCTCTGTGGTGGAGGTGTCCGTCTGCTGTTCCTAGGCTGCCCTCTATGGACACGCAGCTCTCCTCCCACGGGCACATTTCCACCACTTCCCCTCCAGCCAGCAAGAAGCTACGTAGGAACACAAAGACGAGATACTTATTTATTCATGCACTACCAGAGCTGCTGAGGACGACCAGGTTTGCCTCTTGCTCCTGCTCCCATAAGATCTCTGGGAAGACAGGGGCTGCCCTCCACAGCTACAGAGCCAGATGTCCTCTTAGCGGCTGGTCCTGCACGTGCTGTGACCACAGCTCTCAAGTGGCAGGAATCCCGGAATGCAGGGGGTTGGCTGGAGGCTGCAAAGAGCCTCTCAGAGTGTGTGAATGCCGTGTGCTGCACACGGGGCTGGAGCCGGCCACTGCCCTCTCTGCCTAGAGAGATTTGTGCAGTGGGGAACAAGAGGCTGTGTCTCTTCAGAGTGGCTGCAGCTGCCATTGGACGTCCGGTTCAGGAGTCCACAGCAAACGTACAAGAGGCTGGTTTGTGCTCAGATCACCAAGGGACATGAAGCGAGTTGCTCCCCACACATCTGCAAACTCACAGTTAGACACAGGGGACTGGAATACTTTCAGCCACTCTAGCAACATTGTTGCTTTTAGAATTGGAGGGGTAGAGAGGGGGAGACACCAGTGCACGGCAGCAGGTGCTTCCCTGTGTGGGTGTCACGGGGACAGTGCACTTCCGACTCCAAGGAAAGGAAGAAGACCACGTCGGCAAACTCTCACTTTAGGCTTGTCCTGGAGACTGCTGTTCCTGTTGTCCCTGCCAGGCCAGGATATTGCTTGGGGATTCAAACTACCCTTCGCTGGTCCAATCAAGTCATGGTTTAGGGACATTTGGAAGTCTGTGCAGCCCATATCCATTCAGCCAGTGCGTTGTTGAGTGAGGACCCAGGTAGAGTTGAGGGTCAGCACACTACTACTGGTGATGATGCAAGCTCCAACAGGGACATGCATGGCTCCCAGACCCTCGGCAGGTGGGTGATGCACCTGGGGTAGAGTTCTAAGTGAGGCTTTGGCTGGCACAGGACCCCTCCAGCTCTGGCCCTGGTGTACACCCTGACCCTGCAGTATGTCCCCACAGGCCTTGGGGGCTGTTAATGTCCATGTGCTGGTTCCGTGGCTTCAGGGATCACTGCTGCCACCCAGGGACACACCTCAGCACCAGGTGACCCTGGAAGAGGACCTAGCATCCATTTAGGGTCAGTGAAGTCACCTGGGGCCGCACCATGAGTTCCACACCACCTGACTTCTCCCGGCTGTGAGATCCAGCCTTAGAGCAGCAGCTGTGGCCAGGCAGTCCCCAGGGAGACCTAGGCTGCTCTGAGAATCCAGGTGAGTCTGGGAGCCTAGGGCTTGTCCAGAAACACTGCTGGAGGCTAGCCCAGGGATAACCTGCTGCTCCTCACACAGCCAGCCACAGAAGTCTGTGTGACCCCATGGAAGAGGAGAGGCTTCTGCTTCAGCAAAGTGGCAGGGGATCCTGGTCCACACAAAGAGGCTTCAGGTCAGTTGGGAGGGCTTCTGTCCTGGTCCCCTCCTAGGATCAGGGCCCCCATGCTCTTCCTCCCCTGTAAGGGGCGCTCCCTGTGGGGCACACAGCACCTCATGACTCCTCCTTCTTATTCTAGTCATTTCTTCACTATTTAACTTGCTTTTATTCATAGTTGTGTTTTTTCCAAACCACTTCAGGTAAGTGGTTTGAACGCTCTGATTCTCAGTTGGGGGGATGGACCGGGAAGCCCACACGACCCGCAGTCCATGTTGTAGCATTTCATGAATTCAAGCACTCCGCAGACTGGCTTTCTATTGGTCAAACAGAACATGATTGCCCCTCCCACATCCTGTTGGTTTTGCTGGGAACACAGCTGTTTCCAAGTGCCATTCAAGCCAGGCGTGGTGGTGCACGCCTTTAATCCTAGCACTCGGGAGGCAGAGGCAGGTGGATCTTTGTAAGTTCAAGGCCAGCCTGGTTTACAGAGTGAGTTCCAGGACAGCTGGGGCTACAGGGAGACCCTGTCTCAAAAAGACCAAAAAAACCAAACAAGTGCCATACAAAGAGGCACTTCTTTTTAGTTAAAAGGGAGAAAACCCCATATTTTGTAAAGCCTTAATAGTGGGAAGAAAATGAATTTGGAAATGAATGAGACCCTATGGAAATTAATGGCCACATGCAGCCATCACTTCTCATATTTAAACTTGGTACTAATTTTTAATTGTTTCCAGAGGCCCACACCTGTGAAATAAGCACGGTCATTGGAACAGTTGGCTGTGCCACGAGACTGTCAGGATTGCGGCCACTGCACTTTCTGGAATAACTTGATAGATAGCACACTGCCCTCCTTAAGGAATATTATAGTCATTTCCATTTAGAAGTTCCCACTCCGGGTGTCTGGAGGCCCCTTCCTGAGGCCCCTGCATGAGCAGTACATGGGAGCGCCCTCACTTCTGAGGAGAGGAGCAAGAATGGAGCCCATCCCAGGCCAGCAAGTCCATCCAGGTGTTGCGTGCAGGCCAACCGGACTTGGGTGTGCTGTGTGCCCACATCACAGCTCCATGGAAACAGCTATGGAATGTGCACAGCTCACCCCTCAGAAGAGCAGATTTGCAAAACATAAGCAAATTCCCAAGCCCTAGGACAGTGGTCAGCGGTGAGCTCTGGGGGTCCTCCTGTCTGCACACTTCCCACCTTACCCTCACACCCTCCAGTGCCGATGTTACAGCCACCATGTACCCCTTTTATGTGGGTACTAGGGGTTCAAACCCAGGTCTCCATGTGTCCACAGCAAGCGCTTCACCCACTGTGCCATCTTCCCAGTCTACACTTGATTCTTGTAAGTGGCTCAGGAACTCCAGCACAGGTTGGGGGTGGCAAATTTAATTAGCTCTTCCTGTCCATGGACCTTTAAGGTCTAGCTTTTCATTTCCATAATGATGGCTTAGAAAATATTCTCGTCTGTGTCATGGAAAAGTCTATTTCCAAGGAAGTTTCCTGGAAATAAAATGGCTGAGTCAAAAGACAAGATCCGCTCACTTTTGACCAAGGACGTTCTTGCTCCCCGAAGGGTTCCTGAGGTGTCTGGCTTCAGCACCATTGACCAGAAGCTCGATATCTATTTGGCTTTCTTACTTTTCAGGTAAATTTGGGGTTTTCTCTTTGTCCTCGGTATTCTGAGTTCCTCTTGGACCACAGCCTCAGAGGGGGTATGACCGCGGGCTGCTGCATACCTGGAAGCATCCTTGTCATTGTGGAGAAGCAGCTGATGGCCTTGAGAAGATTCACCTGCCCCATTCCCGAGCTTCCTTTCCTCTCTCAGAAGTTGTAGGGAGGTGCTGGGGACTGTGGAGAGCCTGAGACTCTGGACTCAACTCTTTCTGTGGAGTTCCCTGCTCTGAGAGCTCCCTTCAGCTGACACTGGCAAGTTGCTGGTTTGACCTTGAGCCCAATTCACATTCATGTTTTAAATTTCTCTTTTTCTGGTTTGTTTTTTTTAAGAGGGCTTGTTTATTTATTTTTGTTTATTTTTTAAGAGGGCTTGTTTATTTTACCTTATGGATGCTTTAACTTCTCTGATACTCTACACTAAGTAAAATATTTGGAGTGATTCTTCAGATCCTGAAATATTTGTTTCCCAGTCCAGCCCCCTGCCCATTGCCTCAGGCCTCCCTTCTTGAAGGGATTCATGTGCCTGGAGCCCGATACTGTCTGTGCAGTTAATAGAGAACTGTGGGTTCACCGCACTGGCCGACTCCATTTACTTGTGGCTATGCTTCTCCAGCATCGGTGACAGTGGAGCTACCACTGGGGAGGGTCTCCTCTCCAGCTCCCTGCTGCCATGCGCTGTTCCAGGTGTCCCCTCCCCCTCACAGTCCAATTGGGAATTGGTGCCAGTGGCCTTCTTCCTGCGCACCTGCCATCTCCTGGCCTGCTCTGGCCACACCCAGCTCCTTCCCGTGCCCTGTCTTCCCTTGAGGCGATCTGGTCCCACTTCATTCCTCGGGAACGTGCCGTGGCTCTTGACCTGCCTCTTTCCAGTAGTGCTGAACAGCAACACCTCAGCAAAAAAGCCCGCTCTGTGGTCCACGTTGCATTGTGAAGTGTATGGAGAGACTGGAGCCCATTCCTACATCCTTCCATGGAGGTGGGCTTGAAGGCTGGGAGGGAGATCACCCACTTTTTCATTATATTCTTTGCCTTGCTACAGTGAGCTTACACTACTTTGGTAATTAAAACATCAAATAAAACAAAACACTGCCAAAATCAAATGAAGTGAAAAAGTTTCATAATTGCTGCATCACAGGTAGGAGGCTCAGTCCAGAGTGCTGATGCTGTCTGGGGTGGGAGAGAAACACTGTCCCTCTCTGAGGGGTCCTCTGGGAAACAGCAAAGCACCATTGTATCAGCTGCTTTGCAACACAGTGACAAAACACCCCAGAGGCAACATAAGAAACACTCATTTTGGCTCAGGGCTAAGGTTTCTGTCTGAGCTGGTTTGGGTCCACTGCATTGGACCTGGAGCTAAGTGTGTGAAGGAGAAGGCTGCTCACCTCATTGTGGCCAAGAAGCAGAAAAAAAGACTAGGAAGGGCACAGGACAACCCTTTAAAGGCACTCCTCAGTGGCCACTTCTAGTCAGGTCCCACCTTCCTCATTTTCCTCACCTTTCACACAGACCTTAAAACTTGATATTTTCATCAGGTCAGGGCCTGAAATACCTGATCACCTCTCAGTAGTCAGATCCACCAGCTGTGGACTGGGCCTTCAGGGAAAATCTTTACTTGCAAACCATATTCTGGAATCTCAGCCCACAGACATGCACTAACATGACTCTGGAGGTGGCAGGAGCTGGGTGACACTTCAGCTCGGTCTGATTCTGGTGAGAGATACCTCCTGGTTCGTAGATGAGATGATAGCTCCTTACTGTGTTTTCACATAACATTAGGGCTGAAGGGCCTTTCATATGAGCACTAACCCAGCAATGAGACTCTACTCCCCAGACCTTGAAGGCCCCACCTCCCCAAATCATCACAACAGGGTTCACTTTCGGCTTTTGGATTTAGAGAGATACATATTGGCCATGGCAGGGCAATGTTAGTATGAGTTAAGGCCAAGCCCTTGAACAATGAGAGGGAAGCCCAGTTCCAATAAGGGACAGGTCAGTAGCACTGATGGGCAGCGATTGGCCATTTGGTGAAAGGAACATGTGAAACCTCTTCCACAGGATAGAGGAGCCAGGGCAGAGGCAACAAAAAGCAATTTCAGCCACGCCTTCCTCCCATCCCCTGACCCAAGGCCAAGAGGATGCTGGGATGGTAGAAGATGTGAAAGACATTGCCTTTATCTGTCATGCTCAGAGGCCATCAGGGTACCTAGCAAGACCTGGTTCTCACTAAGTGCTGTGCCTGACAATGAAATTCAGTCTGCTCCCCACAGAAAGTGACCAGCTGAGCCAGAAGAATTTCTGCCCAATATACCCATACAAAGCTCTGGATTTATTCCCCACACTTAAAAATTTGAAGGATGGGGCTGGAGAGATGGCTTAGTGGTTAAGAGCACCGACTGCCCCTGCAGAGGACCTGGGTTCTATTCCCAGCACCCACATGGTCTTTAAGCCAGGTGTGGTGGCACACACCTTTAATCCTAGCACTTGGGAGACAGAGGCAAGGGTATCTCTGTGAGTTTAAGGGCAGCCTGGTCTACAGAGTGAGTTCCAGGCCAGCTGGAGCTATAAGGAGACCCTATCTCAAAAAAAAAATTGAAGGAAAAATAATTTGTAAATGTTTCAAATTTCACAAAAATATTAGAGAAATTGTGTTATGGGCATATAAAATATTTTACCATGGAAGTAAGTGTAATAATGTAACATGACATCGGGGTAGAGAGATGGCTCAGTGGGTAAGAGCATCAGCTGCTCTTATGGAGGACCCAGGTTCAATTCTCAGCCCCTACATGGTGTCTAATAACCATCCATAACTCTAGTTCCAGGGGATATGATACCTTCTTCTGACCTCCATGGACATTGCACAATACAGGTGTACTTACACACATACATACAGGTAATATACTCATACAGATAATAAATAAATAAAATACTTTTAAAAAGATAAGATGTCTTCCTATATTTGCTACATGATACGTATTTTGCGTAGTTGGGCATTTTACTTGTGAATGCCATACTGAAACATAAATTAGATAATACAGTGTCATCTCCTAGGGATTTCTATCAAGTATGTTAATGTTGTTTCCTTCTTAACAAATACAACTTGTTATTAGACTACTATGGCTTATTAAAAGTGAATTTCAACACTAAGAAAAGAAGCTCTGCCCAAGCAGAGACATGAAGAGGCCACCAGGTCCCTGCGTACCTGGCCTGTGACCAGAAGGGCTCACAGGTCAAACAGCTTCATCCTTGCTTTCACTCCTGGTGTGGCCAGTCTGTGTGCACATCTCCTCCACACACAGCGGTCTTTGGTGTCCATGGAGCTGGCTTCTTTGTAGACCGAGTCCCACAGTGGCACAGCACTTGAATAGAAGTTTGGCACACCCTCCATGTACTTCAGTCATCTCTAAATGACTCATAATAGCTAGTTCAACGTAAGTGCTGTGTAAATACCTGACACACTGAATTGTTTGGGGGACAAAGACAAGAAGAAGAAGAAAAAAAACCAGTCTGCACACGCTTAGTACAGACCCAGTTTTTTCAACTATTTCCACTCTACGGTTGGTTGAGCCAGCAGACGAGAAGCCCAGGGCTGCAGAGGGCTGAGTGCAATTTAGATTTTGTTAGAATGCTGGATGAAATGTCGGATTTCCTCAGGTTTTCATTTGTTCTGACAATATTTCCCATGGAGGATGAACAATCAAAATGTTGTGTTCTCACGTCACTGGAAATAATACTTTCCTCCTGGGTTTTGTCACCAACTTGATACATAATTAGGTTCTTTTGTTTTCACTTGTTTTCAATTTCCAGGATTGTATTTTCTTTTCTTGGCTTTAATTTCAGAATTTGTTTGCAGAAAGCATACAGGACTGCAAGGCTGGCTCTGCAGCAGGAAGCATCTTGAGGTCTCCCTGCAGCCCCCCTGGCAGCCTCCAACTCACGTCTGAGCTGTGCTTGCTTCCAGGCTGTGCCTCTGGGTTTCCTACTGCACCCCACAGCTGCCACCCGACTCTCCTCCCTCCAAAGCTACAGCTTGAAGCAATAATCTTCCAGGCTTGCCCTTAGGTGGCTGGTGACCGACCGTCACATCACTGCCTGGTGGGCTCTTCTCAAGGTGTCCACGTCACCTTCTCGTGTGAATGCATAAGATCCTGGTCTGCCCTTGTGGGTTTCCTCCAGTTTCACTCCTGAGGAGCTGGCCGCTTTGTTTTCTAAGATGAGGTCGCTCACTGGCCCAGGACTCACTGACTAGCCTGGACAGCCCCAGAGATCCTCCCGTCTGTTTTCCCACTGCCGAAATTACAAGTCCACTCGAAACCTGGCTTTATTTATTTATTTATTTTATTTGTTTTTCCTGCATATATTTGTGCCCAGGGAGGCCAGAAGACTCTAGATCTCCAGAATTGGAGTTACAGATGGTTGTGAGCTACCATATTGGTGCTGCGAACTGAACCCAAGTCCTCTTAACTACTGAGCCACCTTTCCAGGCCCAGACCTGGCTTTTACATGCATTGAGCTACTGCATGGCACACCCTTTATTGATTCTTCATATGGGGTATTGCCATGAGCATGGACTAGCATGGGCTGAGTCCAAAGGAATCCAGGACACAAATATTACAATACAGTCTAATTTTATTAATTCCCACGCAGGTTAATTCTATCATTCTAACTCTGTCCTGTTCTAGCCCATCTCCCCAAGGCTGCTCACCTACGTGGCATTCTCTTAGCCTCTTGGAAGCGACAGAGGGAGTCCACACTAGGGAGTTCCAAGAAGCTGTGGCAGCTCAGGCAGGCTGGTCCAGGCAGTAGTAGTGGCCAGCAGGGTCAGCATGCTGTTCAGGCAAACTGGTGTCATGGGGGCAGCATGTCCTGGTGTTCTCAGCTGAGAGGTTCACAGTGGCTCCTCAGGGGGTCCCCTGAGGGGGAGTGAGAGCCAAGTCATTCTATACTTCCCAGTTTAAATAGGCCGCAGCTGGGCATGTGAGGTGCACTGGATCTCAGGTGCTAATCTCAAGCTTGTGCCTAGGGTCCCCCCCCTGCATAGCAGATGGTTGTCTTTCCTGTCTGGGTTCAGACTTTGATCAAGGCGGGGGATCCAAGACTGGTTATCGGGTCCTTGTGTCCGTGCTGTGTCTGGCCACGTAATCAATTGAGTATGGTCAGTCTTTGGGCTCTGTTGAGCCCCTCTGTGGCCGGCCTAGTGCAGAATGCTTAATCTCTAAAGCAGCCCTAAACTGAAGCAGGCCTCTTGCTGAGCTAAGTTTAACATTTGCTAAGTTCTTTAAGGTTACACAGTTTAATCCTAACTAATTCACACAACTTCTACATGCTAACTATGCTCCTAACAGGTATGTTTCTTCACACCCTTGGGGCTGTATTGGTTCCTCCTTCTCAGGCCTATCTGACTTCCTGGATGCTGAGAAGGTAACACTTAGCCAGCCTCTAGCTGAGCTTGGTGTGGGTCAAGAATGAAAAGCGGCTGGCGTAAAGCTGGTCTCTCTCCTTTCTCACCATTCCAGAGCATCTCCCACGTGGCCTGTGCTAGGAGAGAGGCCTGGCTTTACAGTTACCTGCAGAGCCGAGCAGATCCTCTGTGAGTGATGGGCAGCTATACCCTGGGACCGCATGACTTATGGATGCCATGCTCCCCACAGAGCATAAATACTGCACTAAAGCCTCCATTTGTCATTTGGACTGAACATCTCTGAGCTTATGCAATATGAATTACATTTTGTAATGGCCCTTGTGCTGTAGTCTTCTGGGAAAATACTGTTTCCAGGAAGACAAAGCAAATTGCAGGCATTTCTGAAGGGGCTCTGGGCTTGTACATGGAAATACATTTAATCTGACATAGTTTACTCTAATGATCTCTCCTGTTGTCTTTTATTGAACTCAGATGTGCTCTGCCCATCCAAATGGAGCCTGGTGCGAGATGGCAGGGAAGGCCAAAGCTTCTGAAGGAGGCTCCTGTGGCAATAGCCATGTCAGCTAGTGGGCAGGGACAGCAGCCTGCACTGTGGGCTCTGGTGGAGACCAGCTAAAGGGTGCTGCGAGGCCTCGGTCCCAGGGCCTTCTGTGTGGAGACCAGCTAAGGGGGGCTGCGAGGCCTTGGTCCCAAGGCCTTCTGTGTGGAGACGAGCTAAAGGGTGCTGCGAGGCCTCAGTCCCAGGGCCTTCTGTGTGGAGACCAGGTAAAGGGGGCTGCGAGGCCTCAGTCCCAGGCCTTCTGAGGCCCCTTCCCCAGAATAGAGAGGGTAGATATGGCTCCCACAGCCCTCCAGCCCCTGATGTTTTGCCAGCCCTTGCCACTGGGACCTGCAGCCAGCCAACAGCCTCTGTGTCAGGTGTGCAGCACTGAGGAGACACAGGGGTCAGACTCCCTTCCAGCTCTGTGCCTGGTCCATGCTGTGGCTGAGGCTGCTGCCGATGATCTGTGTTCTCCTCTCCAGACTGCACCCTAATCAGGTGTCCCACCTGACACTGTGCTGGGGCCCTGTACCCCAGGCTGCTGCTGGGCAGCTTTCTGTATCCTCTCAAGCCTGGTCATAGTCATGGGTCCCAGCTGCCCCATGCCCAGGGCCCCCAGGACACACCAGGGGTGACAGCAACACCAGTACGTCTGCCCAGGACCCGGAGCCTGGGAAAGGCTGCAGTGTCTAGACACTCACTGGTCCTTTAGCTGCAGCCCAGGTGGGCATCAGCCAACCTGGCATCACCAAAAGAGGCAGCCATCAAGGGGACATTCAGCAGCATGACCCCAATATTGCATTGTAAAGTTAAACAGGCACTGGACTGAAGTGTTAGGGCCAAAGAGTCCGTGGGGCTGTGTGTTGGAGTCAGGGTTGAGCTGAGGTCCACGTGGAGAGGAGAGGAGCTGCCTAGGGCCTGAGTAACTTCACCATAAAGTCCTGAGCAGCAACAAGTGATGGCAGGGCAAAGGCAGGGAGAGGAGCCAGTGGACAAAGCAGGTGGGTGGGAAAGATAAGGTGAGCTGGGTGTGGCGCAAACACCTTTAATCCTAACACTCAGTAGGTAGAGGCAGGTGGATCTCTGTGAGTTCAAAGCCAGCCTGGTCTACAGAGTGAGTTCCAGGACATCTGGGGCTACAGCAAGACCTTGTCTCAAAAAGACAAAAAGAAAGAAAGAAAGAAAGAAAGAAAGAAAGAAAGAAAGAAAGAAAGAAAGAAAGAAAGAAAGAAAGAAAGGAAGGAAGGAAGGAAGGAAGGAAGGAAGGAAGGAAGGAAGGAAGGAAGGAAGGAAGGAAGGAAGGGTGAGCAGATGGGGCTGCAGCCAGGGAGCTGGCCCAGTGCTGATCACACTCTGTGCTGACTGCTCCCTACACTGACCACTAGCTCTGCATTTACTGACTGTTGGCCCTGCACTGACCACTGGTCCTTCACTGACTGCAGTCTTACACTGACTGCTAGCCTGCCCTGATGCTGGTCCTGAACTGACTACTGCCCCATCCTGACCACAGACATTCTCTAACTCTACACTGACCACTGGCTCTATGCTGTCTTTTTCTGTTTATCTGCCCTTTGTAGAGCTTTGTTATGAAGTAGAACTGTGTCTTAAAGTCCAGAGATAGTAAAATCAGTAAGATCCGCAGCAGTGTCCAACACAGAGGCCACTGTCAGCCTGATGGTGGAGTGGCCTCCCAAGGAGGTCTGCCAGGTACTTCCTCTGGTGACTGTAAATGTGGACGTGTTGGGAAATCAGGCCTTTACAGATGTCACTGAGGTGAAGACTTCAGAGTTTATCATCTTGGAACGTGAGGGATGTAAATCCACAGTATGTGCCCCAGCAAGAGGCAGAAACAGACTGAAGCTTAGAAGCAGGCAGGGAGGGGTGGGGCCAGAGAGATGTGTCTATAAGCCAAGGGATGGAATGGATCTCTGCCCCTGGTGAAGCCTAGAGATGCCTGGGACAGATTCTGCCTCAGAGTCTGCTGATGACACCTTGAACTCAGACCCCCTGTGAGGAGATGGCCCTGCCATCTGAGAACCCAGTCCATCACTTGTTACCACACTATGTGGCTTCCAATATCACAGCCCATCTTGCAAGCTGAGAGCCCATCAAACTGACTGTGTGGGCCTAGCTACAGGGCCCAGATACTCTCTGTGGCTTGAGTGTGGGGAGAAAGCATAGAATTCTCTCTGGTACATGGCTCCCTGCATATGATTACAGTGACCCTATTCCCATGGAGCTGAGTGGCTCATACTTTGCACACATTTTGCTTCGAGACCCAGCTTTGTGGTCCCCAGACCTCTTCTGCTCTGTTCCTCCAAGTGCAGGAACATGGAAACACACGCCTTGGCCCCTTGCAATAGACCAGGCCTTGTCCACAATTGCAGGATGGGCCTGAGTACAGGGGTCAGGGCCCTTGAGACACAGAGCAGTGTCGATGGTGTGATAATTGCTTATCCACAGCGATACATCTTTGGGAGCCTGTCCATCCTAACCCGCTGTCTGTAGAACCCCTGTGGGATGGATCACACTACACAGAAACTCGAGTGCTGTGGGCCAGGATGGATGCTCCCGCCTGTGAGGGAGATATGGTGTGTGATGGATTCACCACTAATAGGCAGAAGAAGAATGGGAGCAATGCAAGAGCGACTCAGTGCCCATGCATCTTGTGGAGGAGCGGAGATTCTAATCTCAGCCACTCGCTCACTCACATCCGTCTTCTCACCTTCCCCCAACCCTGGAGAACAGAAGCCCTAGGCCTGGGCAGACTGCTGGGGGCTGGCCATGGAGGAAGGGCCTGGAAGCTGGCCAAGCACAGGTGCAGAGATCAGAGCTGGCTGGGTGCTGCTTACAGCTCGACAGCCAACTGGTCCAAGCCCCTCCCCACTGGGCCAGCATTGGAGTCCTTAGGGTAAAGGGTGACCTGTGGGGGTTCTTTCCTGCACTTCCCCATGTGCCTAAAGGACTGACATGGTGGAAATAGAGAGGCCGAGATGAAACCCACCCTTTCCTCTATCATACAGAAGCTTCCATGAGCTTTGACCCAAGGGAGCATGTGGGAGAACCTCACCCCATATTGAGTTTCAGCTGACACGTTTTTAAAGGAGGCATCACGGAGAATATGGTCCACACTAGCTCCTGGGGACTCCTCCCCTTTCCTCCTGGTGCATAATCTCTGTGAGTTCCCTCCCGTCTCACCCTGGCTCTGCTAATTGAAGAGAATACTTTTCCTAATGGTCATATGCCTGCATTCCCAGGCCATGCAGGGGTGGATCAGGACTCACACTGCAGGCCAGTTTGAAGGGCTGAAGTCACCCTGTTTGTATCAGCAGCCATTTCCTAGGTCAGTAACCATCTCACTAGGCTTTGCTGGTAATGGACAGTCATCAAGAGGCCAAATGGACCTCTGGACAGTTGTTTTCTGCACTGGAAGCCAAATCTGGCACCAAACCACAGACCCTAGGCTCTGGTCTTATGGAAACCTGTGTCCTCACTGTAAGGTTATGGCACGTTCCCCCAGGAATGAAAAGCCACGAGGTCTGAGTTCTTCGGAGCAAAGTTTAATTCAGACTAGCTGGGGCTAGGCTTAGGGGAGAGAAGGAGCCAAGCCCAGAATGGCGTCTGGCTTGGGAATTTAAGGGAGAAGGGGGGATGAGATTCAGGGGGAGTGGGGGTGGGTCAGAGTCTGGAATCTGGCTTCCGAAGGGTGAGGGGCGAGGTGGAAGATTCCTGAGTAATCAGGGGTGGCCTGCTTTAGCATAACCAAAGGCCATGCCTAGTAGAGCAGGTTCTTGGACCTCCGGTCTTAGGTGTCTCTGCATTCCGATGGGCTTCTGGAGCTCACACCCTGACACTCACTATGCCAACATTACAGATATACTTGAATAAAAAAGCCCGACTCTTAAGTTAGTTTATAAGAGTAGGCCTGAACTCAGAGAACACTTGTTCCCCCAGACACCTCTTGGAACCATCTTTGCCCTGGAACTGTGTCTCCCGAATTGTGTTCTTGAGTCAGGCCCCACCTGTGATTTTATTCAAACCAGTTCTCCGGCCTCAATGGAGGAAGTACAGGCTAGAATCCACTCTTAACAGATAATCCTGCCTAGTTCTAGAAGATCCCAAATGCCAAGGTCAAGCTTCCTTCCCAATCTTTTCTGTGTTCAATGAAGATGGGGGGGGGGAGTCTTTCAGGACTTTGATATGTTAATTCTCAAGCATACCCATATTCATTCATTATCTTTCTGGGTGGAGTACCAAATTAAGGTTGCCAAGGTTAATTAAAAGTCGTTAGTCAAAAAAGAAAAAAAGAAAAAAAAAATACTCCGGCTAGCCAAAGCAACCCTAAGCAAGAATAGCAACACAGAGGGAATCACTATACCAGACTTCAAACTATACTAAAGGGATATAGTCATAAAAACATCCTGGTATTGGCAAAGAAACAGATCCATAGATCAATGCAACAAAATTGAAGATCTAAACCTGAGCACATGCAATTTCGGCCACCTCATATTTTACAAGGGGGCCAAGAAGACTCAATGGAAGAAAGACTGCATCTTCAGCAAGTGGTGCTGGCAAAACTGGATCACCACTTATAGAAAGATGAAGCTGAACCCCTACCTTTTGCCATATACAGAAATCAACTCCAAATGGATCAAAGACCTCAATGTGAAACCAGAAATTCTGAAAATGATAGAAGAAGATGTCAGCAGTAACCTACAAAATATGGACATATAAAAAGACTTTCTAAATCAGACAGTAGCTGTGTTGGAAACAAGGTCAACAATAGACAAGTGGGACCTCATTAAACTCAACGCTTCTGATTAGTGAAAGAAACAATCAAAGAAGTAAAGAGAAAAGCAGAGTGGGAGGAAAACTTCATCAGTGATACATCTGACAGAGGCTTAACATCCAGAATATATAAATTCTCAAAAAACAAAGGAGCAAGTAAACAAACTGCTCAATCAAAAGATGGAGTAAAGAGCTGAACAAAGACTTTGCAAATGAAGAAGTAAAGATGGCTGGGAAACAGAATTCAACGTGGCTAATAATTAAAGAGATGCAAATTAAAACCAGCTTAATACTTCATCTTACCCCAGTAAGACTGGCTAAGATTAGGAAAATAAATGACACCAAAGGCTGGAGAGGTTGTGGAGAAAGGGGAACTCTCATTCACTACTGGTGAGAATGCAAACTCATGCAACCCCTATGGAAAGTGGTATGGAGAATACTTAAAAGACTCAAATTAAACCTACCACCTGACCCAGTCATACCACTCATGATATACCCACAATACTCAACCTGTCCCAGAGAAACATGCAAAACTATGTTTATTGTGGCTCTGTTCACAATATCGAAGAGCTGGAAGCAACCCAAGTATCCCTCAACCTATGAGTGGATAAAGAAAATGTGGTACATCTACACAATGGAGTTCTATGCAGCAGTAAGGAAAGATGACATCATGAGCTTTGCAGGTAAACAGATGGAACTAGAAGCAATTATGCTAAGTGAAGTAACACAGTCCCAGAAAAACAAACGACAAATTATATCCCTCATTTGTGGATGCTAGCACCAAATCCCTAGTTGAAAGTTAAGCTAAGCAATGTTATTGTTATATTTCTTTTTATCTGAAGGCAACTGTGCTGTTATAATGTGAATCCCTTAATGGGGTTCTAGACTTAACTTACCACTTATTTTCAGGCTTTGTAATTGCAGTATAAGAGTAGAGGGTACATAGTCATATTTTAAAGTAATATAAAATTAAAGGGAAAAATGTGAACTCCTAAACATATTTTGTAATTAACAGTTTATTTTCAGAGGTCATAATTTTGGTATATATGTGATGTACATATAGGCATATTTTGGAGCAATACAAATGGGAGGCAACAACAACGACAAAAGTACTGGGTCAAAGAACTGACTGAAACAGTTAACTTCTGCCCAAACAATAAACCTCTGCAGAGAAAAACTTTAAAAAGACTGAGAAAAAGATGTAAGACTTGTATGGCAGAATGCAGGAACTGGGGTGGGGTGGGGGGCATGGGAAAGGGAATGTGTCTAAATTAGACTGAAAAAATGATGTATAAAATACATAAAACATCAATAAAAATATTTTATTAAAAAAGTCATTAGTCCAGATTCTGTCTATTTTATAAGTCATTCCTGCAGAAACCCTGTCCACTGCTAACTATTTCCAAATGAACAGCAAGGGAGCTTCCACTGATGGTTGATGGCAAGAGGACCTTTTTCAAGACTCTAACTGCACTCATGCCATGGGGCCCATGGAACAAAGCTCACAGCCTGGGCGTCCTATATTGTGTCTGGATGTTGGAATCCCAGAGCAAGCTGTGGGCACTGGTTTCTCTCCAGGCCTCCAGGTAGAATCTGCCCCTCCTGCTGCGTCCAGTGGTGGCTTGCCATCTTCAAGGCTTCTGGCTAGTGCCAACACTCCAGTCTGTGCCTCCTCCAGCATCTCACAGTGTTCTGTGTATGTCCAAATGTTGCCATTTATAAGGCCAATGGTGTCATGTTGGGTTGAGACTCACAACAGGCTGGCCTCCTCTTGGCTAATCATACCTACAGTGATTCTGCCTTCAAATAAAGTCACCTTCTGAGGGATGGAGCTCAGGACCACATCAGAAGCGTTAAGTTACAGCTGCTCTCAGCTCCAGGGAAGAGGTCATGGCCACCTGACTGAGGAGTTTTCATGCTATCCCTGCCTCTGTGATACTCCATTATCCTCAAGGGGCATTTGAGGGAACCCCTGTGTTCCTTGGAACTGTCTTCTGAGCAGGGCTCCTGGCCAAGTTGCACCTCAGGTAGCTGGCACCAAGTCCTGTCTTTGCTTTCTCTTCAACCATAGATAACTTCCGGATCATTGACTACTTTGGTGGCTGTGCTCAGCGCTGAGCTCTGATGCCATGTGCACAACCAACTCTTAGCAGCTCAGTAACAGTCACTAGTTGAGATAACAAATCGGCTTCTGAGTCAGGGATCATTTTACTATATCTAACATCGAAGATTTGGAATAAGACTCAAACCCACAACTATGTGAATATGCAGAAAGAGTTTTGTGAGTGTGATGGTTAATGTCAACAGTTGATTGCCAGGATCCAGAGCCACACAGGAAATGAATCTCTGGGTATGAAGTTAGGTTCACTGAGGTAGGAAGAATTGCCATAAATGAGGGAGGCCCCATTCTGTGAGAGAGTGAGCTGAACACCTGCATCCACTGCTCTCTGCTTCTGGTTAGGATGCAGTGTGAACTAGCTGCTTTATGTTCTGCTACCACAGCCTCCTTGCAATGAAGAATTATATATCCCCTCAGAATGGAAAATCCTTTTCCCCTTAAATTGCTTCTGTTATTTATTTTTACATTTTTCTTTATGTTTTGTATTTTATGAGTATGAGTTTTTTTGTTGATGTATGTGAGTGCACGCAATGCGCTTACCCATGCATGCAATGCCAGCAGCGGTCAGAAGGTATCACTTCCTCTGGTACTAGAATTATGGATGATTGTTAGCTGCCATGTTGGTTCTGGGAACCAAACCTGGGTCCTTTGCAAGAACAGCAAGTGTTCTTTACTGATGAGCCGTCTCTCCAGGCCCCCTTGCTTTCTTCTAAAATTTTTATTTATTTTTTATTTATGTGTATTTGCCTACATGAGTTCATGTGCAGGACTGTGTGCAGCTGCCTGTAGAGGCCAGAAGAGCTCAGATGCGCCCTGGAACTGGAGTATATAGGCAAATGTAAACCACCTGATGTGGGTGCTGAGAACCGAACCTAGATCCTTGGAAGAGCAGTAAGTGCTCCTAACCACTGGACCATCTCTCCAGCTCCCCTTAAATTGTTTCTTATTATTTTGTCATGGCAATAAGGAAAGTAATCAATAAAGAAGTCCTGTGTGAAGGAGTTTCAAAGTCACCATCCAATCCTAGCTAAACCAGTGAAATGTTGAACAAACTGAAAATGTAACCACTCTTCTTAGATCCATCAGAAAAGTGACATTACAAGGCAAACCACTGTCTTCAAATTGAAGACAGACCACAACTTAACCTGACCAAAAGCCCATGAGCAGAAATCTCTGTGGGATGCAATGCTGGTGGCAGTAAAACCCGAGTTGTACAATGCAGTGGTGTGGACGAGTCTGAGAGAGAGAAAAACAACAACAAGGGACTGGGTCACAAGAGGACAATTTGGCAGGTTCAACCTGTAGAACCTGGCAGGTCCTTACAGTGAAGACTGGAAACTCTCACACGTTCTGTCAGAGGGAATGGAAGCCTCCATCCTGGCACAGCTAGGGATCTCTGCGCTCCACAAGATCTGCCTTTTTCAACCAGAGCACTGCCTGCCAGGGCTTGCTCAGAGCCTAGCCTGCCTTGAGGGAGGGAAGTGTCCCAGCCCAGCCCATTCCAAGCCACCTGTCCCACCTAAGGGAGTGATATCCAACTAAGACAATACGGGTCACTGTCCATGCTCAGCTTGTAGGCTCAGATCGCACATGAGCCCCCATCACCATCTGCCTCCTGACAAAGAACTGCGTGACACAGTGAGAGAAAAAGTCCATAATGTGAGGAGACTGTGCAGGTGCCAGAGCCAGTCAGACACATCAGGTGCTGGAATCATCAATACAATCAATATGCCAACAGTTTTCATGTAAAAAGCAGATAAATGCAAAACTCAGATAAGTAAGGACAGCCAAGAGGCCACACCCTAACAAGGATTTTTTTTTTTTTTTTAGTATTTTTGAGACAGGGTCTCCCTTTAGTCCCAGCTGGCCTGGAGCTTGCTCTGTAGACCAGGCTGGCCTTGAATTCATGGAGATCCGCCTGCCTCTGCCCCCCAAGTGCTGGGATTAAAGGCGTGCACTACCATGCCCAGCACAAGGAATTTTTTAAATGATAGCAATGAGAACATTCTAGGATGGACTCCTCAGTGGACTGACCACCACTGAAGAGAGAGCGAAGAGAGAGTGAGCTGGAAGGTATGGTGTGGGAACTCCCCAGCCTGAAGAGGAGAGCGAAAGAAAGATGGAAGGCCTGAGTAGAATAGAAAGTAAGACCCAATATGTGTCATTTATAAATCCATTGTATATCAAGAAACATCAGACTAAAAACAGAAGCATGGAAAATACACCATGCTAACACCCATCAACAGCTGGAGTCTTGGGCCGGAGAGGTGGCTCAGAGGTCGAGAGCACTCACTTGCTGCCCTTCCAGAGGACTGGGTTCAATTCCCAGTGCCCACATGGTGGCTATAAACCATCTGTAACTTCAATTCCGGGAGATCTTATGCCCTCTTCTGACCTCTACCAGAGCTGTACAACGTGGGTGCGCCTACCTGTACTCAATACACTCAAACATATAAAATGAAAATAATAATTAAAAAATTTAAGAAGTTGGAATCCCCATATTAATTTCTGACTGAGTGGACTTTATAACAGAGAATGTGGGACTGGAGAGTTGGCTCAGCGGTTGAAAGCTCTGGCTGGGGCCGGGCGTGGTGGTGCATGTCTTTTTTTTTTTTTTTTTAATTTTTTTTTTTTATTAATTTTATTTCTGTATGTGTATGAATGTACTGCCTGCATGCAAGTCTGTGCACCCGTGTCGTGCAACGCCGCAGAGGTCAGAAGAGGGTCTTGGATTCCCCTGGAGCTGGAGTTCTCCTGGAATTGGAGTTTCAGACGGCTCTCGGCCGCCATGTGGGTGCTGGGGATCGAACCCGGGTCCTCTGTAAGAGCAGTCGGTGCTCTTAACCGCTAGGCCATCTCTCCAGCCCGGTGCATGTCTTTAATCCTAGCACTTGGGAGGCAGAGGCAGGTGGATCTCTGTGAGTTCAAAGCCAGCCTGATCTACATAGAGAGCTCCAGGCCAGCTGGGACTAAAAGGGAGACCCTATGTCAAAAAGACAAAAACAAAACAAAACAAACAAAAAAAAACAACACTGGCTGCTCTTGCAGAGAAGCTGGGTTCGATTATCAGCCCCCACATGGTGGCTAACAATCATCTGTAATTCCAGTTCCAGGGGAATCCAATGCCTTCTTCTGACCTCCGTGGGCATTGCACAACACATGTGTACTTACACACATGCAATAAAAATAATAAATAAAATATTTTTAAAATACTAAATATTTTTAAAAGAACAATGAATTATTAGATGGACATTAGGGCAATATTACTAATATGTACTAATATTTAATGTGAGCACCTTAAATACCAGCACTAAAACATGTAGGCAAGACCTACCAGGCAGAAAATCTGTAAGGACTACAAGTCACATGTGTCCAGTAGTTCTAAGGGCCACTTCCCAAATGACAGAACACCAACCCCTCAAACTCACATGGAACATTCTCCAAAGTACAGTGTGTTCTCATCACCTTCTGTTGCATAGAACTGTCCTTCGTCTGGCAAGCTGGACTGGCAAGCTATGGACAGACCCCTTCTTCCCAAGGTTAGTTGCACCTACCTGCCCTGGATTATAGTTATGCTTGATTGTTGACCTTCCAAGGGAAGAGGAGGAGCCAGGAGAGTCAACTACCCCTCCCAAGCAGCCAGTCGCCCCAGCTGCATGAGGAGGAGGGGCTAAAGGTATAGAAGGGGAGAACAATGTCATGAGGTGGGTCTCTCTCTCTCTCTCTCTCTCTCTCTCTCTCTCTCTCTCCATTTTGAGTAGCTGTCAAGAAGTCACATGATCCAAACCTGACTGTGAATTTTCTGGTGCAGCCTTAGACTGGGAGGCACCCATTTTTCTGTAAGTAGCCCCTCATCTGCTACCTAGGATTTTTTCCAAACTACAGTTTGGGTGAGTTCAGACCTTGCTTTGCTGTAGAACTGAGGGAGGAAGGGGTCATACTTTGCTGGAGCCTCTTGGGGAATTTTAGCAACACCTTCTCTACACAGTAAAGCACCCCTTACTAATTTCAATCTGAAATCATCCCAGTCCCTCCTCTGCAGGAGTGAATATGCAGACCATATCAGCTGGAACTTGAATGTAGTCACACTCTCCTTTTGCTGAGGCATCAAAGAACTAAATAAATGGAGAGTTAGCCCCATCCATGGTTGGAAGACTCAATGTGTCAACAGGTCAGTTTTTCCAAACTTATTCTATAGGTTCAAGGAAATCTCATTCAAAATTCCAACAAATTATTTTGTGGGTATTGATCCTAAAGTTTGTATGGAGAGGCACAAACCCCAGAATTAACAACTGCATATGGAAGGGAAAATGTCAAAGGACAAAGTCACCATAAAGTCGTGGAAGCGTACCAGGTTGGTGGAACAGAGGTCCGGAAACACTCCCACATGAACTTAGTCCACTGACCTTTGACAAAGGAGCAGAGGCTGCTCGGTGGAGGAAAGGCCACCTTCTCCACAAATAACTGGAGCAGCCAGCTCTCCACAGGCAAAAAAATAATCTCAATACAGACATTACACACTCCACAAAACCCATTAAAAATGTACCATGGCGGCTGGAGAGATGGTTCAGTGGTTAAGAGCACTGATTGCTCTTGCAGACAACCTGAGTTCAATTACTCACACCTCATGCCAGCTAATAACTGGCCACAACTCCAGTTCAAGGGGATCTGACACCTTCTTCTGACCTCCAAAGGCATTGCACCACATGGATGCACTTGCGCACATGCAGGCAATACACATCAAATAAAAATAAAAATTGTTTTGGTCTTTTTGAGTTCTGGCTGTCCTGGAACTCACTCTGTAGACTAGGCTGGCCTTGAACTCACAGAGGTCTGCCTGCCTCTACCTCCCAAATGCTAGGATTAAAGGCATGCGCCACCACACCCAGCCAAAAAATAATACTTTTGGTCTTTTTAACAAATTTTTACATGTACTATGGACCTAGAAGGCAAAGCCAAAAACCCACAAATGACAACCTACAGGGAAATCTAATGCACTTTTATGTGGGAATGACTGGTTAGGTACACTAAGGGCCATGAAGGAAGGCACTAAGATGGACTTTCTTAAGGTAAAACACTTCTGCTTTGTAGAGCTCAGCTGGAGAGAGTGAGCACCAAGACACAGACCAGGACACATAGTGATGAAGGGCTGGAGTCCAAAATACACAACTAGCTCTTTTAAGAGTAGTATTGGGGCCTAGAGAGATGGCTCAGCAGTTTAGAGCACTGACTGCTCTTGCAGAGGACCCTGGTTCGATTCCCAGCACCCACACATCGGCGAAGAACCATCATTAGTGTTGGATGTGGTGGCACATGCCCTTAATCCCAGCACTCAGGAGGCAGAGGCAGGTGGATCTCTGTGAGTTCAAGGCCAGCCTGGTCTACAGAGTGAGTTCTAGGACAGCTGACACTAAAGGGAGACCCTGTATCAAAAAAAAATTTAAAAAGAGTAGTATTATCCAGGCATGATGGTGCATGCCTTTAGTCCCAGCACTTGGGAGACAGAGGCAGGAGAATCTCTGTGAGTTCAAAGCCAGCCTAGTCTACATAGTGAGTTTCAGGCCAGCTGGGGCTATAGGGAGACCCTGTCTCAAAAAGACCAAAAAAAAAAAAAAAAGGAGTAGTATTTTTATCAATTCTTTAAGAGTTTCATAAAATGGATTTTGACCATATTCAGACCCCTCCCTCACCTCTGCTCATATTCCCCCCCCCCTTTCTATACCTCCACCCCATGTTTCATGCCCTCTATTACTTTTAAAGGCTTATTAATTTAATTTATATTCCCCCAAATACTTTAGTGCAGTCAACCTATCTAGCATCACAGGTTTAAAGAAAACTGAGCCTTCCGCCCCAGCAGCTGTCAACTGCCAACAGTTCCTCGTCCAGGCCTGGGGCTTCCTGCCCACCTCCCTCTCCATGCTGGGATTCTGTCTGGCTTAGGCTTGCGCAGGTCTGGTGCATGCTGCCTGTCACAGGCACTGTGGGTTCAAAGTGCAGGTACCCTGGGTGTCCACACAGCATGGCTTCCTTGTGTTCATTTACAATCTCTGGCTCTTACAATCACCACCCCCGCCCACACACACACCTTTTCCACAATGATCTCTGGGCCTCGAGCTATGACGTGGGTGTTCCACTTAGGGCTGAGGATGATCAATTTCTTATTCTCTGCACCTTGAACAGCTATAAACTCAATAAAAATAGAATCGGGAATATGTAGTTGGCTCAGTTGGGCAAAGTGCTTTCTGAGCATCTGTGAGGACCCAAGTTTGGATCCTAGCACCCCCAGAAATGCCAAGCTGCCATGAGAGCACGTGTCTCTATTCCCAACACTAGGAGACAAAGACAGGGAGATCCTAGGGACTCTCCAGCCAGGCATCTGTCAATCAGTAAGCTCCAGGTTCAGTGAGAGACCCTGTTTCAAAAAACAAGATGGAGAATGGAAGGGATCTGATATCAACACAGGCAAGCATGTCCATGCTTGTGTGCCTGCACACACACACACACACACACACATACACACACACACACACACACAAGCATACACCACATATATTTTTTAAAAAGAAAAAAGGTGGAAGGGGGAACAACTGGATTAAAATGAGGAAAATACCAAACAAATACCTCAATAAAGAAATTGCATGGATGGCAGACACGTGGCTTCTTCACAGTACGTGACTTCAGGGAAATCAATAGAACAATGAGCTGCAACAGCATATTCAGAATGCCTGAAACACAGAAGACCGAGAGCTTGTGTTCACCTGAAACCCAGAAGACTGACAGTGCCTGTTCACCCAAAATGCAGAAGACTGACAGTGCTTGTTCACCTGAAATGCAGAAGACTGACAGTGCCCGATCAGCTAAAATGCAGAAACCCAGAAGACTGACAGTGCCTGTTCATCTGAAACCCAGAAGACTGACAGTGCCTGTTCACCCGAAATGCAGAAGACTGACAGTGTGTGTTCACCTGAAACACAGAAGACTGACAGTGCCTGTTCACCTGAAATGCAGAAGACTGACAGTGCGTGTTCACCCAAAATGCAGAAGACTGACAGTGCCTGTTCAGCTAAAATGCAGAAGACTCACAGTGCGTGTTCACCTGAAACAACCCAGAAGACTAACAGTGCCTGTTCACCTGAAATGCAGAAGACTGACAGTGTGTGTTCACCTGAAACAACCCAGAAAACTGACAGTGCATGTTCACCTGAAACCCAGAAGACTGACAGGGCCTGTTCACCTGAAATGCAGAAGACTGACAGTGCATGTTCACCTGAAACCCAGAAGACTGACAATGCCTGTTCATCTGAAACCCAGAAGACTGACAGTCCCTGTTCATCTGAAACCTATAAGACTGACAGTGCCTGTTCACCCAAAATGCAGAAGACTGACAGTGCCTGTCCACTCAAAATGCAGAAGACTGACGGTGTGTGTTCACCCAAAATGCAGAAGAGTGACAGTGCCTGTTCACATGAAATGCAGAAGATTGACAGTGCCTGTTCACCCAAAATGCATAAGACTGACAGTGCCTGTTCACCTGAAATGCAGAAGACTGACAGTGCCTGTTCACCCAAAATGCACCCAAAATGCAGAAGACTGACAGTGCCTGTTCACCTGAAATGCAGAAGACTGACAGTGCCTGTTCACCCAAAATGCACCCAAAATGCAGAAGACTGACAGTGCCTGTTCACCCAAAATGCAGAAGACTGACAGTGCCTGTTCATCTGAAACCCAGAAGACTGACAGTGCCTGTTCACCTGAAACAACCCAGAACACTGACAATGTGTATTCACCTGAAACAACCCAAGAGACTGACAGTGCGTGTTCACCTGAAACAACCCAGAAGACTGACAGTGCATGTTCACCTGAAACCCAGAAGACTTACAGTGCCTGTTCATCTGAAATGCAGAAGACTGACAGTGCCTGTTCACCTGAAACAATCCAGAAGACTGACAATGTGTGTTCACCTGAAACAACCCAAGAGACTGACAGTGTGTGTTCACCTGAAACAACCCAGAAGACTGACAGTGCATGTTCACCTGAAACAACCCAAGAGACTGACAGTGCGTGTTCACCTGAAACAACTCAGAAGACTGACAGTACGTGTTCACCTGAAACAACCCAGAAGACTGACAGTGCATGTTCACCTGAAACCCAGAAGACTTACAGTGCCTGTTCATCTGAAATGCAGAAGACTGACAGTGCCTGTTCACCCAAAATGCAGAAGACTGACAGTGCCTGTTCATCTGAAACCCAGAAGACTGTCAGTGCCTGTTCACCTGAAACAATCCAGAACACTGACAATGTGTGTTCACCTGAAATAACCCAAGAGACTGACAGTGCGTGTTCACCTGAAACAACCCAGAAGACTGACAGTGCGTGTTCATCTGAAACAACCCAGAAGATTGACAGTGCATGTTCACCTGAAATGCAGAAGACTGACAGTGCCTGTTCACCTGAAACAACCCAGAAGACTGACAGTGCGTGTTCACCTGAAACAACCCAGAATGCTGATAATGTGTGTTCACCTGAAACAACCCAAGAGACTGACAGTGCATGTTCACCTGAAACAACCCAGAAGACTGACAGTGCGTATTCACCTGAAACAACCCAGAAGACTGACAGTGCATGTTCACCTGAAACAACCCAGAAGACTGAGAGTATGTGTTCACTGCAACATCTGTTTGGGCAAAGATATGGAACAGTAGGAATGTTCACAAGTGCTGGGACTTCAAGATGGCGCAGGCACCTGGGAAGGTTTCTGGTGCTTTCTAACTAAGCTCAGCATATTCCGAGGCAGATCCAGCAGCCATACCCATTAGTATTCAGACAGAGCAGTTGAAAACAATTGTCGGTGATAAACCCACACACAGCAGCCCATGACACTTGATTCACAACTGGGAACCACAAAGCTATTGTCAACAAATGACCTGTGGTAGATAAGTGGACATAGGAGCCATGTGTTCTAGCTGGTTTCTGTTGCTATGACAACACTATGACCAAAGCAAGGTCGGGAGAAAAGAGTTTATTTGGCCTATACTTCCTCATCACAGCCCATCATTGAATGAAGTCAAGGCAGGATCTTAAGAAGGAGCCTGGAGGCAGGAGCTGAGGCAGAGAACATGGAGTTGGGGGAGGAGGCTGCTTACTAGCTGGCTTCCTTGGCTCACTTAGTTTTGCTTAGTTACCTGCTTTATCTACTCCAGGTTCACCTGGCCAGGGACAACACTACACATAATCCTGCATCAATTACCAATTGAGGAAATGCCCCACAGACGGCCACAGGCCTGCCAGATGCCCTACGCTCAACTGAAGTTCCTTTTCTCCCATGTCTCTGGTTTGTGTCAAGCTGATAAAATCTAAGCAACATGCTATGTTCCCACCAGATGATGCTCTAATATCCAGAACTAAAAATAGAACTTACATAGCTATTGATTAAAGCCCATTCAATGGGAGGAACTCATGGGTGGTACTTTAACATAGTCAAATACACATGGCTAGAGAGGTCATAGATCCTAGAGAAAAAACCCTACATCTGTCACATCCCTAGACAAATGTAATTTCTTATTTATGCTAAATATGTATCCTTATATTTAGAGACAAGTATACCACTCACCACTCATCAAGGAAGCTTCTTTTTGCAATAGACGGAGACTATTACAGAGTTCCACAACTGGTCAAACACAGAGAATAAGTGTCTGTGAGATTCCCAGCCCTATGTAACACATCTACAAAGGAACTTCTACACCTCAGGCTCACAGAACATAGTGGAACAGCGGGTAGACAGAATTTTAATGCATCTCCCAACTCTCATCCACAAGGCTTCCTTGTGCAACAGAGGGTGATTAAGACGGAAAGCCACAACTGCCAAGGTGTAGAGAACAGAACTACAGAATGCATGTCCCTGGACAGCACTCCTATATTAAAACCTCACCCATGCATGACTCAGGGGCGGTTGCAGAAGAGGGGGTAGAAAGATGGTAAGATTCAGAAGTGGTGGAAGACCACAAGGAAAAAGTTCTACAGGCTTCTGGGAACTTGTTCATATGAACTTACATACCCATGCAAACTCAAGCCAGACAAAACCCCAGCATAAAACTAGGAAATAGGCAAGAAGCCCCAATCTTAGCGAAGGAACTATTGGCAGCTGATCAGTGCTGTGTGAGGGAAAGCTTGTCTTCTTTAGGATGAACAGCCTCCAGTATATGAATTCACACCAAGGAACATCTGGGGACACAAACCTGACTCGATACCATTAATATATATGACAATTCATGAAATCCCATGGGGGCTATGAGAGGTGCAGATAAGAGAGGGAGGTTAAATATGATTAAGATGTATAGTATGAAATACACAAAAATTCAATAAAAATATATAATGAAAAATAACACTATAAAAAGATATAGAGGAAACTTGCATATTATTAATGGGAAAATTCAACTTGAAAAGTGTACATATTGTATAATTCCAACTCTATGACCTTCTGGAAAAGGTTAAGACTATAAAGACAATAGAAAAACCAGCGAGTGGTAAAGGCTAGGGATGTAGTTCAGTGATAGAATACTTGCCTCTCATGTGTAAGTCTCTCTGAGTGGATCTCCAACAAAAAGAGGATTGCTAGATGCTAGTGAGAAAAAGGGTCAAGGAGTGGTGACTGAGGACCTCAGGGCGGTGAACTCACTCTGTGATGTGAAAACGGTGGCTGTACCTCACTATGAGTTTATACTGAAGCACGGATGTATGGCACCAAGAAAGAAAACAGAGTAAACCTTAACACAAAGTGAACCTTAACATAGAGTGAACCCTGACATAGCGAGTCCTAACAAAGAGTGTACTGCTGAGTCCCAGGGGATCCTTGCACAAGTGTGTGTGCACAGCTGGCCCTCTGATCCAGCAGAGTTTAGCAAAGGGGGTGTGATGTGACAGAGCCATGGCTCCTGCCAGCACTGGCTCCTAAGGCCACAGAGCCAGGGCCAGCCAGGCTGCAATCACATGCATCAACACCCTCTCCCTGGCCTGGGCACATGCCAGGTTCACCCTTTGCAGTGGCTACAGACTCTCACACTTGAAACTGCCTCTTCCTCTGGGACTTATAAGCCAGAAAGGAGAAGGAGGAGGGCAGAGAGGCACCTGCTGGTCCCCAGGAGACATGTTTATTGCTGCAACAGCTGGGGGTTACAGAGAGGAAACAGAAGCAGCAGGCTTTAGAGCTCAGTAGACATCCTTCTTGCTAGAAAACAGGGATGCACCCTTCACGACTGCCGCCCAAAGAGCCTGGTGCTCTGGACACAGAGCTGAGATGCACGTCCTGAGACCCCGTGTCTGTCAGAGAAGGTGGAAGCATAGCTGGCAAGGAGCAGGAGTGGGGGAAGGAGGGGGGAAAGGAGGGGAGAGGAGAGGAGGGGGAAGGGGAAGAGGAGGCCTGGCTCAGCATGTGGCCACACAGAAAATGCAGCTGGACAGAGTCACTGCTCAGCAGGAACAACACCACGGGGTGTCCCTCATGGGGTGTCCCTGAATGCCTGGGTCTGGTTCACTGGTGGAGGATTCCTGGAGCTGAAAGGAGAGCCCGAGATGGAGGTAGGCCTTCCCCCCACCATGACTTGAGTCACGTGGACAGAGAGTAAAACCATGCAGATAGGAATCAAAAAGAGGCCAGACTCCCCTATGTGAATTTAAAACTCAGATAAAAAAACAAGCAAACAAATTTTAAATATGTCCCAAATATCACATGGGACATAGTTAAAAGTATCCTGCCTCGCTTAACTGAAATTCAGATTTGCCTGCATGTCTTGAAGTTTACCTGGCAACCCTGGATCTGGCCTAGAAAGCGGAGAGAAATGAAGGCTGCTTGTAGCACTCTTGGACCTCCTCCCCTCACCCAGGACGGCCATGACTTACATCAAGTTCCCAAAGTGGGTGCCACCTCTCTGCCCATTGCAAGCACCTGAGGGTCCTCACTTGCCTGGGCTCTGGCCCTGTGTGATGAGCTTATGCTGTCCTGCTGGAAGGGGCAGGAGGAAGGGACCATGATTTGCCAAAGGATGCTCGGCTGTCCCAGGACTCAAACTCAGGGCACAAAATGGATGCTGCTTCCTTGACTCTGGTGCCCTAGGACAGAGCTTAGGGAAGCAAGGAGGCCAAACTATGATTCCGAAAGGGTGTGGTGGTGCAGGGACGTGTCTGCCCAGGTACATGGTGTTCCGAAGGACACCCACCGTGGCACATGGGTGTTTGAGTGGGGTGTGTGCCCACGGCACCCAGATGTATAATATATTTGTAATGTGTTAAGTTACCCCCGGAGCTGCCCAAGGACCTAGGTTTGATGGCAGGATCCCACAACAAGGCAGGAGAGAACCGCCTCCCCAAAGCCGTCCTCCGACTGCCAAGTGCACATCACAGCAAACACTCACACACCCACACTCACACACACACATGCACAAAACCGATTAATTAATTAAAAGCAAACAAGGGGCTGGACAGATGGCTCAGCACTAAAGAGCACCTGCTGCTCTTCCAGAGGACCTGAGTCTGGATCCCAACACCCATGGAGGCTCACAGGGGACCAAACACCTTCTTCTGGTCTCCATGGGCACATGCACATATGTAACATACATACACACACACACACACACACACACACACACAAATTTTTAAAATTAAATGAAATTAATCTTTCAACAATGTTTAAAAACAAGTTTTCCAGATGAACTCTAAACACAGCTCACGTTTTTTCTGTGGATCAGGTCTCATGAAGCAGCAGATAGGAGGTCTGCAGCCCACCCCAGGGTCCCCACCTACACGCTCTGCCCTGTGGGATCCCCACAGCCTCAGGGAGCCTTGGAGTAAGGCAGCCACAGCCCTGGGGAATAATTTCAGAGAGAGCAGAAGAAGACATATGGGCCCTCCCCTCCTCTGGAACCCACACATCCACTCCTGCTTTGCTCTGGAAGCTGGTCACTATGTCCAATTGGTGTTTAACATGGGCATGTGGGGACTTTGAACAACATTCAGCCAAACAACAGCGGGATACACCAGTGTTTTCTGGGGCCTGGATTTGGCCCAGGAGACACCTGTCCCTGCAGCACAGCACACGGCTGTTCCGCCAGCCTCGGCCACTTGTTCATGGGCCTGGATGTCCCTAACCTCTGCCTCTTGAAGGACTCACATATCTGTTCCACAGCAGCATGCCCTGAGGAGCATTCACAGATGCCCTCTCACACTGCATGGTGCATGCAGGGCCACATGGACACAAAGATCTGTGGGCTCTGTCTCCCACAGCTGCCAGCAAGTGCCACTCAGGATGGACTCTCACCAGGCTGACTCTGGCCTGCTAGGAGGGACAGACCTACTAAAAGAGACCTTGAGGTTGAAGGTCACAGTGTCCTCCTGCCTGGGGCTCAGAGCAGCCTGAGGACCAAGGCCTTGTGGGACACGGGGTTATGACCTGGGTGAATCCTTGGGGCTGAATGCACCAGTCAGTTCTGGGCATTTATTCCCAGCGTTAGTGAGTTAGTGATGGATTTGCTGTACAGCTGGGCTTCAATTCTTCCCTGGCTTTGCTCATTTCCAAATCCTAGAAGCTTAACGTAGCCAGTGTCTGGTATCAGGGGACCCAACCAAATACTTGCCCCAGACACAAGGGTGCGCAGCTCAGTCAATAGCACACAGTGACATAGCGTAGATGGTGCCTCAATGAAAGCCTCCCCGCGGGGCAGACGGCGGGGCTTCTTAACCTCATTCCTCTCCAGTCCCTCCAGTGAATGCCAGGGCTTAGTCCAGGTCTTTTCTGCCAGTTCCCATGCTGTGGGACCTGGCACTCTGGCACCCACCCTGCCCATGGCTTGAGACAGCATCCCAGATTCACAGGCTCTGCATCCATCTTATCCCACACCCTGCCCTTGCCCTTGCAGGGCTTCAGAGCTAAGCTCAGCTCTGTTGGACACTTTCCCACTACAACTCAAAGAGCGAGGGCCACCCCTCATTGGAGCATATTTGGCCTGGGACGGCCCAACCTAAGCTTGTGGCAAACACCTTGTCCTGGAGTTCATCCTCTAAAGAGAAATAGATGAAGCAGATACAGGCATTTGCCAGCCATCAGTGAGGCACAAGGCATCCAGCCAGCCTTGGTCCTGCTGGCCTGACCCTTATCCATCAAGCATTGTGAGTGCCGATTCCTTCTCATCCCTGTCTCACTGTGAGATGCCGTGGCCCTGGTTGCTCCTCCCAGCCATGCCATTCACTATAGACTTCAGGGGCCAGGAGGCCAGTGTGAGCAAGCACCGTGGATCTCACTCTAACAGCCCGTGATGTGACCTCTGCCTGCAAGGTGAGAGCCCCTTCCTTTTGGTACCCTTTGGAAAGCACAGTCTTGGCGAAGATCCTCCACCTCCTCAAGGTGACTTCACAAGCCACCTTGTGTTAGGCTCTTCCACATTCCAGGGAACAGTGTCGCCTTCTCATGGCCGTGGCTGTTCTAGCTGGACACCTGTCCTTCTCATCTGTCTATGCCCCACCCTCCTGTCAAGCCTGGCCACGTGCTGTGTCTGTAGGGAGGCTGTGTCTGTAGGGAGGCTGTGTGTACATCTAGAGCCCAGGACAGCCATGATCCCAGTGGACACACAGGCCCCCAAGTGCAAAGTGACGGTGGAGAGTAAGATGTTCCCATTCTGCAAAGTCACAGAGGAGCAGATGCAATCGGAGGGATGGAGACACAGGACAGCTTTCTCCACTTTGGGGTGTCTTCCTGTCTTAGGATGTCCCCAAGAGCTTTTACAGCCATTTTTGTGGAAGCTCTCTCCTTCACTAGAGTAGAGTCAACACCATTTTATGGCTAAGCAAAGACAACTGAGGATTTTGACTTGCTCAGGGTCAAGAACTCTGTGAGAACAGAACTGGGTTCCACTATGCTTAGGTGTGCTCACGGGTAATGATGCGCCCCCTTGGCTGCTTCAGTTCCTGGAGTGCACTGTAGTAGTCCACTGTCCCTGATACCCATGTGACCCCTCCCCCAGCCCACAGACACACAGGTATGGTATAAGGGTAGCTGCCTCTCAGAGCCTGGTCGGGGGCTCCTCGCATGCCCACCTGTCCTGGCTCATTCAGGGCGTTGTGCACCCAGGCCTGGGAGCCGGGCAGCAGAGCTAGCTTCTGGGTCCCACAGCCCACATCTGTCTTCCCTACCATCATTTTTAAAGAAAGGGAACGGGAAGGAAGAAAGACTAGGAAGGAGATCCAGGAGATAAAAGCACATGTGTGTGACAAAGAAACTATGACATAGTCAAATTTTATTAATGGCTCACCCATATGCATTCGGAGGACAATTAACTATTCACAGGTGAAATTAGCTGATAGGAACGGCTGTCCTGAGTAAATCGAATGAGCTCCGATTATATCAATAGTTTTCAACCAGTGTCCCTGGTTATCAAAGCATCAAATAAATTTGTCCACTCTCTTCCTTTGGGGGGAAAACTTTAATTATCCAGCCCTGGCATATGGCAGGTCATTAATAAAACCTAGTTATCGGGCCGTGGGTTCTGGAGTCTTGCCGTTATCCATCTTTTATCTAAATAAACATTTGGGAAATGTCCTTAAAATTATTACAGAGCCTTTGCCCCTGCCCCTAATGGAAATTTTTAAATGGAATGTGGCTACATTTTACTATAAAATCCATGGCACCCTCTGCCTGCCCATCTCTCCTCCAGTCTCCAGCAGCCTACAGCCTGGACTCAGGCTTGCCTGCATTGATGGATCTGGCCGACCTGCACATGCAGATAAGGGGGTGTCCTGCACAGGCTGCCTCTTCCTGACGCACACTGCCTCAGCCTTTATGTTATGTATGCATTCTTTATTTTCACGCTACATATATCAATGACAAATGGAAGGCTCGGTGGCCAGTAGTAGCACGGAACAACCCTTCGTTTGCCCAGGGCACATCAGTCAGCCAGGATTCTTTTATTAAAACAAAAGATGCTTTAAGAACCACATACTGCTACACTTCCAATAGGTTGTTCCTCTGAGACCAAGACAGATCTGGCCAGCACTGTTCTATGCAACGCTGAGTTAACGAGGCGGGTAGCCAATATCTACGCTTCTGGTGGGATTTGTATGAACAGAGTAGAGCCATAAACACAGACGCCTCCACTGCCATCACTGGCGGTTCTGGGCCTCTGTGGTTCCGACGGCTTGTACTGAGGGCTCCATCAGCATGCCAACTAGGCTGTGCACTCAGGAAGCACGTGGGGACTTGTATCCTACAGTGGCCAAAGAAAGTGGCACCCGAAGCAATCTGCATGGTCACCAGGGGGCAGATCCAAGCTCACTTGATTGAATGTTTCTGGGGCGGAAGAGGGACTTAGCTGTAGAAGAATGGGGATGCTCTCCTTCCCTTTAAATTCGACACAGCCTTGGGACTGCACAGAGACCACCGACTGAGGACAGAATCCAGTCGTTGAGTGTACTGGGGAAAGTGGCTGCACGTTGGCCCCAGGGAGATCTGGGGGTTCATAGTGAAGTCCGCCTCTTCTTACAGCAGAGCAGCGGGAGTGCAGGACCTGAGAGAGGACCAGCAAGGTGAGGGCACTGTGTGGTTATCCCTAAGCTGAGGCAGCCATGTCTCATATTTGGGCTTTTGCTGCACAGGGAGCTGGGCACCAACATCAGTGCCTTTGCCAAGAGATGGCACACTAGTTGTAAATCACCCAACTAAATGTTAGGCCCAGCGTTAAGCCCTTGTGCAGGTAGCACAGTTCGCAATGCCCTTCCAAGTGGCTTTTTTCTTTCTTAACCTTCTTTGGTAGTTTTTCTTAAACAGACCACTGTCTACAGCTATTTCCTGACACTGTAAAGTCCCTGTCATGGAAGGACCACTAAATCACCAAGACACAAGGCAGATATAAACATCCCATAGCCCCCAGGCCAGAAGAAACCTGTGAATCTTCACAGCAGAATCCCCCTGAATCTCAGCCACCCTGCAATGACCTACTGGATCTAGTCAGAGCATGTTACCTCTCTGCATCTCTCAGGATGGAGACTTAGGCTCTACACAGGAGGACGAGGCCTTTCACCTCCCACTCATCCCCTCCAGATGTCCAAGGTGTGTCAGCTGCCCTGCCACAGGCCTGGGGGAAACCAGCAGGGGACGAAGGGGGCCTCAGCGGCTCTCCTCTGAAGACAGGTCTAGCCTGCGCCTAAAGCAGCAAGGACGCAGGGCCCTCAGCTCCACGCTCCCCCTACCCACGCTCCCCCTACCCACACTCCCCTACCCACGCTTCCCCTACTCACGCTGCCCCTACCCATGCTGCCCCTACCCACGCTCCCCCTACCCATGCTCCCCCTACCCACGCTGCCCGGACCCACGCTCCCCCTACCCACGCTGCCCGTACCAACGCTGCCCGTACCCACGC
>VZQC01003291.1:1203318-1383489 GCA_009823505.1 Rhizomys pruinosus
CGCTCCCCCTTCCACACTGCCCCTACCCACGCTCCCCCTACCCACGCTGCCCCTACCCACGCTCCCCCTACCCACGCTACCCCTACCCATGCTCCCCCTACCCACGCTCCCCCTACCCATGCTCCGTGCTCATGCACTTTGTCCTACAGTCTCATTCACGGACTAACTTTCACACTGGTCTGCTGGGGCTGCCATAGCAAAGTGTGGATGACAGCCTACAAGGCTGAAATGACAGATATTTATCCTCACAGCTCTAGAGGCTGACACCCGGGTGTGACAGCTGGCTCCTCCCAGGGCCCCTCCCCTCAGCTCAAACCCCACCTTCCTGCACCCTCACATGATTATCCTCTCTGTGTGTCTGTGTCTCAACTTCCTCTTCTCAAAAGTGCTGGAGCTGAATGGGGACCCCCAGCAGCCTTAGACAATCCAATGACCTTTCTGAAGTCTCTGTTCAAATCCAGCCAGGTTCTAAGGTCCTAGGACTTCGACAAGTGATTTGGGGAAGGGCCAGGCCATTGTGGTTAGTACTGTGTAGCAGGCTGTGGTACAGCTGGGTGCTGCACGGGCTCTGGGGAAGCAAGCACATCCCGCCCCGTGTGACTTCTTATATATGGGTATATAAACTAGGCACATAAATCAAACATTTACTGATAATAAATCATAAATAAATTTAGTTTAAAACAATTATTTGGTATACATAATTTTACCATTTATTAAAGATGAAAGTGAATTTGCATACTAATAAGATAGATTTACTTGTTTAATTTTATATAAAGAATTACATCTTGGCTCAATATTTGATGCTGAAGGCCATAGGCCATCTTCAACATTTTCTCGGAGTTGATTGATATTTTAATTTTATAGCCATCAGTTCTGAGAACACAACTTCACATAAATGTGAAGCGCAAAATGACAGAAGCATATTTGGAGACATTTTAGAAATTGTTAAAA
Source organism: Rhizomys pruinosus (assembly GCA_009823505.1). Taxonomy (NCBI): domain Eukaryota; kingdom Metazoa; phylum Chordata; class Mammalia; order Rodentia; family Spalacidae; genus Rhizomys; species Rhizomys pruinosus. The sequence continues at coordinate 1,204,270 of VZQC01003291.1, forward strand.
ATTCTGTTCTAATCTCAAGCCACAATTCACTTAATGATTTTTTAATGAAACAAGTCATCACCTCAAAGAGCAGTTCTCAAAATCAAACACCGTAACCCAATGCAGTCAAAAGATGTTCTAACCTGAGACTCACACGCTGAGGAGTGAGGGCAGGGAACACTAAAACTATTAAAACTCTTTGTTATCTGTGATTGACTCATATTTCTGTTAGAACAGAAAACGTTGTATGCGCAGTAACATCACTATAGTGAATAACAGAATAATCTGGACTCTAAGCCGATGAGTTTTGGGCAGTGTTTGCTGGTGCTGTGTGGTGTGATGGCACATGCTATGTGGCCACCACCTGTTCATTGAGGTAACAGGACGCAACACAGGGGAAAGCTGCCAGAGAAACCACGAACTCGCCATGCAGTGATTTTGAATTAACATCTGGTTGCACACTCAGAAACCTTTTACAGTTGCCAGGGTTTCATAAGTCCGCATTCAGTCACGTAACTCCAGTTTAAGAAGCTGTGCTTCTGGGCCCCACTGCTCTGAGGGCCAGAGTATGAGGAGACCTGATGAAAGTCATTCTGTCTAGGAGAGGGGGTCTAAATATCATTAAGATGTATGAAATGCACAAAAATTCAATACAAATATATATATTGAGAGAAAAGAAAATCAGGTGGCAGCTACCTAGGCACTATTGGGCCAACCTCTCAGAGCCTTTTTCAAGGAGTATGGTCCATAGTATAAGCAGGGATGGAAGGACACAGGGCCATTGTAGCTGCTGCCCTGGTTGCTGCAGCTGGACATGAGCTAGGCTGGGCTGGCTAAAAGGGTATTTTCCACACCTACATAGAGGCAAACCTTTTCCCCTCTGAAAGTGGCTCCTTTTGGTTAGAGGGAGCTGTTTCCACGCGTGCTGGAGCCCTGTCTTCCTAGCTCCTTTCTAATCTATCCGACTTGACTTTGCAGTCTGTCCATTTCTGCTCCAGGCCTCGCCTGTGAGACCCTGACGTTTCCGTGTTTACATGGAAAGCTTTGTTGTGTTCTTGGGTGAATCATTTCTTATTGTGCAATTATAACAGCTCTGCTCAGATGTGCTGTCTTTGGTGGTTATGTAATTAAAGACCAGAGATTTTTTTTCCCTTGGCTGCACAAGGTGAAAAATGTTAGCTATTTCCACACTTCAGAAACCCAGCTGTTACAAGCATTAAAAATTACTTAAAACAAATTTATGGCACTGTGATCACGATGGATTGTGTTGCTGTAAATGAATTGCTCTGTGAATTGCTGTTTTAAATTAAAATATGGCTTATTAGGAATGGCAGGAAAGTGATGGAGAAGGGGGCCAGGTTTCATATCATTGCCTTGAACACCTGCCCTCCAGGAAGAGGTGGCAAAGACTTGGGGGCAGAGACTCCCCCCAGCCACCCCAGGCTTTGCTGCTCGACCATGCGTCCCACTCCTCCTTTCCTGCTCCCTGGAGCTCCCGTCCAGCGTGTCTTAAGCATCTGAGGGGCTTCACTATGCGTGCTCAGGGGTGGGCAGGGGACACACAAAGAGGAAGATGAGAGCCCCTCCCTCCCTCAGCATGGCTGGGTCTGGTGAGGGACCAGGTTCCACACGGGCAGACAATGGGGCAAGAGGGAGTGACAAAGACACAAACAGGAGGTGACCGGCAACAGGGATGGGGACAGGCACAGTCACAAAGGCTGAGTTGGGTTAACTGACAGAATCAACTGGAATTCAGAATCTCAGTATTAGAAGATGCTTCCACAAGGGCGATGATATGATAACCCTCTCTCAAGCCTGCTGAATACTGGACTGGTCACCTGCACTCTACCTGGACACTTCTAGAGGTAAACTTGTCCCTCTGGGGTCACAGCCAAACAACCTGAAAATCACATGTTTAGTTTGGACCCCCCCAACTCAGGACTCGAAGAGTGACCTCCAAGAAAGGGTACACTACACCACCCATGGGGGCACACACCTTTAATCCCAGCACTCAGGAGGCAAAGGCAGGTGGATCTCTGTAAGATTGAGACCAGCCTGCTCTACATAGTGAGTCCAGGCAGCCTGGCAGCCTGGGACTAGGGAGACCCTGGAGGGAGAGAGAGAGAGAGAGAGAGAGAGAGAGAGAGAGAGAGAGAGAGAGAGAGGTCAAAGGAGCAGAGGCATGTAGATCTGAGAGACAGAGGGAGGTGGCCCAACAGAGGCACCTGCAAAAGTAGCCTCCATGCCCCATGTGGCCGAGCACTGCCAAGGGCGCCTGTGGGACCTGCAGCCACATGACACTGGTGTGCTTTGATGACACACTGACCAGAGAGCAATGGGCTGGAGAGACTCAGACTTGGACATGCCAGCACGATCCTGAGCTGCATTGGGTAGAGACCTGGGGCACCCGATGCACCACGAAGCATGAGGCCTGCTGCAGAAGAGCCCCCAGCAGCCTTGCCTGCCTGAGCATGGCAGAGGCCCCCAACCCATTTCAGCCCTCACAGCCCAGGCAGGTTTATTCCCCAGGCAGCGTCTGCTGAGCCCTCCATATCTGGCCACATGGTCCAGCAGCTTCATCACGTCGGCCCAGAAACTTTGACGTAATGGTGGGAAAACACTCACTATCTCCACCGTCCCCTAACATCTGTCTAGCAGCAAATCCACATCAAGAGTCATGTGGGGGAAATGAGTCTTCTTGCCCAAAGGAAGGCCTGGGCAGATGAGCTCAGCAGCCACAGGAACACAGCAAGTAGGAGAGACTGGAGCAGACCCCATCCAGATGGCAAAGGCAAACCCATGTCAGGCAAGGGCAGCATCCCAATGCCTGCACAGGGAAAGGTTCCCCAGACATGGGGTCTACACAGAAGACAGCAGCAAGGACAATTCCACCACAGAGGGACAGTGGGAGCTCTGAGAAAAGGAAAGGGAGTGGGGCGTCCAGCATCAGACCTACCAATCCTCCCATATGCCAACTTGGAGCATGGTGTCCAGCATCAGACCTACCAGGCCTCCCATACGCCAACTTGGAGCAGGGCGTCCAGCATCAGACCTACCAGGCCTCCCATATGCCAACTTGGAGCATGGCATCCAGCATCAGACCTACCAGGCCTCCCATATGCCAACTTGGAGCAGGGCGTCCAGCATCAGACCTACCAGGCCTCCCATATGCCAACTTGGAGCAGGGCATCCAGCATCAGACCTACCAGGCCTCCCATATGCTAACTTGGAGCAGGGAGTCCAGCATCAGACCTACCAGGCCTCCCATACACCAACTTGGAGCAGGGCATCCAGCATCAGACCTACCAGGCCTCCCATATGCCAACTTGGAGCATGGCGTCCAGCATCAGACCTACCAGGCCTCCCATACACCAACTTGGAGCAGGGTGTCCAGCATCAGACCTACCAGGCCTTCCATACGCCAACTTGGAGCAGGGCATTACAGGTTTGAACGGGGGTTGGGGGGGTGCTCTCCATGGTCCTGTGATGGAAGTGGTATGGTAGAGGGGCCAGGAAAAACCCTCAGAACACACTACTCACTCCTGAAGGATTGATCTCTATTCTTTGCTAACAAATAATGCTTGTAAGATGTTTCTCTGAGCTGAAAACAATGCATCTGAGCCGGGCTGTGTTAGGAGAGAAGCAAAGGCAGTAGCAGGGGATCAAGCGACACCTGAAGAGGGACCTCAGCTTTGTCTCATTATTGACATTTGTCTGATGCATTTTCCTCTTTAAGATGAAGCTGTGAGCTCATAAAACATAGTTTCAGGATCTCAAACTGAGAAAGAGTTCTGGGCCCAGCGCCCAGCTAGCTGATGCCAACATCCAGCCTCCGAGTGCACTGTGTTGAATTTATCATTGTTTTAATTTATTAAAAAGTTTAGCATACATTATGGGGCTGGAGAGATGGCCTACTGGTTAAGAGCGCCGACTGCTCTTGCAGAGGACCCGGGTTCGCTCCCCAGCACCCACATGGCGGCTGAGAACCGTCCGTAACTCTGATTGCAGGAGAACTCCAGTTCCAGGGGAATCCGACGCCCTCTTCTGACCTCTGCGGTGTTGCACGACACGGGTACATGAACCTAAATACAGACAGTACATTCATACACATAAAATAAATAAAAATTTTTTTAAAGTATATAAAAAAAAAGTTTAGCATACATTGTGTATGACCCAGAAGTTCCACTCCTGGCCTGTGCTGAGGAAAAATGAAGCCATGTGGCCACACAAGACTTGTCCTTAATGGCCATGGCAACTTTAATGACACAGCCCCAAGTCAGAACAAACCAAGTGCCATCGACACGTGGGTGTAGGAGTTTTGTCACTACAACAAGGAAAGTAACCAAATCAGAAACATGGTACCAGAAGTAGGCTCCTTCTGTGGCGACATACTTACATCCAGGTTATGCCATGGATTCAGGGATATGACAGGACATTAGGAATCAGACCTGGATGCTTCCTCCATAATGGCTATTTTCATGGTACCTGAAGATGCTCTGCAAGCCACTGGGGGAGAAAAGTCATCCACAGCAGTGTCCACTGGTGCAACAATGACTGTGGGTGCGGCCAGACAGGGCGCTGGGCAGGGCCTCGTTCTGACCTGGAGGCAGACGACAATTGTGTCTTGCTGGATGCGCACTTCCTCCTGGTGGAAACAAGCCTGTTCGAGTGTCGGCCTTGAGCTCAGAGCTCCTGGGGAGAATAAGACCAGAGATAGACCAGAAGAGAGAAGGGGGAGCTGGGCCGGGAATGGGTCTTCTGCTCAGTTTGAATTTCATGCCTGAGGCACCCAACAGAAACCCACTCATACCGTGTCATCAATCACTCTGCTGTACTTCAGCTCTCCAGGTGGTTAGGACCTGGACAGAAACCCAGCCAGGCATGTATGAATCCATCTTCCCTGGGGGCTGCAAAGTTTAGTTGAGACTTATGATTGAGCGATGAGGTTCCCCTGACATGTCCTCCCCCAACTCCACACAGAAACACAACATGGGTATAGTACACACAGCACACAAAACAGTGACTAGCTACACACACACACACACACACACACACACTCAGGCATGAAACATACCAGAACACCACATGCACTTAGTATTCACCCCACAGAGACACATGGGCACTTCACACATAACACATGCATCTGATCACGCACATGCTTACCCACAAACACCTCTACCCCACGAACAGGACATAGAAAGATGATAGTGGGGAGCTCGAATACAGTGCCTGGGAAGCTTAGCTGCACACACTACTGGCCCTTGAAGAGATTTACTTCTGACATTATACCCTACAGTTTCTCTCTTTGCAATGCTTCTTCCTCATGTAACTTCCCCAGTCTTTAGCCTCTGTACCCTAGGTGGACCTAACACACATGCTGAGTGCTGGCTCCCAGGAGCAGGCCTCCCGTGCCTACAGACTGGGCTACCATAGATAGTCTTTTGGAGTACAGCACTCCCCACAGGGTCACAAGGGCCCCTCAAGGATGCCTTGTCTAGCCTGTCAGTCCACATTGCCAGCCAGGGTTCCTCCTGCAACCTCCGCTGGCATGATTTGAGTGATTCAGACCCATCACTTGGGGCCGAGATGCTGAGGAGCCCAACTCGGAAAAGCCTGGTCTCCTCCAACTCTAGATATCACACAGAGGGCCAGACAGGCCCAATATCCTCTGGTGGTGTCGGGACACTGCAGACTCCAGCAGGGCTCTGGACTTCATTCTGTGAGCTGTAGCTGGATGATGAGGAACAGCTGCATGCCATCATTCCAGCAGAGAGTGGAGGGCTTGAAAAAGCCTCACGGTATCAGGCTGCCACACCTGCACAGGGTGGCACGTCGGGCCAGACAGGAAGGCCATTGCAGCCATCTGTATAATGTGGACCCATGAGTGCCCAGAACCTATAAGACTAGGAGGGAGGAAGTGTGCCTCAGACCTCAGGACTCTACAGAGCCCCTCTGTGGACGAGGTCTCCCCATGCCTCCCTCCCATAGCACTGTGATGTATGCTTTTCCGAGCATGTGGCCAACCAACTGATACCAAGTTCCACAATCATGCACACATCAGTCAGGCAGCTCTTTCTGAAGCCTCATGTCTCACAGGTGCTGCAAGATAAACCAGTGTGCCCGACACCTGCAGGGCACAGTTCCCTCATGTATTCCTCGCAGTCTTCTCTTGTGTACCTCAACTGACAAAGCAGCATTTGATTTTGCAGATGTATGCCTCCTAGGGGTGCAAGGCTGAGTTCCCTACAGGGGACCGCTCCAGTCCTGAAAGAGGATCCACAGCAACGGGGAGACAGAGTTGGCCCCAGCAAAGCCATTTTCTGGTCTTACTCTTGAAGAAGGAAGTTTTACCGGCAATGGTTGAACTGCTTAATTAACTTGTCCTTAGTTAACCCATAGCTAGTGCTATGTGCTAGGACTGAAAACGTGGCCAGCTCTGCCACACTGCAAGCGTGCTGAGGGGAACAATATGCAATATGCACCCTTGTTAAGTCAATGGCAGGAACAAGTCATGAAAACTCTGGAAGTGTTTGTGGAGTAAAGAAGTTAAAAATGAGCTGGGCGTGGTGGCGCACGCCTTTAATCCTAGCACTTGGGAGGCAGAGGCAGACGGATCTTTGTGAGTCCAAAGCCAACCTGATCTACAGAGTGAGTTCCAGGACAGCTGAGGCTATAGGGAGACCCTGTCTCAAAAAGACCAAAAAAAAAAAGAAAAAGTTAAAAATGTAACCCGAGACATGAGTCAAGGTCACAGACCCAGAGATGAATGCCACCTCTCCTGGAGACAATAGAAGGACTGAAGACATCTTTCCTACTGCCACATAATCACCATGTAACAGGGGAGATGCAGGGCCATTCTCCATCTAGCAAAGGCTCTAGGGGAAGAATCTTGGCCAGTGTGTGGGCTCTGGGGCCCTCTGGGAGGCTAGCATCCTTCCCTTGCTGTGACAGCTAATCCTGGTTGTCAGCTTGGCATACCTGGGAAGAGGGAATTTTGACTGAGGAATTTTCCTCATCACATTGGCCTGTGCACATGGTAATGTGGGGCATTTTCTTGATTGCTGATTGATATGGGTGGGCCCAGCCCACTATCAGTGGTGCCATGCCTGGGCAGGTGGGCCTGGGATACATAAGAAAGGTAGCTGCCCCTGAACCTGGGAGGAAGCCAGTGACCAGCATTCCTCCATTGGTTTCTTTTTTTTTTTTTTTTTGGTCTTTTCGAGACAGGGTGTCCCTGTAGCCCCAGCTGTCCTGGAACTCACTCTGGAGACCAGGCTGGCCTTGAACTCACAAAGATCTGCCTGCCTCTGCCTCCCAAGTGCTAGGATTAAAGGCATGCGCCACCACGCCCAGCTCCTCCATTGGTTTCTGCTTCACACTCTTCCCTTGAGTTCCTACCTTACAGTCCATCAGTGATGGACTGTAATCTGTAAGATAAAACCTTCCTTACCAAGTTACTTTTGTCATTTATCATAGCAATGGAAAGCAAATTAACCAGAAGAGAGGGGCTTCTGCCATGATGGGCCTGTCAGTGTCATTATTGAAGAGCATTATATAGGATTTGGGAACTTTGTGCTGAAAAACCATTGGGAACTGAGCTTAATGGGCTTTTCTGTGGGAGCTTGGAAGATAGGGATGCTGAAAAAAATGCAGACAGGGTGGCCTGGCTTGTGGGTTTCAGAAGGAAGCAAACACTGCCAGTGCTGTTCCTATAATATTTTGGATTAAGAATCTGTGGAAGTGGAATATTTGCTTTACTGGAACAATGGATGAAAAATCAGCTGTGGTATTATAGCAGCTTCATTGAGGCAATATCTCTGGGAAGTATTTCCTCAGGGTCAGCACACAGAAGCTATGATCCAGGAAGGGCAAGATTGCATCTCAAGCTGGTAGCTGAATTTAGCAACGTGTATGAGTCTCCCAAATGGTACTGATTCTGAAGGCATGAAAGACGCAGGATTGAGGCAGTCATGGAGAACGACTGAGGCCTGTCACTGTGTGGCAAGGCGAGTCCTTGAGCAGAGGCCATTGGTGATGGTGCAGCCTCAGTTGCAGTGGGGACTTCAGGATATCAGAGATCCCAGCTCCATAGGATGAATACTACAGACAGCAGCAGGTGTGGTGTAGAGCTGCCCTCAGCTGACAAGACAAGCTGTGTGGGCTGTTGACAGCAGAGCCAGAAAAGTGCAGCTGCCCAAGGTCTTTGGACACCAAGCTGCTCACACTGTTGTTTGCTGGTCTCACATGAGTCCCAGGTGTTGGACACCAAGCTGTTCACACTGTTGTTTGCTGGTCTCACATGAGTCCCAGGTGTTGGACACCAAGCTGTTCACACTGTTGGATGCTGGTCTCACATGAGTCCCAGGTGTTGGACACCAAGCTGTTCACACTGTTGGATGCTGGTCTCACATGAGTGCCAGGTGTTGGACACCAAACTGTTCACACTGTCAGATGCTGGTCTCACACGAGTCCCAGGTGTTGGACACCAAGCTGTTCACACTGTTGGATGCTGGTCTCACATGAGTCCCAGGTGTTGGACACCAAGCTGTTCACACTGTTGGATGCTGGTCTCACATGAGTCCCAGGTGTTGGACACCAAGCTGTTCACACTGTTGGATGCTGGTCTCACATGAGTCCCAGGTGTTGGACACCAAGCTGTTCACACTGTTGGATGCTGGTCTCACATGAGTCCCAGGTGTTGGACACCAAGCTGTTCACACTGTTGGATGCTGGTCTCACAAGAGACCCAGGTGTTGGACACCAAGCTGTTCACACTGTTGGATGCCGGTCTCACATGAGTCCCAGGTGTTGGACACCAAGCTGTTCACACTGTTGGATGCTGGTCTCACAAGAGTCCCAGGTGTTGGACACCAAGCTGTTCACACTGTTGGATGCTGGTCTCACATGAGTCCCAGGTGTTGGACACCAAGCTGTTCACACTGTTGGATGCTGGTCTCACTTTCACATCACTGTAACTGTGCCCTGGTTCTTCCCTTGTGAAATAGGAAAGCATTTCATTTATTTTTTATTTTGCAGAGATTGGATTTTTAAAGCATCAAAATTCTTTAAAGCTGTGGCGTTTTAAAAATCAGACTGTGTTTTATGTTAACATGAGATCTTGGTGGCAACAAGGAAAGATTATGGTTTAACGATGATGTACTAGGGGTGGACTTGGGATGGCTAATCTTGGTTGTCAGCTTGACACACAGGGAGAGAGAACTTCAGCTGGGGAATTACCCTCATCATATGGACCTACAGGCCTGTCTGGGAGCATTTACTTGATCACTGATTGATGTGGGAAGGTCCAGCCACTGTGAGGGTTACCATCCTTGGTCAGGTAGGCCTCAGCTGTGTAAGAAAGCTATCTGGATGTGAACCTGGGAGGAAGCTGGTGACCTACATTAATCCACTCGTCTCTACTTCAAGCTCCTTCCTTGAGTTCCTGCCCTGACTTCCCTTAATGATGGACTATAACTTGTAAGATGTATTAGCCCATTCCTCCCCAAGCTGCTCTTGGTGGTGGCATCTATCACAGCAACAGAAAGTAAAGTAGAACACAGTGACTGCCCTTGGATTCCCATCAGCAAGTAAGAGGCTCTTCCTAGACCACGTCAGATCAGCTTGGCAGACCTAGGGGAGTGGGACCGGGGCTTTCTGATACACAGGTGCTTTTAAAACAACTTGTGTGGAATATGTTAAATGCCCAATGGGCCTGACACGTGAGCCAAGACACAGAGAACCAGTGTTCTCTTAGGCATCCTCTGTGCCTCCCCAAGGCTCTGCGGGTAGTAACATGAGTGCCCCGACTCACCCAGGAGGGCTTGAGGATAGCCTCGTGGTCTGCACCCTGGCATCTGGGCCTGCTGTCCTCAGGTTAGGAAGTTGTTCAGTATCAATGAGGATCTCAGTAAGGATTCCCTGAGCCGTCTTTTCCCACCTGCACTGAAGGCATTTACATTGGGTTCAGCCCTTGCTTCTCTAGGCTGGGCCACTGTCCTCTCCTTGCTGGAACTCTTGTTTACTGAGACCACACCTTCTCTTCCTTGGTACTTACCCTGAAGCAGCTAGTTAATAAAGAATTGGGAGTTTTGAAGTTACACCTAAAGGAAAGGTAGAAATGTCTTCATTCTTTCCTTTTACCTGCATGATAGTTTGGTTGGGTACAGAATTTTCATCAGCTCATCAGAGGCAATTCTCACTTTATTTCTTGTATTTTGTGTGACAATTAAAGTCCTGAGACACTGGACATGGTGCTGTACACCTGTGATCCCAGCACTCAGGAGGCTGAAGCAGGACGATCATGAATTCCAGGACACCCTGAGACACAAAGAAAGAGCTGAGAAGTGTCTCTTTAATAGAACTCTCCTTGCACTTTCTGTAGTCTAGAGGGAAGGAGCTGGGGTGTCCTGTCTAGTCTGCACTAAGCCTGCCCCATATCCCTTTTCAAAGGTAACAATGCCAGGGTTTGTGCAAGCTGAGATAGAAAAGACAGAAAGCTGTTCTACTCTGGAAATAGCAGAGCTAATGCCAAGTGTTGATAAGAATTGCAAAACAACCCACATGTGTGGTCTCTGTTAGAGTACTGAGTTCACCTCTGATTAAATGAACGGATCCTGAAATGTACTTGTTGGTCCTTCTTCCTTCCAAGTTCAGGGGGAAAGCCGCTCTTTCTTTGCACGGAGATTCGATATATGTGAAGGTTAAGATTCCAGAAGAAGCTGGGTTTCTACAGCACACCCTCTGGTCACTGAAGACTCAAAGAACCAAATCTTTGATGTGCGTGTAAGAGAGCTGCCAAGACCTGTGTGGGAGACCTCCCAAGCCAGACATACTTTCCAGTTCCCGAATAGGGAAAGCACCTGCCCTGCCCCCAACACTGAGAGGACAGGAAGCAATAAAGGGGTTGGATGTGAAAAGCCAACAGTGGGAAAACCGGGAGCCCTGCTTCCCCACAAGGAGGCAAATCTGGAATAACAGCAATGCCCTCATAATGAAAAATAACTGTATAGGGCCCTACACACAGAGCTGCACTTCCAGCCGCTCTGCCGAAGGGCCTCTACCTGCAAGCCTGGCCCTCATGCTCTTTCTGGCTTCCCTGACTGCCAGGCTCTTATGTGAAAATGGAGAGGCTCCCCGCATATTCCAGCCACTGCAAGACTCATGAGGAGCCCCCCACATATTCCAGCCACTAAAAGACTCATGAGGCCTGTGCCTCCCATGCCTTTGTTAAGCAGCCTCCTCTCCAAAGGCTCTGACAACCTTTAGGATCAAGGATCAAAGAAGCCTAGAGTCAATGGCTTCACTGACTTGATGCCTTCAGGGGCTTAGCCTGGCGTACCGGATCCCGGGTTCCTCGTGAGCCTCGGACCTCTGACTCGGAGCTCAGCACTAGGGTGCCTCAGCCACTGGCCGGCTTCTCCCATGCTCACGTAGTGGGGCCACTGCTCCAGGGGCCACAGACTGGCTCCAGGCTGCTTTCAGCTTCTTCAGAACTCCAGCAGCTTCCGAGATGCCCAGGACTTGCCCTGGCAGATGCGAACGGCACAGACTGCTGCCATCCCTCGAGTCCGCTTCAAATTAATAAGAATGTCCCCTTCTGCTTTTCATCCATGAGAGGCTTTCTTTGCATATTCATTGAACGTTAAATTGATGGATTAAATTATACCAAGTTCAAAGTCAATCCTGCACATATTCATGAGAATGGACGAAATCCCGCCATGGGGACAGAGCACAGAAAACACATTTAGAGACAGTGATAAGTCCAGGCCCATTATATGTCATTTTAAACAAAGAGCAGAAACAGCCCTTTGAGCTGCTCTATCAGCTATTAAACAGAGAAGCTGTGTGCACAGGGAGATTGATGGCTCACTTTCCTCCTCCACGTGGCTCTCCCTGGGCAGAAGATAACAAGGAAATGCCCCTCCGCACTGCTGTCCAGTTCCACCAGCAACCTGAGGCCTCCCTGGGAGCGTCTCCCTTTGTTTTTCCCAGGTGCTGCTGGTGAGCAACACCTGGAGAACTCCCACAATGCACCTGCTGACAACGCTAGCATTGCCAGGGTGATGTGTGGGCCACCCTGAACACAGGACGGGGTGCAGGGCTTCAGGGACAGAAGGGCATACCAGAGTCATCCTGCACATGCCAGCTGTAGGAACAAGAACAGGAGAGGCTGGAACCCCATGTGGGTTCTCTTTGGAAAATAATTCTGAGTGAAGGGCTTGGTGGAGATGTTCCAGGGAGGCCTTCTCCCTGCCCGCACACCAAGTCTGTCTTCTCCATCAGAGCTTCCCTCTGACACTCCCTGGCAGTTCATACCCATGGCTGAGTGTGTTCAAAGAAAACCAGAAAAATCCCTAGAATACGGGCTGGAGAATGGCTCAGCAGTTAAGAACACTGATTACTCTTGCAGAAGACCAGGGTTTGATTCCCAGCACCCACATGGCAGCTAGCAACCATCTGTAACTTCAGTTCTTCTGACCTCTGAGGGCATTGCTTGGCATAGATACACTTACATACATGAAGGCAATATACTCATACACATAAAATAAAATAATAAATAAAATATAGTTATTTTAAAATTCCCCACAACAGGGTAGACTAGAGTGCTATGGAGAGTCAACTGATAGGATACAATTGCAGGGATCATTTTTGCAGTTTGCTACTGGAGAGTTGAATGGGACCTTCGGACTGCTTCTCTCTCCCACAGCCTGCCTTTTCTGCATAGTTTCCATCAGAGTCTGATGCCTCTTGTGAACACCAAAGCTATTTTTTATTTTATTGTTTTTTTTTATGTGTATGAATGTACTGTCTGCATGTAGGTTGGTGCACCCGTGTTGTGCAATGCTACAGAGGTCAGAGAGGGTGTCCGATTCCCCTGGAACTGGAGTTAAAGACAGTTCTCAGCCTCCATGTGGGTGCTGGGGATCGAACCCAGGTCCTCTGCAAGAGCAGTCGGTACTCTTAACCACTAGGCCATCTCTCCGGCCCCCAGAACACCAAAGCTTTACTCATTAAACTGTTCAAATAACTGGATTCATCGCGGGTCATCTTTCAAAGTTACCATCCTAAAAACTTTTACTTCCAAGAATGATGTCATGGATATCAGCAGAGTATATGTCACTAAGAAATCTAGAAAAGTAGTGTACTAAACTACAAAAACAATGGTTTCACTAGAGGACGGTGAAAGCAAATGATCCAAAACTCCAGAGCCACTCCAGAAAAGAGACAAAAATCCTCCCCTTAGTTCCTCACTGGCATGATGTGGCCCATCCTCCTGTCAGGAAACAGGATGCTCCCACATAGCACGAGCTAGTGGATAGTTGGGCTCGGCAGCTGTTATGCACAGGTGGTGGTTTGAACCAGAAATGTCTCCCCGTAGGCTCACAGACTTGAGCACTTGGTCTCAGTTAGTGAGGCTGTTTTGGGAGCTTTAGGGAGTGTGGCTGTGATGACCCTAAGAAGCTTAACGTTGTAGCCAAGACCTGCACCTGAAGAGACAATCTCATGGTTAAGGAGATCAGCCCCATGAAGGAGAGCTCTCCTGCTCTGCGCAGCAGCAGTGGGAAGGGTGTCCTGAGAGAAAGGTCCTCAGAGAAAGGTCCTGCCCGGCTGAGCTTCCAGTTGTGAAAGGAGAAAACCCTAGAAAACCACAACATACAAAAGCTGCTGGTAATGGGATCGAGAGGCAAGCTGGCCACTGAACTTGGCCGTATTGTTTGGTGGTACTGACTTTAAAGGCATGACAGGTACAAGAATGAGAGGAACATAGATTGTTCTACCACAGTTTCAGAGACCCACTAAGGCCAAGCAAAGTTTGGCAGGCAGTCCCTGCCTGGGTGCCCTGGGAGGCCACTGCGTGAAACTGTGAAAATGAAGCCTGGGTTTCAGTGGAGGCCCCAAGATGTTGGAGATGTCAGAGCTATGAGACATCTGCCCAGGAGAGCTTCATACCAAGAGTGGAGCCAACCCAACTACAGGAAAAACAAATCTGTAATCTTTGAAGCCAACCATAGTGACACACCTGTAATCCCAGCTCCAGGAAGCGGAGTCTGTTGCAAGCGGAAAGCTGGAGGAGCAAAGCCGTCTAAGTCCTTTGACACCAACATCCCAGACGAGGGGCGTGGAGCTACAGGATTGGGTGTTTGCCTGCTGGTGCTGAGTCTTACCATGGTCACATATTTCCTCACTGTGCCTCCATTTCTCACTTTTGGAATGGGAATGGGACTGCTATGCTATTATATGTTCATAGTATGGAATTTGCTTATTGATTTCATAGGTTATAGTTGAAGAGATTGACTTGAGACTTAGATGAGATTTGGACCTTTGAACCATGTTGAGACTGTTAAAGGTTGTGGGAGCTTTTAATGTTGAACAAAACACATTTCGCATTATGATATGGCCATGAGCCTATGGGGCCCAGGAGTGGAACGTGCTGGTTTGAATGAGAATTGTCCCTGTAGACTCACATATTTGGACACTTGAGCCTTTTTGGTGGCGCTGTTTGTGAAGGGTTAGGAGGTGTGGCCCTGCTGGAGGATGCCAGTCCCTGGGGGCAGATTTTGAGTGTGTATGTCCTTGTCTGCTTCCAGCTGCTGTCTGCTTCCTGCTTCTCCTGGGAAGGTGAGCACTCAGCTTTTGTCCAAATATGTGAGGCAGAGCAGGCAGATCTCTGTGAGGTCAAGGCCAGTCTGGTATACATAATGAGTTCCAGGCCAGCTGGGGCTACAGGGAGACCCTATCTTGAGAAGACCAATAAATAAATAAATAAATAAATAAATAAATAAATAAATAAATAAATACTGCAGCCATACCTCAACAATATGTGTTTAGTGGAAGGAAAGAAATAGAGCAAAAGGACCACTGAGATGGTTCAGTCAGAGCACTTGCCACCAAGCCCGACCATCTAAGTCCCAAGACCACGTGGTAGAAGGAGAGAACTGACGGCTAAAAATTGTCCTCAGACCTCCATATAAGCATGTGCTCCCTATAAATAAAAGAATACATTAAAAAGCAGTAACTTATACAGCTGAACTATAAGAATTAGGGCAAAAAGGAAAGCAGCAACCAATAGTGTAGATTTAATTTTTAAATTTATTTTTATTTTATATGTATGAGTATTTTGCCTGCATGTATGTATGTGTATCACATGCATGCAATGCATATAGAGGCAAGAAGAGGGTGTTAGATCCCCTGGAACTGGAGTTATAGGTAACTGTTCCCATCTTGTGGATGATACTAGAAACCAAACCACCTCTCCAGGGGTGGCACCACCCATACGGGGCTGGTCCTCCCACATCACTCAGCAATCAAGAAAATGGCCCACAGACATGGCCACAGGCCAGCTCAACGAAGGCAGTTCCTCAGTTGAGGTAAGAAAAGCAAGTGCTCGGGCTGGAGAGATGGCCTAGCGGGTAAGATCGCTTTTTTCTTTGTTCTGGGTTCGATCCCCAGCACCCACATGGCGGCCGAGAACCGTCTGAAACTCCAATTCCAGGAGAACTCCAGTTCCAGGGGAATCCGACACCCTCTTCTGACCTCCGCGGCTTTGCACGACACGGGTGCACAGACCTGCATGCAGACAGTACATTCATACACATACAGAAATAAATAAAAATTAAAAAAAAAAAGAAAGAAAAGCAAGTGCTCTTAACTGCTGAGTCATCTCTCCAGCCCTTACTATGGAGATGTTAACACAACTTCCTCAATAACTGAATAAAAAGAACAAAAATTTCTGAAAATTCAGATTATTAGTATGTGACTATCCAGACACAGAAATAACCAGTGTTGAAGATTCTGGCAGCTGCAAAGCACTCCTGTTTTCAAGTGGACAAAGAATTCTCAGATAATAATCAGGAATCAATTACAGAAACATTGGGTCAAAGAAGACATCACTATGAAAGTTGGAAACACTAGTAACTGAAATACGACACATCTGAATACTGTTAGAATAGCCAGAGCAGCATGGAACAGGAAGATCCACAAGTCTGGATACAACATCGGCTGTCTCTGCTCCTACCTGGCAGAGCAGGAGCGAAATAGCTGCCAATGGAATGACAAGGAAAAGGGAGGAAGGAAATAAGCTATTCCTAGAAAGTAATTACATGGGAACAGAAAGCAATTAAAAAGGCCAAATCAGTCTCATAAACTCATTGAGAATGAAGAGGAAGGAAGCAGTTCCCAAGTGGACTGTACTTAAAAAGTCATATCACTATTGACTCTCCAGGTGCAAACACCAAAGAAAGGATGTTGTGAGCAGGTTTCTGTGACTAAGAGTAAAATGGACAAAGTGCTGGAAACCAGGTGCCCAGCTAGGGGAATGACAACATGAAGAGTCCTACAACACAGCTCACTGAGCTCCAGGTACTTTTCCAGTCCAAAGCACCAAAAACTTCCACAGTCTTCCCAAACACATATTGTCAGGCCTGTCACAGCAATGCCCCCTCTGTCACCAGCTTCTGTTCTGGTTAGCTTTCTGTTGCTGTGATGAAAACACTGATAAAACCAACTCAGGGAGGAAAGGGTTTATTTGAACTACAGCATAGTCCATCATCAAGGGAAGCTGAGGCAAGAGGTCAGGACAGGAGCCTGCAGGCAGGAGCTGAAGGCCAGAACAAGGAACAATCCTGCTTACTGGCTTGCTTCCCAGGCCAGCTCTCAGTACACTTCCTTATATAAGACAGAAAGAGCCAGCTGGGTGTGGTGGCACACACCTTTAATCCTAGCACTTGGGAGGCAGAGGCAGGCGGATCTTTGTGAGTTCAAGGCCAGCCTGGTCTACAGAGTAAGTTCTAGGACAGCTGGGACTACAGGGAGACCCTGTCTTAAAAAGACCAAAAAAAAAAAAAAAAATGACAGAAAGAGCCACCTCTCCAGGGGTGGTACCACCCATACTGGGCTGGCCCTCCCACATCACTCAGCAAGCAAGAAAATTCCCCACAGACATGGCCATAGGCCAGCTCAATGAAGGAAATTCCTCAGTTGAGGTTCCATCCACCCAGGTGTGTCAGGTTGACAACTGACACTCTCTAGCTCAGCCACAAATCAAATCCAGCAAAGGTAACCAGGATCCATGAACAAGTGTAATTTGTTTACCATTTAAAGCAGTAAAACAAAAACATCACCTATGGCTTCTATTAATGAGGACCACGTACACATTATAACTCTAAATGCAACCAAACACCTAGGGAAACACAAGTTACTGGAACCGGCAGCAAAGGGCAGGGAGGCACAACCAGGGTCCATGTCTGAAAGGAGAGAACGGCTCAGAGCCAGTTCCCCGTTCTCCCTCTTCGCTGAGGACCTGCAAGAGTAATTGCTACTTGTGTGGTTAAGACTTGGGTGGAAGACAGTCTTATTACATACAGGAACTTCAGTGCCACAGTGGAATGCGCCAGGACAGGGCCTGAGGAGGATAGTGGCAAGGACACCTCCACCCGGGCCCTGCATCCATGGAACATCCCTCCAGCCTGGCCCACCTGAGAATGGGGACCCCCGAAGATGCAAATGAGCCTGAACTGTTAGATTAGCATATTTCTATAGCTGATGAGCACTTAGAGCTGAACTTGCTGACTCTAAAGACAGAGGGAATAGTCCTCATCTTCAGAAAAGCATAAATAATCAGACTTGACTATTTTTTAATTATGAAACCCTTGTATCATCCCTCAAATTTTAGACAGTACTTGGGAGAAGAGAAGGAGGGAGAGAGGCAGGGAGGGAGAGAGGCAGGGAGGGAGGGAGGGATGGAGGGAGGTAGGGAGGGATGGAGGGAGGTAGGGAGGGATGGAGGGAGGTAGGGAGGGATGGAGGGAGGTAGGGAGGGATGGATGAGGGAGGTAGGGAGGGGTGGAGGGAGGTAGGGAGGGATGGAGGGAGGTAGGGAGGAAGGGAGGGAGGGAGGGGTGGAAACATGGGCAGGATCCTGCCTATCTGATGAGGCTTCCCTATCAAGACTCAGACTAATATTAGCTAATAATGAAAAGCTGAGCACAGTCCACTAAAGTCAGGAATGAGGCAAAGACAGTCACCTATGCCCCCCACTTCCCCTGAGTGTGAAAGTACCAGGCAGAGCAGTGGACGCAAAAGAGGAAGGAAGGAGAAGCAGGCAGATGGAAGCAGTGAGGCCGTCCTCATTTATACGATATAAGGATGAATGGAAGCTGGAGCGATGGCTCAGCAGTTAAGAACACTTGCTGTTCCTCCAGAAGATATGGGTTCGATTCCCAGCACCCACATGGTGGCTGACAATTGACTGTAGCTCCAGTTTCAGGGAATCCAATGCCCTCTGCAGATGCATTTTACATGGTACAATTACATACATGCAGGCAAAATGCTCATACACATTAAAAAATAAAAATAAAAAAATGAGAATTTTATGGGGTTTGAGAGATGGCTAAGCAGTTAAGAATACTAGCTGCAGGCTGGAGAGATGGCCTAGTGGTTAAGAGCACTGACTGCTCTTGCAGATGACCCAGGTTCAATCCCCAGCACCCAACATGGCGGCTAAGAACCGTCTGTAACTACAATTCCAGGAGAACTCCAGTTCCAGAGGAATCCAACGCCTTCTTCTGACCTCTGCAGCATTGCATGACACGGGTGCACAAACCTACATGCAGACAATACATTCATACACATAAATAAATAAATAAAAAATATTAAAGAATATTAGCTGCTCTTGCAGAGGACCTGGGTTTGATTCCCAGCACTGACACGGCTAACAACCGTCTATAACTCCAGTTCCAGGAGAATTCAATGCCTTCTTTTGATTCTGTGGGCATGGCACAATATGGGTGCACTTACACACATGCAGCCAGTAAATACACTCATATACATAAAATAAAAATAATAAAATATTAAAATGACAAGAATGTTACATTATGCACATAGTGTGTGTGCACGCATGCGTGTGTGTGCATCTTTAAGCTAACCACTAGAAATTATGAGTAAACTCATAATTTTGTAGGATACAGTTATTTTTTAAAATTCACTTGAGTTTTTTCATTTGTTTTTGCTTTAAGATAGGATCTTTATTCTTTTATTTTTTAAATAATTTTTAAATTTTATTTTTTTTATGTGTATGAATGTACTGTCTGCATGTAGGTCTGTCCACCCATGTCGTGCAATGCCATGGAGGTCAGAAGAGGGCATCAGATTCCCCTGGAACTGGAGTTAAAGATAGTTCTCAGCCGCCACGTGGGTGCTGGGGATCGAACCCGGGTCCTCTGCAAGAGCAGTCAGCACTCTTAACAGCTGGGCCATCTCTCCAGCTCATCTTTTATTTTTATTTAATTTTTAATCTAAGCCTATGTGAGTTTGCATGCAGTGTGTGCATACAGAAGCATATGTAGACCAGAAGAGGGCTTGGATCCCCTGCAATTAGAGTTACATGCGGTCGTGAGCCACCATGTGGGTGCTGCTGGGAAGCAAACCTGTGTCCTCCACAAACATAGTGAGTGCTCTTAACTGCTGAGCCATCTCTCCCCCAAGACAGGGTCTTCCTACAAGGCCCAGACAGGCCTTGAATTCACAATACTCTTGCCTCGGCCTCCCAAATGCTGATGTTATAGTTGTGCTCCAAGAAGTGACACCACTGAGCCATGTGACACCACTGAGCCATGTGTGTTCACAGAAAGCTCTGTCCGAGATGGTTCATTGACTCATTCACTATGGCAAAAATTTAGAAATGCCTGGTGCATTGATGGGAGAACAGTTCAGAAAATGAAAGCTTTTCAGCAACAAAAGTAATAAATTACTGATAAGCTAAAGGATAAAACCACTCTGTGGAATGAGGGCAGTCAGACCCTGGATGCAGGCTGTGAGGTGATACTGCAGCACACCTATGGAGGAAAGGAACCTGAGCACTTGTCACCTGTTAGTGCATCCAGGCTGGAAGGACCCGAGGAGCCTCCTGTAGTGGCTAAAGTTCCCTTCACCTTATAGTGTTCTCATTGCACTCATTTGCTAAAATGTTGCGAATGGTGCACTTAAAATTTGTACATTTGGGGGCTGGAGAGATGGCCTAATGGTTAAGAGCGCCAACCGCTCTTACAGAGGACCCGGGTTCGATCCCCAGCACCCACATGGCGGCTGAGAACCATCTGAAACTCCAATTCCAGGAGAACTCCAGTTCCAGGGGAATCCGACACCATCTTCTGACCTCCGCGGCATTGCACGACACGGGTGCACAAACCTGCATGCAGACAGTACATTCATACACATACAGAAATAAATAAAAAATTTTTTAAAAATTGTACATTTGGCTAGGCATGATGGCACACACCTTTAATCCTAGCACTTGGGAGGCAGAGACAGGCAGATCTCTGTAAGTTCAAGGCCAGCCTGGCCTACAAAGCAAGATCCAGGACAGCTGGGACTACAGGGAGACCTGTCTCAAAAAGACCAAAAAAAAAAAAATTGTATATTTGGAGGTTGGGGAGATAGCTCAGTTAGTACAGTGTTCGCTTTGCAACCACAAGGACCTGAGTTCGATACCCAGAACCCACATTAAAAGCCAGGCATGCTTCTCCCTCGAGGGAGAGAAGGATCCCAGTGAACCTCCAGCTGCCTCCACGCAGAGGCTTGGGAACTGGCTGAAGGTGAGAGGAGGCAGGCCATGGCTGCTCTCCCCTCTGAGAAGCTGCTGCAGCTCGGGCCAGTTCTCCCTTTCCCCTACAGCCTCTTCCCCTCTGCTTGGAAGGAGTAGTTTGGGAGCTGGTTTGTCCACAGAAACTTCCCCATTGTTCCTTGGCTCACCCTCAGGGCAGAGCCCCCTGCCCAGGCTGGGTAAGAGATTGGCTTGGTCCACCTGGGACCCTGAGGGAACAAACTCTTTCCTTCTGAGGAGTATGCCCCCCCTACCATGTAGTTGAGCAGGGGCTAGGAACTCCTCCGTTCCTCCCTCTAACAGCAGGCTGTGTGGGTTTCAATTCCCCTCCTCCCCACCCTGGCTAGGTGTTGTCCACCCTGTATCCTATCATGTGTGTGTGTGTGTGTGTGTGTGTGTGTGTGTGTGTGTAGGGAGGTTTGTACTAATTTCCATGGCCGTTGGCTTTTCCTTCCATGCATCACTCCTCCCCCACCCTCCAGCATGCCCAGGAGCCACCCACCTGGCATTACTGCATGCTAGGGTCATTGGGGGAGGGGGTGGGGCTCACACTGTCCTGTGATCTTGAGATTTTTATTTTTGCATATGTAATCCATCCTGTACAGGTAGCTAACTTTGTAAACGCTGTGTATTCCTTCTGCCCCCATGGCTGCTGGTGTAAATAAACTGTATCTCAAGTTGGTTAAAAAAATGATGTATGACTTATGGAAAAAGTTTAATAACAATAAAAAATAATAAATAAAATATAAAAACTAAAAAAAAATACATTGTATACAATTCTCAAAAATTAATAAAATTATCAAAATATTTAAAAAAATAAAATAAAAAAATAAAAATAAAAATAAAAATAAAAGCCAGGCATGGTGGCATGGCCTGCAAACCCAGCACTTGGGAAGTGGAGATAAGGGGATCCTAGGGCTCACTGACCAGCCCCTAACTGACAAGTCCCAGGCCAGTGAGAGACACTGTCTCAGAAAACAATGTGGAGTCTTCTTTTTATTTTCAAAGCCAATTTTTACTGAAGCTTTGTGCATTCCATACAACACTTCTTAATCAAATCTAGACCCGTTCCCCCTTCCTTGCCCCCCCCACCAGAGCTCATGCAATTTGCCATACATGTCTTTCATTCTTTTTCAGTCTTTTTTTAAAATTTTCGATGCAGTTTACTGTTTCAGTCAGTTCTTTGACCGCTCTTTTTGTTGTTTTTCCTTCCAATTTGTATCACTCCAAAATATGCATATATGCATGCCAAACATATATCAAGAGTATGATGTCATAGGTTTTAGCATCTTCAGTTTATGATTTCTTTTTTATTTATTTATTTTTCTTTATTAGGCTGAAAGATGTCATGTTTTCCTTAAGGAATTGTTTGCAGGCTCTTCTTTGGCAAGCCCAATCAACCATCAGTCCTGCCCTTGTTCTCCACACTGGGGTCTTCCCTTCCCGTGGTCACCAAATGAGGTCCAATAAGCACCAAGTCTTGTCTTGATCCTCCTGTACTGGCCTCCATGATATAGCCTGGGTAGTCCAACAATGGCAGTCTGTACTCTGAAGAGGCTGAAACTCCAGTTTCAGCCTGGGTGTTCAGTCCACAAGCTGGATGTCCCAGCAGTCCCCATCTGGCACTGAAGGTTTGGAGAATTCTTGGAGAGACATGAGTCTTCAGTCCATATTGGAAGGTTGAAAAGCTGTGTCTCATGTCTTTGAAGGATGGCAAAAGCAGTGGTGGCCGCCACAAGGTGGCTGCACTTGCTAGTAAGACAAAAGCTGGGTTTTTTTTTGTCTTTTTACTAAGATCTCAAGTTTTATATCTGAAGTACAATATCTCAGGCCTTACTGATTATTTATTTTTGGTTACACTTTCCTTTTGGATGTTTAAGGTCACAAAATTAGCCCAGATTAACCAAAGTTTTTGTTTTCTCAAGGTCAGTTGAAGATCTGGTCCTCATGGGTCACTTGGGTTTTGAGGCGGGGAGCCCCTGGCTTCTTTTGGCTTTTCATCTGCCAGTTCCACTCACTTGAGGACAAAGTCAGGTCTTGCTAGACCAGGCTTCCCTTTTTGAAGCATGAGCAGACTTTCCTCTTTATAGACTGGACACTGGCTGAAGTCCCATTAGTGGATCCCCAAGACCTCTCTGCACAGGAAGACTGGTGACCCACATGTGGATTATTCTTGAGGAACAACATCAGAGGTTGTCCTCGGGCCTTCACGTACAGGAGTACACATGTGCACATTTACCTGCACACATAAGTGACTGCACACGCATGTGAAACTGCACATGCATGCATACAGGAAAAAACATTGGGGCATTTTATTCAAAATAAGACAGTTGCATCAACTTTCAACTTCCTGGTGATTGATACATACACTTAAGTGCTTAAAGATCAAGTGAACTAAATTTTACTAACCTTGATAGAAAGATGGACGTCCACACATCAGGTCAGGTATTGAACCATAATCTCAACTGCTCACAGTACAGTGCTTTGCTTTTGTTTTCTATGCTTGAACATTTTCACTATAGAATTCTGGGAGTATAACCAAAGCTCTTCACGTGGACAAAGTACAGGCAGAAAATAGGCAGATGCAGAGATAAAAACCAGTAACAGTTCATGGTTGAAACCCCAGCAAACTAGGATGAGACAGAACAGCAGTAGACAGCAGACTTAATGGAGAAATATTGAACACCTTCCCCTGGGTCAGAGCAACACCAGGATGCCTGCTTCCTCCACGTCCATTAAAAACCACTCTGCAGGCCCTGCCCAGGACAAAACACAAACTTAAATAAAGAAATCCATATGTAAATAATGTGAAGATGGAAGTAAAACTGCCACTCAGTCAGGTGTAATTTATTAACATAAAGTCTAAAACAGTCTTTAAGTTTTCAGAATTAATAAATTTACAAAGCCGGCATCCTATGTTCAATTGATATTTCTCTTTGCAAGTAATGAAATAATTGGAAAGTAACATTAAAACAATACCAATAGCATCAAAATATATGACACATGTGCTAAGTCCACACATTTAGAATAACAAGCACTGCTGAGGTGTATTAAAGACCTATCGAACAGAGCCATGTAACACATTCATGGGTTGGAAATACAAAAAAGCTAAGATGCTAATTTTCCTGAAATTTCTCTATAGATTTAATGGCATTTCAATCACACTGTGGAGACTGGCATGATGGCTCTGTCAGCTAGGCAGCAATGCAAGATGCCTGAAATCAAGACAGCCAAACCCGGAGCTCTTGAACTGTGTGGCTTGGAGGCTCATTGTGAAGGCCCAGTGACTAATGCAGGGTGTCGTTGGCACAAAGATATACTAGTGCTCCTATCTGGGGACACAGTCATCCGCAGTGTTCCCTCGCTGCCCCGCCCATCTCTGTACAGCCTGTAGTGATGCCCCTGGTTTGGGTGGTGATGTCGTCTCACTTTGGTTCCCATCCTCGGGGCCTTTGCTTTCTTTCCCACACCACCTCAGTGGGCTCACAGTCCACAGACCTATAAATTGAATGCTAGATCGATAAAGACCAACGATAACATTTCTGACTACCTCGAGTTTCCAAGAGAAAAACTGAAGGTCCCAGCTCAAATGGCTCACACACTCCTTGGGATTTTATATTCACTAGTTTTTAGTGATTCCTGAGCTGCTGAGTGGTCAGATACAAGGTGAGATCAAGTTATAAAATGAGGGAGAGGCCCAGACCAAGCTGCACAGCCTGCATTTAGTGTTGGTGGAGAATGTTCAGCTGCATGGGATACGCTCAGGGCCAGCACTTCACTGTGATGCTCAGAGTTAGAAACCAGAGCCAGGAGTGGTGTCACATGCCTTTAATCCTAGCACTTGGGAGGCAGAGGCAGGTGGATCTTTGTGAGTTCAAGGCCCACCTGGTCTACATAGTGAGCTCCAGGCCAGCTGGGACTAAAGGGAGACCCTGTCTCCAAAAAAAGACAAAAAAAAAAAAGAAAGAAAAGAAAAGAATCCAGAAGTAGAACACAGGTCACAGAGGCAAGCAAGGAGTGGAGTTCCGACATCTCCAAGATAAGGATTTTCAAACTTGAACCCCAGGGTCAGTCCAAGTATTTCGAGATAAAGCCTTGATAATCGTGCCTGTAAGGTTTGGGAACGGGCCTTGGAAGGAGCCATCGATGGGAAGCTCAGAGTTTGAACTTTAACTTGATTAGCTTCCTGGCAATTCCAGGTGCAGCGAAGGCACAGTTCCTTCTCCTCCTGTTCTAGTTTGTCTTCCATTGCTGTGACAAAACACTCTGACTGACACCAACTTGGGGAAGAAAGGGTTTATTCAGCTTACATCTCCTGGGTCACAGTTCATCACTCAGGGAGCCCAAGGCAGGAACTCAGGGCAGGAACCCGGAGGCAGGAGCTGAAGCACAGGCCATGGAGGAAGGCTGTTTACTGGCTTGCTCCCCTGACCCATGCCTAGCTTGCCCTCTTATATGGTATACAACAACCTGCCCAGGGTGGCACCACCCATAGTGGGCTGGGCCCTCCCACATGGCTCAACAATCAAGACAATACTCCACAGATGTGGCTTCAGGCCAGTCCAATGGAGCCATTCCCCAATTAAGGCTCCCTCAACCCAGGTGTGTCAAGTTGACACTAAAGCTATCCAGCACACCCCCCTTCAGCATGGAAAGCAGACATACTCGGGGTGGAGAGCCACACCCAGTCCCACATCTGGGTTAGTCTCAGAGAGTGAACCAGTATCACTGTCCAGAGTGTGACTGACTAGTAAACCTGATGTTGGAGAGTCTACCTTTCCACAGTTCCCAAGAAAGAGCCACTGAGCCCCAAGTTCTGTGACCCACTTCATTCTCACACAGCGGGTCCTACACAAACTTGGAAAAAGTCACCAGGGGGAAGGGAACACAAAACACCAGGCGCAACCTGACCCCGCAGAGCCAAGAGAGCCTCCCAGCTCTGCACTGGGTGAAGTTTGCACCAAATGACCCAGAAGTGATCTTGTCTTATTGGCTAATGCGGGAGACCCAGCATAGATGGCAGTGGACATGAGATTAGCAGTCAGCCCCTGATGTCACTGAACAAACATCATAGCTCCTAACATACTGGCACTTGGGATCCCAAAGGTGGCCAGAGCTCTGTGTTACTTCCTCTGACTAAGAACTTTCAGAAAACATCTTGAGCTCCTTCCCTTTCTAGGAAACAGCCTCAGAGCAGGTAGGGACTTGTGTTCCAGGAGATGAGATCTTCTGGGATATGGACAAACACAGAGCTGGCATATCGTTCTGAAGCAAGTGAAGAATGGAGTGGAAGTGACGTACTGTTCAGGTGCGGAGGGGAAGCTGGCTACATCTCAGGACAATGCTGCCAGCGGCAGCACCCCCTGGAGAGCCTGAGGGGACACAGGTCCCAGTCTGCCCAGTCCTTAGTGGCCAGAACCTGGACCAGGGAAAGTTTTCTGCTGCAGGTGGAGTGTCCCTGCTGCCTACTCTCCTCTCCTGATGGGCTGGGGTGCTGGAGCAGAAGAGGTGGCTGTGGATTATTTATAGATGCTGCCTCATGTCAGCCTGGCAGGAGAATGCCATGCTCAGCAAAGGTCTCCCCTGAGGGAGCCACAGCCTGGAGATGCTCAGTCAGTCAGAGTGTCGCACATCCACTCGGCTTTCAGACCCAGGTAAGTGCCCTAGATGGATGTGTATTGATTGACCAGTTAGAGTGCTCTGGGGCCAGGGGAGGAAGAAAGTGGCCAGGTTCCACCTGGAAGCAGAGCACAGGGGTTGCCAGGGCATGGGCACACTCCCTCCACTGGGAGGGCAGCACAACCTGCTGAAGCTCACAGGTGCCCCACCTTAACTCCAACCCAAGAGCTGCCAGCCCCATGATACTCCATTCTAACCAGCCAGAGCAGGAAAGTCATTGGATGTGATGTGGCTGGCAAGGTGGTCCTTGTTTGGTGTCGCTCCCCTGCGAAGCTGCCCACTCCTTCCCTCTCCTACCCTCTGTCCCAGTGGCCACTCCACAGCCTTCAAGCCTTCACCAGGGGATGGCACATGGTCCTCTCTCCCTCAAGGGGAGAAACTTCTGTCATTTCCCTGTGACTGGAGAGTAAAAAGGAGAGGGCCCTAGGCCCCAGAGCTTTCCTGAAGCTTAGATCATAGTCCCCGTCCCCCGTGCCCCATCCCCCTCAACAGACCAGGGGAAAGCCTCAAGTACCTGCTGGTCAGTGAGCTTCCTTGATCAGTATTTGCTTCCGCCTCAGGGCGTGAGACCTGAGGGCTTATCCAGTCTTGCATGTCAAAGGCCAGTGAGAATCACCTCCTCCCAGAGCTCGGCAAGCCCCAGGCTGTCTAAGAAGTCATGCCATGTGGACTAGCATAACTTCTCACAGAGCGCACCTCAATGCCACCAGGAGAGTATGGAGCCTGGTCTGCTCAGACAGCAGGAGGACAGGACTCAGCATGACGGCTGTGATGCTCTGTAAGACCCTCCCCTTTGTCGTGTCATTTTTTTCTGATGGAGTAATTTACTTAAATTGCTTATTTCTACTTGTGTCCTGATAGCTATACATGTATTCACCACACCCATAGATGAGTGTACACACACGCACACACACACACACACACACACACACACACACACGATGGTTCATGCAGACACTTCGAGACTTCTGGAGATGACTACATCCTAACATATTCTATTTATTGCAGCCCATCTTTCTTCCCACTGGAAATTTTAACTTAGTCACTTGTGTGCAGTGCTCCAATAAAACGGGATTTTGAGGATGCAATGTGTCACAGCACAGAGCCAGCTCCAGCAAAGCCTGTCAGAAAATGAGAAGGCTCCGGATTTAAAGGAGGCAAAACTAATTAAGGCTGACAGCTTCACCTTCCTGTGGACAGCCTAGGCTGTCCCCTAAGAAGGTGCTGTGCAAACACACTGTCCCCAAGTGGGCTGCTACAAGAGGGCCACCCCTCTTCAGAGCTCACAAAACTCACTGAAAACACCTTTGTAAGTGATCAACTGAAGAAGAAATAAAGTGTAAAGTAAGGTATCAGGTCAGAAGGGCTCTGCCCCCCCCTTCACTTGTGAGAGGAATGCTTCTGCCAGGGCACTGGGGAGCCCTGCATTCGCACCTGGGCTTCCAACAGACCTGGGTAATTGCCTGCGAAGGTGGACTTTATTCTTTCCTTTTAATGTTCTCAACATGGGATGCCACTGCATTGTTCTTGCTTTGCCCCTTGTCTGTCAGGCTGTGGAACTTGTGGCAAACAAATCACTAGGCTAGTGGGACTCTGCTATCTTTCCTCAGAGGTTTCACCCGGCCAAATGCTCTCTGTTCCAGAGTCTGGCTATCAGGGATTGTAACTGGCTAGGTTTGGCTTACCTATACACTATTCAAAGTGAACTTTTTGAGATTCCTGAGACTGAGTACTGTTTAAAGTTGTGGGAAAGCCTCCATCTGATACGAGGAGACAGGAATTTTCACTGGGGACAACAGAGCAAATAAACCTAGCCCTAGACGTAAGATTCAGACAAATGGTGTTCTAGTTTGTTATCTATGGCTGTGGGAAACCTGGGGAGAACAGGGCTGGCTCAGCTTACAGGTTACAGTCCACCATCAAGGGAAGGCCGGCCAGGAGCTCAAGGCCGGAGCTCTGAGCAGAGACCGCAGAGGAAACCCACTGCTGGCTCAGCTTACAGGTTACAGTTCACCATCGAGGGAAGGCCGGCCAGGAATTCAAGGCAGGAGCTCCGAGCAGAGACCACAGAGGAAACCCGCTGCTGGCTCACCCTCAGGTTCATGCTCAGTCAGACCCACCTGCCCAGGGATGGCACTGCCCACAGTGGGCTGGGCCCTCCTCCATCCATTAGCAAACAAGACAATGCCCCACAGACATGGACACAGGCCAATCTGGTGGTGGTGGGAATTCCTCAGCTGAGGTTCCCTCTTCCCAGGCACGTCAAGTTGACAACCAAGATTAGCCTTCACAAGACAATTTGCATCTGTTTTTAAACATCTGCAAAAATGTAACATGAGGATATACATTATTTTAGTGAGATACAGAAGAGAAATCAAAACCAGAGGTAGCAATAAAATTCCCCAGAAAGTACTCATGGTATATGCTTCTTTTAAATGTCTTTTTATTTTGTTTTGGTGCTTAGACTAGAACGCGAGGCCTTATACACACTGAGCCAGCACTCCATCACTGAGCTACATCCCATCCCCTCTTTTTCTTCTTTTTAACAGCTACTGAATTTGTCTGTTTCTTCTGAGTTGTAGAGTTTATTATCATCCTCCTCGTGTCTGTAAGATTCCTAGTGATTTTCCCAGATTTTCCCAGTTCAGTCCTGAGATTGGTAACTCTTTTCTCCTTTTCCCTTGATCAGTTTAACTAGATATTGAGCCTTTTACTGACTTTTATGATGACTACAAAGTAACTGTGTTTCCAGAGAACAGAGAAATTATACATAAGACACCCAGAGAAATTATCCTAAGACACCCAGCACTAGGGACAGCTGCACAGGACCTGTGCGGGCCCAAGCCAGACACCAAGTCAACATGGTTTGGGGAGGTGGGCAAGGAGCTCCAGGCCTAACTGACCATCCAATGGCAATTGCTAGTTGTCAGGAGAGGGAAAATCAGTTTCATTTACGGGTGTGATACCAACATTCCTAGAGATGTACATCCGAGAGCACTTGGGGAACATAAATTAGACTTCTTGGGCATTTAAACGTACTCATAGAGGACAGAAAATCAAGGGAGAGTAAGGTGGGGTGAAGACAGGGGAGGGGGTCTGAGTATAATCAAACTACATTGCATGTAATTCTCAAAGAATCAATAAAATAGTTTTTTAAAAGGAACCAACTTTTACATCCAGTGATTTTCTGTTCTCTGTTACTGATTTATTTTATTTTTTGTTGTTGTTGTTGTGGTTTGGATATGAGATGTCTCCCCAAAGCTGGAGTGTGAAAGCTTTGACCCCAAGGCAACTGTGGGGCCCTTTGGAAAATTATTGGATCGTGAGAGCTCTGACCTCATGGTAGACCATAGCCCTGATGGATCACAGCTGCTGAATGTGCTCTACTGGGTAGGGGTAGAACTTTAGGGTACAGGTCTGGTTGAAGGAATGTCACCAAAGTCTTGGTTTAAAGGTGCACCCTTTCCTCCCCCCTTTCCTCCCCTTCCCTGTGTTCCCTTCCCTCCCCTCTCCTCTCCCCATCCTCCCTTCCCTCTTCTCCCCTCTCCTCTCTTCCCCCCTTTCTACCATGAAGTGAGCAGCTGTTCTGCACCACATGCTCCTTGCCATCAAACTGCTTCACCTAAGGCCCAGAAGCCATGCAGACAGAGGCCATGGGTGGAAAGCTCTGACATCATGGGCCCCAATAACCTTCCCTTCTGTGCATTGTTCTTCTTGGGTATTTGTTACAAGGAGAGAAGGCACCCTTCCTTCCACCATCTCTATCCGATCCGTCATTTAGAGGCTCAGAAGCTGATTTCTACTGTTTTTCTTTTCTGCTAACCAATAATTTAATTCTATTTTTTTCTCTAAACACTGCTTTGTTGTGGCCATAAATCTGATGCCATCTTCTCATTATCAACAACTTTAAGATGTGTCCCAGTGTCTTTTATGATTTCTTCATTTACTACTTAGACATGTGCTGTTTAAAATTTTTCAAATACTTTAGGATTTCCCAGTATCTATCTCTTGATGATTTCTACTTTAATTCTTTTGTGGTCAAACAACATGTGCTATATAATTCCAGCCCACTTAAATGTTCAGATGCCTGTTTCACCTACACACTGTTTTGGCCAATGTTCCACGTGACATTGAAGGGAATGACTTCTGCCCATGTTGAGTTAATGTCCAGATGTGGTCATTAGGTAGAGCTGGCAAGAAGACTCCAGTCTGCTTGTCTTGCCGATTCTCAGCCCACTTTGTCAGTTACCAAGAGAACACAGTTGGCTCTATTTGCACTTGCATGTCTCTTTCTTTTTCTTTTAATTTTTTTAATTTTTAATTTTTATTTATTTCTGTATGTGTATGAATGTACTGTCTGCATGCAAGTCTGTGCACCTGTGTCGTGCAATGCCACGGAGGTCAGAAGAGGGTGTCTGATTCCCCTGGAACTAGAGTTCTCCTGGAATTGGAGTTTCAGACGGTTCTCGGCCACCATGTGGGTGTGGGGATCGAACCCGGGTCCTCTGTAAGAGCGGTCGGTGCTTAACCGCTAGGCCATCTCTCCAGCCTGCATGTCTCTTTCTACTTATGTTGCTGCGAGTTTGTGTTTTGTGCATTCTAGACTCAGTTCCAGAGGTCCACTGGATAGCAGTCATGTTAGTTCCCCTCATCTTGACATTAATATTAACTAGTACTTGGATAATACATTTTTATCCTTTTAATTTTATGTTCAAGTATCTGTTACAGATAGCATGATTGTATCGCATCTGACAATATCCACATTGCAATGAGTACATTTCTTTGATCTAATTTAGCTGAATTTATGATTCATATTTTGAATGTAAGTCCCTCAACTTGATAGTTAGGTATAAGACCCATCTGTGATTCCTTCTGTCCTGAGTTCTTTTTGTAATAATTTATTGTTTGTTATTTCTGTATATGGGTATATTGCCTGAGTGTGTGTTAAGTGCATCCATGTCATATAATGCCCCAAAAGGTCAGAAGAGGGTGTCATGTTCCCTGGAACTGGAGTTATAGGTGGTTGTTAGCCTCCATGTAGGTGCTGGGAATTGAACCTGAGTCCTCTGGAAGAGCAGCTGGTGTTCCTAACCACTGAGCCATCCGTCTCTTCAGCCGCCCTGTCCTGCATTCTTAAAGATTGTTTTCAGCACTTCATTCCGTCTTCCTCTGACACACAGTGATTACATTTCGTTAATATCACACTGTGTACGGTTTTCTGTATCTTTGTTTGAGTTCCCTTCATTATAACCCTACACATGAAGATACTGCCGTCACTTCCGCTGCCCTGTTACCCTACACATGAAGATACTGCCGTCACTTCCGCTGCCCCTTTACCCTTATACTAATGCTTGTAGTGCTGTTCTCCCACACACACTATATACATTTCATTATTTCTGCTTTAAATTATCTAATCATTTGAAACATTAAATATTTTTGTTTATTAACAAGTCACACACTGCTCCTAGCCTTTATTTCTTCATATAGCTTGTATATCCATCTATTATTTTTTCTTAACCTTAAATATCCTTCATGATATTTTGTAAAGATTGTCTGGTAATGGACTATGATCTCGGCTGAGGTTGGGTTTGTTTACTCATTTCCATAAGGATGTTTGACTGAATGTAGTATTCTCTATTGGCTTTGTAAAAGAAGTCAGCACTTGAGCGTTAGAATTCCATTGTCTGTCATTTCTAGGAAGTCTGCTGCCTTTGTGGCTCTATATGAAGTACACCCTAACCAACCACTGCCTTGAGATTTTTTTCTTTAGCTGTCTCTTTATAGAAACTGGGTTAAAATACACATGGGAACCATGATCTTTATTTCTTTTTTTTTTGTTGTTGTTGTTGTTGTTTTTGAGACAGTGTCTCCCTGTAGCCCCAGCTGTCCTGGAGCTCACTCTGTAGACCAGGCTGGCCTTGAACTCACAAAGATCTGCCTGCCTCTGCCTCCCAAGTGCTAGGATTAAAGGCGTGCGCCACCACGCCCGGCTTGGGAACCATGATCTTTAAATTTCTTCATCTGTTTATGGTTTTCAAGTCTGGAGAAACTTCAGTCATTATCCGTTCTCTTCTGCCTCCCTTCTTCCTGGTTTTCCGATGCTCAGGGGTGAGGCTTCCTGATAGCAGCTGCAGAGCAAGAAGACCCGCTCTTTTGTTCAGATATTTTTGTTGTCGATTTTTTTAAGATTAAGTCTCTCTGTGTACACCGAGCTGGCTTTGAACTCTCGGCAATTCTGCCCTGGCCCTCTAGATGCCAGAACAGCAGGCATGCACCTTCACACCAGCTCAGAAGGCATGCACCTTCACACCAGCTCAGAAGGCATGCACCTTCACACCAGCTCAGCAGGCATGCACCTTCACTCCAGCTCAGCAGGCATACACATTCACACCAGCTCACCAGGCATGCACCTTCACACCAGCACATCAGGCATGCACCTTCACTCCAGCTCAGCAGGCATGCACCTTCACACCAGCTCAACAGCATGCACCTTCACACCACCTCATCAGGCATGCACCTTCACACCACCTCAGCAGGCATGCACCTTCACACCACCTCAGCAGGCATGCACCTTCACACCGGCTCAGCAGGCATGCACCTTCACACCGGCTCAGCAGGCATGCACCTTCACACCGGCTCAGCAGGCATGCACCTTCACACCGGCTCAGCAGGCATGCACCTTCACACCGGCTCAGCAGGCATGCACCTTCACACCGGCTCAGCAGGCATGCACCTTCACATTGGCTCAGCAGGCATGCACCTTCACACCGGCACAGCAGGCATGCACCTTCACACCAGCTCAAGACGCTTTTTTCCATTTTCACAGCTTCAGTTCAGAAACTTCGTACCAGCCAGCATTCGGGTTAATTTTTCTCTGAGCAAATGAATGTTCTCCATTTGTAGTATGGCTTTACAGATTTGGACCACCAATCAAGTTACTTTTACTATTTTCTCTAGCCATATTGAAGTTTTCTTTAACTCCTTGGCCCTAGTTGCTTGATTTTTAATTGTGCCTTATGTCCACATCCTCAGACCCTCTGCAGAGCAGGCATCATTAGTGACAAAGTCAGATGTAAAAGAAAATGATTCTCCAAACACTATGGAGCTCAGGTTGCAACAGAACTTTCCTTGGCTGCCACTAGTAAAATGTGAGAGGAGAGAAATGGCATGAAGATGGAATTTATAGCTAAAAGAAAAGCAGACTGTAAAGACTTGGAAAGCCATCCATCTGTGGAGGGCAGAGATGTAAGCTGAAGAGTCTCCCCATCGGGTCTATATGGGACCTTTGGACTTTGGACTTTGAGTTGGAGCTAGCATGAAGTGAGGCTTGGGGGATTTTTCGATGGCATGAACAGACTGTATGTGAGTAGGACATGCACTTGAGGAACCAAGACTGGAACTCTATGATTGAATGTTTCTGTCCCCTTCCAAACTCTGCTGAAACCCCAACAGTGCAGTAAGCCCTCTAAGGAGACTGAGTCACAGGAAGCAGACACCCTCACAAGAGGCCTGACCAAGGAAGCTTTTCCTTTCCACCTCCATGTTCTTCCATACAAGAATCGTGTTTGGGGCTGGAGAGATGGCTCAGTGGTTAAGAGCACTGGCTGCTCTTACAGAGGACTGGGGTTTGATTCCCAGCACCTGCATGCTGGCTGGCTAACAACCATCTGTAACTCCAGTTCCAGGGGATCTGACACCTTCTTCTGACCTCTGTGGGCATTGCACAACATGGGTGCACTTCCATACATGTAGGCAATACACTCATACACATTAAAAAAGTAATAAACGGGCTGGAGAGATGGCTCAGTGGTTAAGAGCACCAACTACTCTTGCAGAGGACCTGGGTTTGATTCCCAGCACCCACATGGCAGCTAAGAACCGTCTTTAACTCCAGTTCCAGGGGAATCCAACACCCTCTTCTGACCTCCGCGGCATTGCACCAACCTACATGCAGACAGTACACTTATACACATAAAAAATAATAAATAAAAAATTTTTTAAAGTAACAAAAAATTTTTTTAAGAATTGTGTTCATCCCCTCTGGGGGACACAACTCCCAGTACCATCTTGGAAGTAGAAAACAACCCTCCCCAGACTCCAAGACTCCAACGCTTTCAGAGACTTTGTATTAGTTACTTTTCTGTTGCTGTGATAAAACACCTTAGCCAAAGGTGACTTATGGAACAAAACACTTACTTTGGCTTATGATTTCAAAAGGAAGAGTCCCTATGGCCTGGGAAGCACAGTAGCAAGCGGGCAGGCACACCGGCAGGACCAGGAAAGCTGGGAGACCACGCCCTCCACCAGAAACCGGAAGCTGAACTGGAAGTGGGGCCAGGCCTACAGCACTGGTTAGGTTTTGTCAACTTGACACAAACTCGAATCGTTATGGCAGGAAGGAAACTCAGTCCTGCATCTGCTTCCTCACGCTGTCCTATGACCATGTTATTTCCATGTCTCTGTGTCTACTACACGTATGCGGAGTCCAAGGAAGCCAGAAGACGGTGTCAGATTTCCTGGAACTGGAGTTAGAGGCAGTCAGGAGCCACCATGTGGGTGCTGGAAAGGGAACCAGGGTCCTCTGCAAGAGCAGCCAGTGCTCTTAACTGCTGAGCCATCTCTGCAGCCCTGTGGGGCATTTTCTTAATTGTTAATTGATGTAGGAGAGCCCAGCCCACTATGGATGGTGCCATCCTTGGGCAGCTGGGCCTGAGCTTTATAAGAAAAGTAGTTGAGCAAGCAGCAGAAAGCGAGACAGTAAGCAGAGTTCCCTGCAGTCTCTGCTTTGGTTCCTACCAGGTTCCTGCTTGAGCTCCTGGCCTGGCTCCCCTGAAGTTAGACTGGAACCTGGAACCTGATATAAACCCTTTCTTACCCCAAGTTGGTTTTGGTTGGAATCTTTTATCATAGCAACAAAAATCTAACTAGGACAGCTACCCCCAGTGACATACTTCCTCCTGAACCTCCTCAAACTACTAACTGGGGACCCAGTGTTCAAATACTTATGGGGCATTTCTCATTTAAACCACCCCAACCTTGATCTTGGACTTGGGCTCTGGAGAAGTGAACTCCTGCACTTTATAAATGACCTGGCCTCGGGTGTTATGCTACAGCAGTACAAAAGGACTTGTACACCCACTTTGCCAACAGACCTTAAAATGGCAAAGCTCCTGTGGATACCATCAAGGCCTCAAAGAAAACAGAACATGACTCTGCTTTTCTGGCTCTTTCAAGGTTTTCTTGCCGCTTCAGTGTGGCTCTCTACGCATGAATCCTGTTTGCTGAAGGTTGTAATTCATTAAAATTCTTAGTTTCTAGACTGGTGTCCATAAACAGTTCTAGAAAATTCCTACACATTATTCCTTCATATATTCTCTCTTAGCACGTTCTATTTTCAGGCTGATTAAACAAATCTGTTATTTTCCAAGTCCTCCTGTGGAATTTTTCTTTTATAGTTTTCTTTTTAAATCTTTCTGTCTTGGGAATATTTGGGTCTGTTTTATAATTCATTAAGTCTTTTCTCAGCTGTGTTTCTCATCATTCCCATATGTTAAAGTTAAATATGTTTCTTTTTGGTATTTTTGAGACAGGGTCTCCTTGTAGCCCCAGCTGTCCTGGAACTCACTTTGTAGACCAGCCTGGCCTTGAACTCACAGAGCTCCACCTGCCTCTGCCTCCCCAGTGCTGGGATTAAAGACATGCACCAACACACCCGGATCTTAAATATGTTTCTTAGAGGACATGGTGGAGCCCACCTTTAATCCCAGCACTCCGAAAGCAGAGGCAGGCAGACCTTTGTGAGTTCCAGGTCATCCAAGGCTATATAACGAACCTGTCTCAAAATAAATAAATAAAGATGGCTTTAGTTATGAGCCTGAGCCTTCAACAGCTGAGCCATCTCCAACCTTTTTTTTTCAGTTTTTTAAATAATTTATTTCTAGAAGTTGTTTAATTCTTTTATGAATTATCAATGAGAATTTTTAAATCTCTGTGATCCCTACAAATATTGCCAAGCCCATTCTTAATCTGTCATTTTTACAGTTTGTGTTTAAGCATACTAGCTCCTTATGCATGGTGAGTATTTTCTACTGCAGTCTGCTTGCATCATGTTACTGGGCAGAGTCCTGAGGGTGGATGGAGGAGGGAGTTCTCTCTGGTTCAGAAATGCTGCCTAGAAAGGAGTTACCTGAACATGCTTTTATGAACTAAAATGTCCTCAGTGATAATTAATATTTATTCTGCAAGGGTTTTTTTGAGTTTTTTTGAGACAGGGTTCCCTTTACCCCCAACTGAGCTAGAACTGGCTATGTAGACCAGGCGGACCTTGAACTCACAGAAATCTACCTGCCCCTGTGTCCTGAGTGCTGGGATTACAGATGTGCACCACCACACCCATCTTTTATTCTACAAGTTTTTTTTTTCTGGACTCATAGCTGATGATATTCTACAAGTTTTAATTCTATATAATCCTTTTAAATTTTTCAATTCTCACAAAAGCTCCTCTTAATGACTCTTTTCTGGAGGAGCGAATGGATTTAAACCCAGTACCATGTTGCTAAATTCTTTCAATGGGAACCAAGGAAGCCCACAGAAGCTGTTCCAAGGTCACTGTGTTGGGCCGTGTTCGGAAGAGCGACTTAGGGGCAGATAACAGGCAATGGACAAGGCTGAGTAAAAGAAATGAAGATGAGTAAGTTGAAACACCTGGGCCTGGGACCAAGAAACCCACAGGTGACCCTGCCTGAGGGAGCCATGCACTGGCAAGGAATGTAGGTGACCCAGGAGACACCACTAAGAAGTGACCTAGGGAAGACTTCCTCTGTCTTGTCTTCACCAGCTTTGTGCTTCACCCAGCTGCCACCTGCCGGTGACGTCATGTCTAGGTGAGCTACAGTGCTCAAATGATGGAGATGTGTCTCAGGGGAATGAGAGGCCCACTCCTCATCTCAGAGCGTGGATGTGAGGTATGGGAGGATCCTTACCCACACTTCCTACTCTTGCGTGCTTGAATGTAAAGGAAGCAAATGGGCTTTGTGTGTACATCCATAAGACATGTCCCTAACCCCAAACGTATCCTTGACAAGGGGTTTAAGTGTGCACATCTGTGAGACACATCCCCACCCCAATGGAGTCCCTGACATAGGGTTTCCCTATGCACATCTATGAGGCACGTCTCCAACCTCAGTGCTGTCCCTGACCATGAGCCTTGGGGTCCTGGTCATAGCACCATCCTCTCTCAGTAGGAGACAAAAGTTCACCTTCAGCAGGCAGATTTTGGAACCAGACTGGCTCTCAATGAATGTGTCACCCTCAGTAGCCCCAAGCAAGGACCCTGTGCACATTTCCATAGTAAAAGGTGGACATGGAGCCTGGACATCACTTGTGACATTCTAGTCTAGGTCACAGGGATGGTACACAGTGCAACTAAGATTTGAGCCTGGGTGCATGTGACTCCAAACACCAGGCTTCTAGTGTCCATTGTATTTACTTTGTCTTTGTCTTTTTACTTTTCATTTTATTGCTTGTGTGTGTGTTTGTGTGTGTGTGTGTGTGCACGTGCGTGCATGCATATATACATGTGAAAGTGTGTGCCCCATGCTGCCTATGTGGAAGAACTTCAGGAGTCAGTCCTCTCCTTCCACTCTGCCTTCTAAGGACTGAGTTCAGGTTGTCAAGCTCATTGGCAAATGCTTCCACCCACTGAGCAATCCTGCTGGTTCCATTTTGTTTTCTGTGGTTTGTGGTTAATATTTTTTAGTGATACTGTGTAGGAATGAAACATTGTCTGGCTGGAGGCAGGACCTGCAAATCCTGTCCCAGAACTTCCGCAGGTTATCTGATATCTCCATGGGCATTCAAGTTGCCTCTGTGAGTTATCTGTAGCTGAGGTCAAGATATTGCAGTATATCCTGCCTCGTCTATCTCTGCAAAGTTCCAGACCCTGATGGCCTTCCTTTGAGGTATCGAGCAAAATGTCAAACCTCTAGTTACTGGTTGCACAAACAGGAGCTCTGCAGCCCCCGGTAGGAGCCAGGATGGCCCGCATTTCCCTTCCCCTCATTTACACCCTTCTGCCCCCCACTTCTTTGCCAGCCTGGTTCTAAGAGGGAAGAACAAAGGACCAACAGATTATATATATATATATATTATATGTATATATATTAGACAACAACCCACAATAGTGGATGAGTGGGGAATGAAGTCACTGTTGCTTGACACAGGGCCACTGTGCCCCTCACTCACCACAGGACATCCAGCTTCATTCCTCTCCAACCACAGAAACATTCAGGGTGCCATTCCAGACACATGTTCTTGAATCAGCCATGTTTAAGGAAAAGTAAGTCAACCCAAACACATAAAGGAAGGGAAGTGTGCTGCCTCTTGGGCCCCCAGTTGCATTCACCTGCCTCACACAGCACTAAGGCAGCCCATGTGCCAGGTGGAGAGACCAGAACCTCTGCCAACCAGGGTGCCCCTGGCCCCAGAATGCAGCTGGGAGATAGTCACCCCCCACAGTAGACTGAATGAAGCAAAGTGATCTTCAGGAGATCTTCACACACTGGACCCCATTAAGTAAGCAACTGGGGAGGCAGTATTAGCCAGATGATGACAAATGAAAACGTTAAGACTAAACTATAAAACAAAGACTATGTATAACATTTTTAGTGACAATAATATGCCTTAATTCCTAAAGCATTTCTAAGTCTTCTTTAATACAATATTGAAGCAGGGCCCTCAGCTCCTAACCTGAGGCCCTTGGTGTTGAGCTGTTGACACAGTCCTGGAAGATCTCCATGCCCAGTGTTCAGAATCCACCTGTCTATGGAACTATCACTGTGGGAGAATCTCACTCAGTTCAACTCACCAACCACAAACCACCTCACCAGCTTCGTGCTGGTGCCTAAGACCTGTGAATGAGAGAGCTATCTGTGCTCTGAGCACTGAGAAGGGGTGGGACCCGATCCCTCAGCCGCGTACTAGGGAAGCTATTGGGTGCTCATGATCTGCATGAGGCAGGAACTCAAAGCTGCCTATCTCTTCTAACCATACAGTCTATAATGGGACCTCCCCAGACCAGCACTGCAAAGCCCTGGATCCACACACACCAAAGCTGGGGTGTGAAGCAAAGCAATTGTCCTGCCACATGAACCTGCACATGGCTCTTACTCCACTGCCCTCTGTCTCTTGGAATCAATGTGCTGACTGTGGAAAATACTGTCATCACTGGGCCATGGGGAATACATTCAGGCAGGATCAAGTCCTGCGCTTCTAGATCTGGAAAACAGCCTGGTTTGTCCCCCAGCACCTGGAACAGAGTTGACAGACAGGCCAAGGCACACCTACAGAACACTGCTGCTTCTTACGAACAAGCCAGGCAAAGCCCCTCTTCTCAGTTAACCAGGTGCTCACTAACTGTGCACCTGACCAATGGATATGGAAACATGGAAAAGCATGTCACAGGTGTTTCAACCCCTGGGTCACACAGGCTTCATCAGCTCTAAGTGGAGTACCCAACACCAGAGGCTCTTTCTCCTTCAAATGAAACCTCATTGTAGACTGGACTCTGAATGTCCCACTAGCAGGCAGTAGGAGAAGGCAGGTGAGTGCAAGCCAGGCACTCTGAGAGGATCTGGACTTGGCTGTCATCTGCATTCATTTTGCTCTTAGCAGCAGCTTCAACATCTAAATGCAAAGGTCATCACCGCTGCTCTTCCTTCCTTCCTTTTCTTCTAGATCTGAGCCTGCAACAAGCACTCCTTCCAGAGTTTCCACGAGGCTTATGATAACAGAGCTCTCAAGTGCCCTCCACCACCCTTCCTTTCTTGTTACGAGACTAAGTCTCTCTATCTAATCCTGGATAGTCTGCAACTTGCAATGTAGACCAGACTGGCCTGGCACTTTCAGCCATCCTCCTGCCTCAGTCTCCTGAGAGGTAGGATTACCGGTATATACCCAATTCCTGCCCATCCTTTCCACTTGAATTGTCCAGGTAACTCCAGTTCTGAGGGAAAATTGACCTTTATCCTCAATGAATAGAAACTAATTAGAGACATCTTCACAGCCTCCTCCCATGCAGGGCAGTGGCCCCTCTGGCCTGTCCAACCTTGGGTTCTCTGCCTCTGCCCCAAGCCAGAGAGCTTCAAACAGCCAAGGATCCAGTGCTAGCTTGGATAGTAAGGTCAAAGAGTCACTTGGGGCTTGGAGTGAGCTGAGGCTGATTCCATCTGTCATTGTCCTCCATATAGGAGTTGCACAAGTCCAGGCCCCAGGGTCAACCAGGCCTTTAACTAGAGCCACCTCTGCAAGCCAGTGCCCTCTGTGGCAGGTCCCAGTGAGGGTCTGGTGGCCTGGACTCCAGCTGTGCTGCTGGGTGGGAGGGGCTTGCCTGCAGGGCCCAGGTGAACACTGAAGCCCTTCTTCTGGGTTACTATTTCGCTCTCCTGCTGCTCTCAAAGCAGTCCCTGAAGGGACAGCTCCTGGCAGCACTGAAGCATTGTCTCAGTGCAAGCTCTCTTAGCACTCAGCCACCGGCCCACTGCAGCGGGTCTCAGCGGCTGGAGCCAGAACCCGCTGCAGCACCACAAGGTCGCGCGTTACCAGCGCAATGGCGCCACCATTCGGCGAGCGCGGGGATACACACCCTGTGGCTGGGTGGAGGGGCTGGGAAGGGACAAGCCCTGTGCAGGACTCGCCGCAGCACCCAGAGACCCAACTCTGGAGACCACGATGGAGGCCTTCATCTGGTGCAGTCTGCTCTGCCTGTGGCCGCAGAGGACACGGTGGGTGGAACGCCAGACAAAGCCATTAGAACTGCCTGGAGTAGGTGAGGTCTCTCCCAATTTCCAGACCTTGTCTCGGACCAGGCGCTCCCAGCCCCTGCCCGCCTTGCGCGCCCACCTCTGGCTACAGACCCAGCAGGTCACAGGCTCCCAGTAGACATCCTGGGATTGCTGTACTCCGGACTCTTGTCAGAGTCAAGGCCTCCAGAGCCCAGATGTTGCTGCGAACCTCCCCTCCCCGCTGCGCTTGCCTTCATCAAGACGGCTCCCCTGCCCCCCCTCCCCCCCCCCCCCCGCGCCCGAGATCGAATGGCCACCTGCTTTTCCCCTTTTCTTCCTCTTAGGTCCCTGAGAGGGAGTTTGTGGCAGCTATGGTGGCTGTCCCCTCTGGGATGTTGTCCCCTCCTTGGTCTAATCTACATGCTAGACCACCTCCCTGCTCTCCACTTCCTCCTGAGCCCCTGCTGACCCCTCCCCACCCACCTGCACCTCTTAGTCTCTGAGCTTTCTCTCCCCACCTGGCAGATAACCATCGCATGGCTTAGCTTCTCTGGACAGCCAGCAGCTCTGAGCCCGCAGGTCGACGCTGCTCCAGGATTGAATGAATGAATGAATGAATGAATGAATGAATGAATGAATGAGCCAAGGAGTGAGTGGGCATCTCTTCTCCCTGGCTCTAGCCCTGAGCTCACAGGGTTGATCCTGAGTCGGATCACAATTGTTCCCTGTGACCCTGTGTTTGTTCCAGCACATATATGGGCCTGGGTTGCTGTTCTGTAACATCTGGAAGTGAAGAGTTCTGTTTAAGATCATCATCCTTGTGTGTGTGAGTAGTCCCCACCCGAGCCCTTTCTCAGAATCCACAGGCTGGCTCTTAGCCCCGTACCAAGTTCCTGTACCTTTCATCAAGCCAGAGGCACCTTGGGAAAAATTCCCACAGGTATCCTGGACTTCACCATGGCCCGCTGACCTGCAGGCACCAAACACCCTGTCCTCGGTGACAGTGAGAGCTCCCCACCACTACAGGGCCGGCCGGAATGGGACAGCGGGTGTGCTTGAGTGCCCATGAGGATCCTCCACCTCAGAGGACATCAGTCTATCAAGTATGGAGGTACACACCTGTAAGCCCAACACTCAGGAGGCTAAGCCAAAAGGATTGAGAGTTCAAGGTTGACTTGGGCTACACACATTCTCAAAATTTAGAATCTACACCAATGAGCAGAGGATGTCTGAGGATAAAACACTCGGCCCTGCATTGATCACTGACGCCCCCTAGGCTCCCCTGACTGAAGGCCTCTCCTTCCCCTCCGACCCCAAGGCTCAGCCCAGTCACAGACAGCATGGGTTAATGGAAAACCAGTACAGCTCAGTTCTGAGGGGACATGCAAAGCTGCCTCCATTTACCCAATCACCCACCACTCATGGTCAAATGTTTTTGCATCCTCACATAGTAGGAATTAGGCAAAGCTCTATAGGTAGTACAAGTGTCAGTAAGACAGAAAAAAGAAGTCCCTGGCTTGAGGACTTTGTATTCTCTAAGGGGACTTGAAGAGTAAGTACTGGCATGGAGGGGGTCTCTCTGTGCATGAGTGTAGAGTCAGGACAGGCCAGATAGCCTCTCCAGGGTAGAATCCCCCCTCCCACCCCGTCTATTTCTTCTTTTCTCTCCTCTTGTCATGGGGCACCAGGGTCCCAGGGTGGAGCCACATGTCTCCCTTACTGGGGACACTGGTCACTGGCAGACCCAGCATTGATGCCGTGTGAGCACCCAGCAATCACAAGTTGAAGACGTCCCTTTTTGGCTGGCCCTGCAACTGTGGGGAGCTCTCACTGTCACCAAGGACAGGGTGTTCGGTGCCTGGTCGGTGGGCCATGGTGAAGTCCAGAAGAGCCCTGTGTTCAAGGACTGGACAGAGATGTGGGGGAAGGGATGGCTGAGGTGAGAGTTGGCACAAGGGAGAGGGAGAGGCCAGTGGAGTGAGCCTCCCTCTGAGAAGTGTGGAGGAGGGTGAAGGGGTCTGGGGGCCTGTGGGACAGGGTCACCTGCCAGAAGGGAGTCAGTGAAGGGCCTCAGCATAAAGAGTCTCCAAGAACAAGGGATTCAGCAAAAGAGCTGAGGTTGGGCTCTGTGGGTAGAGCAGATAGAGCCCTTCAGACCTCACAAACCTGTGGCGGTGACTCTGGAGTACAAGACACCAGGGAAAACATCGATGTGTCCCTACCTGCCTCTGTCTCCTCTGTTCCCAACTCTGGGAGTGTCTGGAACTCGAACTCCAGCCAAGCCAGCAGAGAATGTGGGTGCAGAGGGAAGAAGCATAGAAGGAGAGCAGAGAATTCCCCACCCAGCTGCTTCTGGCCCCAGGCACCCAGGGGGAGATATCCTTCCACTGTGAGGCAAACCTTCCCACTGGGGCATTTTGGCATTTTTGGCAACTGGCTGGTGATGGGGAGAGACCGAGACCGTCAGATGACAGACCTGCCCAAGATGCCAGCAACAGTCTTGAGACTCTGCCATGTAAGAGACAAATGCCAGGGGTGGGGCAGAAGCTCCCCCCAGCATGGACGCCACGCAGCAATGTCCTTCCCAGAAGGACAGGTTTTTATAACAAGGATGAGAAAGTGATGACCACAGCCAGGCCCTCACCTTCTTCAACTCTCAGAGTAGACTGGGGCCAACAGCTCACAGTGATGCCGTAAGGATCATGGAAATCAAAGGTGAAGAATGTCCTGTGGAGCTTTGAGAACTGATTACTATTTCTGAGATTCCCCACATGAGGCTGTCGTGTCAACAACAACATATGTGCGCATAGTGCTGGAACAGAGTCTGAAAAAGAGGAGACAGGGGACAGAGACAAACACAGAAAGGGACAGGAGAGACAGAGAAGAGAAACAAAAGCCAGAGACAGAGGAGAGGGGAGAAACAGACAGAGGTAAGGAGCAGGGTCACTTCCAATCAACTTGCAAGTGACTTTCATTCCCTTGAATGAAATCTCCACAATGGACAGAAAAGACACAACCAAGTGACAGGCAATCTCAGGAAGACATAGGCTGAAAAATTTCCCTAGAACCAGGGTTCAGGTTTCATCTGAGAAGTGATGTCCTATGTTCCTCCCCCAAGAAGGCTCGAGTGAAGGAAGAGACCTGCCCATGTATGTGGCCAAAATCCAGAGGCAGAAACAGCAGTTATTTATGCTGTGCAGACAGCCACAACTGGAACTTGCCAGAGGGAGACAGATGGACAGACACAGCCCAGAATGCACCTCAGCCAAGGCCCAAGTGCTAACAGTCTAGCAGCATGCCCCTCTCCACTTTTGTTTCTAAACTTGGATTCCAAGCTGGGTTCTTTTGTCACTGTGAGTTGGCTCAGAGATGGCATTGACTTGAATGTGTCCCTAAAAGACCATGTCTTGGAAGCTCAATCTGCAGGTTCATGTACTGGTAGATCTGATGAGGGGCCTGTGGGAGGTGGTTAGGACTATGTGGGGACCTGAGAGCATGCCAGTGATGACATTGGTGGAATGAGAAGAGGAAAATAATAGATGCAGAAGGAAGGGAAACAGGACCCACACCCAAGATACAGTGAAGGACAAGAGTGGAAATAAGAGAAAGCATACCCTATTCCACAAAAGGAAGACTGAAGACCATCG
The DNA here is from genome assembly GCA_009823505.1 of Rhizomys pruinosus. Taxonomy (NCBI): domain Eukaryota; kingdom Metazoa; phylum Chordata; class Mammalia; order Rodentia; family Spalacidae; genus Rhizomys; species Rhizomys pruinosus. Next base: position 1,248,954 of record VZQC01003291.1, read on the forward strand.
AGGATCAGAGAATGAGTGACCAGGTGGCTACAAAGTGCACAGGAAGAGGACAACAGGCTAGAAGACTGTGACAGCACAGCAGAAGACTGTGACAGCACAGTAGGAGACTGTGACAGCACAGAAGAAGGCTGTGACAGCACAGCAGAAGGCTGTGACAGCACAGCAGAAGACTGTGACAGCACAATAGAAGACTGTGACAGCACAGTAGAAGACTGTGACAGCACAGTAGGAGACTGTGACAGCACAGTAGGAGACTGTGACAGCACAGTAGGAGACTGTGACAGCACAGAAGGAGACTGTGACAGCACAGTAGAAGACTGTGACAGCACAGTAGAAGGCTGTGACAGCACAGTAGAAGAATGTGACAGCACAGTAGAAGGCTGTGACAGCACAGTAGGAGACTGTGACAGCACAGTAGGAGTCTGTGACAGTACAGCAGAAGGCTGTGACAGGACAGCAGAAGGCTGTGACAGGACAGTAGAAGACTGTGACAGCACACCAAAAGATGGTGACAACACAGTAGGAGACTGTGACAAAACAGTAGGAGACTGTGACAGCACAGTAGAAGAATGTGACAGTATAGCAGAAGGCTGTGACAACACAGCAGAAGACTGTGACATCACAGTAGAAGACTGTGACAGCACAGCAGAAGTCTGTGACAGCACAGCAGAAGACTGACAACACAGTAGAAGACAGTGACAACACAGCAGAAGACTGTGACAACACAGTAGAAGACTGTGACAGCTCAGTAGAGGACTGTGACAGCTCAGCAGAAGACTGTGACAGCACAGCAGAAGACTGTGACAACATAGCAGAAGACAGTGACAACACAGCAGAAGGCTGTGACAGCACAGCAGAAGACAGTGACAGCACAGCAGAAGACTGTGACAGCACAGCAGAAGGCTGTGACAACACAGCAGAAGGCTGTGACAACACAGTAGAAGGCTGTGACAGCTCAGTAGAAGACTGTGACAGCTCAGCAGAAGACTGTGACAGCATAGCAGAAGACTGTGACAACATAGCAGAAGACAGTGACTGAAATGTGACAGCACAGTAGAGGACTGTGACAGCACAGCAGAAGACAGTGACAACACAGCAGAAGGCTGTGACAGCACAGCAGAAGACTGTGACAGCACAGCAGAAGACTGTGACAGCACAGCATAAGACTGTGAAAACACAGTAGAAGACAGTGACAACACAGCAGAAGGCTGTGACAGCACAGCAGAAGACTGTGACAGCACAGCAGAAGGCTGTGACAACACAGCAGAAGACTGTGACAGCACAGCAGAAGACTGTGACAGCACAGCAGAAGGCTGTGACAGCACAGCAGAAGACTGTGACAGCTCAGCAGAAGACTGTGACAGCTCAGTAGAAGACTGTGACAACACAGCAGAAGGCTGTGACAACACAGCAGATGACAGTGACAACACAGTAGAAGAATGTGACAGCATAGTAGAGGACTGTGACAGCACAGTAAAAGAATGTGACAGCAGAGGAGAAGGCTGTGACAGCACAACAGAAGGCTGTGACAGCACAGCAGAAGGCTGTGACAGCACAGTAGAAGGCTGTGACAACACAGTAGAAGACTGACAGCACAGTAAAAGAATGTGACAGCAGAGGAGAAGGCTGTGACAGCACAGTAGGAGACTGTGACAGCACAGCAGAAGGCTGTGACAGCACAGTAGAAAGCTGTGACAACACAGTAGGAGTCTGTGATAGCACAGTAAAAGAATGTGACAGCAGAGGAGAAGGTTGTGACAACACAGCAGAGGACTGTGACAACACAGTAGAAGGCTGTGACAGCACAGCAGAAGAATGTGACAGCACAGCAGAAGACTGTGACAACATAGCAGAAGGCTGTGATTGCACAATAGAAGGCTGTGACAGCACAGTAAAAGACTGTGACAGCACAGTAGAAGAATGTGACAGCACAGCAGAAGACTGCGACAACACACTAGAAGACTGCGACAACACAGTAGGAGACTGTGACAGCACAGTAGAAGAATGTGAAAGCACAGTAGAAGGCTGTGACAGCACAGCAGAAGACTGTGACAACACAGTAGTAGACTGTGACAGCACAGTAGAAGGATATGGCAACAAACTAACACCTTATGGTAGAAGCAGGCTTCAGTGCCAGCTGTGGGCTACCTACCAGGGTTTGTTGGTAGGGAGGCTTTAAGAGTCCCCCAAACAAAGGCCATTTGCCTATTACTTTGGGTTCACACAAGAAATGGACATTAAGACCCTATTGCTGAAGGTATAGCATGAAATGAGCATGAAAAAAATTATGCTGAGACCCTACACTGCAAATCAACAGCTGACCTACATGTGTCGGAGTGCACTAAACAAACTGCTGGAAAGAAATGTACTCTGAAATTTTACTACAGACCCCTCATGCTGCACTTTTACATGCCAAAGAGGATGTAGTGCAATAGTGGCAACCTGGTACATGTACACCCAGAGGAAAAAATCCAATTGGATCTATGACCTCCTCCCTGTGGGGGTAGGACACACAACTGATACTGCAGCCTTGGCACCCCCAAGTGTCAGGAGACTTTGTAGCCACATTAAAAACCTATTGCCCTACCTTTGTCAAAGAGCTATGATGCTCTGACCAAGATACCAATCCAAGCATATGTGTTTGTGCCCAAAGCATAACTTGTTATAATGGTTAATATTTGTTACTATTTGCATTTTATTACTAGAATTAAAAGGAGATTCCTAAATGAACCTCCAGTCCATTGAAAATAGAACTGGGACAGACCCAAGAGTTTGATACACCTCAGAGAAAAATGGATTTTCTGTCTCACACTCTCTTGCCCTTCCCTCAAAACCCAGGGACTCTTGCAGAAGAGGGTGGCATGTCAGATTGGAAGGGCCAAGGAGGGGTGGTGAATTGTGAGATCACAGCAAAATTGGACTGAACTTTTATTTGATCATCATGTTTGTGTAAGCAAACATCTTCAACTGGACTTAGGGACCCTGATTTGTATAAGAACTAAACTCAGCTGGGCATGGTGGCACACGCCTTTAATCCTAGCACTTGGGAGGCAGAGGCAGGCAGATCTTTGTGAGTTCAAGGCCAGCCTGGTCTACAGAGTGAGTTCCAGGACAGCTGGGACTACAGGGAGACCCTGTCTTGAAAAGACCAAAAAAGAACTAGATTCAGATGTTTGCAAATTGGATTTATATAGATACTTCTTAAACTGGTCAAATACAAATTTAAGAAAGAAAAAAAATCAACTGTGTGCTGCTTACAGGAGGCATACCTCATTGGCAAAAACAACAATGACCAAAATATAAAGGATGCAGTCCATATTCCAAGCAAGTAGAAGCTGAAAGCAAGAAGGAATAGCTATGTTTACATTGCATAAATAGATCCAAAATCAAAATTAATCATGCCGGGCATGGTGGTGCACGCCTTTAATCCCAGCACTCAGGAGGCAGAGGTAGGTGGGTCTCTGTAGGTTCAAGGCCAGCCAGGTCTACAGAGTGAGCTCCAGGACACCTGGTACTAAAAGGGAGACCCTGTCTCAAAAATACCAAAAAAAGGGTAAAACTAAAAAGAAAGAAAAAAAAACACACACACACAAAATTAATCATAAAAGATAAAGAAGTTCACTACAATTAATAAAAGGGATAATTGACCAAAAAGATATGACAGTTATAAAGATATATGCACAAACATAGATGCACCCAATTGCATGAAACCAACATAGTTAGACATAAAGATTAGGGTATGTCTAGATACAATAGTACTAGATAACTCAATAGCCCACTTTCATGAATAGACAGATCATCTAAACAAAATGTCAACAAAAAGAATCAAAAGAAAAGAAGTCAAACTATCCCTATTTGTAGTTGACATGAACCTGTACTTAAAAGACCCTCAAGATGCTGGGCGTGATGGTGCATGCCTTTAATCCCAGCACTCAGGAAGCAGAGGCAGTTGGATTTCTGTGAATTCAAGGCCACCCTGGTCTATATAGCGAGCTCCAGGCCAGCTGGGACTAAAGGGAGAGCCTGTCTCCAAATGACAAAAAAAAAAAAAAAGACCCTGAAGATCTCACACACACACACACACACACACACACACACACACACACACATATCCTAATGGATGTAAGTTCAGTAAGTATGGAGATAAAAATTCAGCATATAAAGTCTTTATGCAAGCATGCTGGGAAAGGAATGTAGAAAAAAATCTCATTTACAATAGCTTCCCCTCCCTTTGAGAGAGAGACAGAGAGACAGAGAGACAGAGAGACAGAGACACCAGGGCCAGAGATGTCTCTATAGTTAAGAATGTGTGCAGCTCATCCAGTCAACCTGAGTTCGATTCCCAGCTCTTGCACTGGGTGACTCACATTTGCCTGCAACTTCAACTCCAGGGGCTCTGATACCTGGCCTCCATGGTACATATACTACTGCACACATTCCCACACACAGATACACACATATCAAATTATATCAAAGTGACCAAAAAATAAAATCTTCAAACAAAATATGTACCTAGGGATAAGTCTGATGATGGAGGTGAAAGACCTCTACACTGAAAACTTTAAGCCACTGAAGAAAGAAAATTATTAAGACACTAGAAGTTTGAAAGACCTGCTCATGAATTCACAGATTGATATTGTCAAGTATTTTGTCACAGTGATAAGAAAAGTGACTCATAAAATGGCTGTTACTAAAAACAGCATTCAAATTCAGGGCAATCCTCCTCAAACTTCCAACCACAAAGGTCAGGGGATCCTAAAACTTATAAGTAAGCACAAAACATCCCCATAGCTAAGGCAAGCAGAGCAATGCCGAAGATTTTTAAACACTTTATTTCAAATTAAACTACAGTCAATGTAGCAAAAGCTGCACATTGCTGGCACAAAAATAGACATGCAGATCAATATAATAAGACAGAGGGCCAAAACTTCACCCGCACAAATAAAGCTGCTTGTTTTTCTTTTTAGTAGTGCCAAAAACATGCATGAGCGAAAAAACATTCTCTTCAACAAACGTGCTGGGGAAATAGGGCATCCACTGTAGAAAAACAAACAACAGTTCTATCCTGCACAAAAAGCCAATTCTTTTTTTTTCTTTTTTCTCTTTTTTTATATTTTTACTGAACAGCATGTTCTTCCATTTTGCATGCACATCTGTGCTGAGCCCTACCATCAGGCAACGGTGTAAGAATTGAGGGACACTTGGGGATTTTACACCCTGAAATTTCAAGCAGGACTGCGACCCATGGAGCAAGAGAAGAACCTAAATGTAGCACCCTTTACAAGCACTGGAAGCCTGAGGAAAAGTCCCACCTTGTCCCCAGCCTGTCCAACTGCAGGGAACTTAGAAGCAAGGTGCTCAGAGGAGCAAGGTCTGCAAATGCAGGATGCATGGGGTCCAGAGAGGCCCTAAGCCTTTGCATCCATCCCTGCCTTCTCTGCAGGGCACCACACTTAAAGTCAAAAGAACAAACCAGACAAAGCCAGCCTTCTTCATTAGCCCTTCTGAAAGATGGGTCCAGGTGGAGCTAGAAGCCACTGTGAATGGAGCCCCATCACGGTTCAAAGGGATTTTCAATAGTAGGCAGTGTACACCAGCACCTGGCTTTGCCACAGCTCAAAGGGGTGTCGTGCTCAAGGCCCACTATCGGGGAGATTTCTGGATGGCAGGCAGACGCTCCTTGAACTGCCTTGTCAGCATGGATACAATTCAAGCAAGTCACACTTGGTGCCATTCACGCCTCCTTTCTCTGTAAGGTGCGGACAATGACTTATATGTAGCAGGTCTTAGGACTTGTGTGGGGCCCTGGTCACATGCTACATAACAATTGCTACAGGGAAACCCTGAGGCTCAGGTTGTCCCAGGGTCAAAGAATGGGCTGGCCATGGTCACTGAAGTGGAAAAGCTGTTCTGGGCTGAATAGTGTCCCCCATCCAAAAATTGTCCTGCGCCAAAGCCCCCAGTGGGTTAGAGGCTATGGGAGGGGCGCATAATTAGTTTGGTCTCAAGGGGGTGGGACCCCATGAAGGGATTTGAGCCCTTCCTCTTTTACTTTTATTTACTTATATTTCACTTATTTATTTCCTCAATGTATGTTGAGAAAAATTCTATTGAATTTTTGTGTATTTCCTACAAAACATCTTAATCATCTTTATAACTCCTCCTCCATCTAGACCCCTCCATAGCCCACCCCACTGTGATTCATGCATTTTGTCATGTGTGTTAAGGCCTATCAAGTCAAGGTAGTATACTCAGATCTCCCTCAGTGCAAGCCCATCCACTAGGGTCTACTCAGCCTATCTATAGTTTTTCCTTAAAGAGGATAAACTCTCCCTCACTGTGGTGGTTTGAATGAGAGTGTTCCCCCATAGGCTTTAAGTATTCAGACATTTTGTCTCCAGTTGGTGGCACTGTTCTTGGAGGTCTTAGAAGGTGTGGCCGTGCTGGAGGAAGTATGTCACTGGGGGCAGGCTTAGTGAGTTTAACAAGCCTTGCAGTCTCCAGTCGCTCTTTCTGCTTCCTGTGCTCACTGGAAGATGTGACCCTCGGCTTGTTGCTCCAGCCCTGGCCACCACGCTTCCCACCACAATGGACTCTGATTCCCTGGAACAGTCAATCGTAAGCTCAAATAAACTCTTCCTTTGATAAGTTCCCTTGCTCATGGCATTTTATCACAGCAACAGAAAAGTGACTAAAACACTCACACAGCAGTAATCGGCTCACAATAATTCTTTGACTGAAGTTGGGGCTTGCCGCCCATTTCCCCAGTTCTATGCTGGGGTTGTCTGCTTCAGTTGGCATGGGTCTTGTGCATGCTAACACCATTGCTGTAGGTTCATATGAGCAAGGTCCCAGGAGCCCATAAGACTGTTCCATATGGTCATGCACCTCCTCCCCTGGGTCTTACAATCTTTCCACCTGCTCTTACACAGTGGTCCCTGAGTCCTAGGTGGGTGAAGTTTAATAGGAGTCCTATCCAGAGACCCACACACTCTGCAGACTCTCTTGTCTCCTCCTTCTATGAAAATAGGGAGAAGGGACCATTTGTAAATGAAGGTCTGTCCATGCCTGCCCCAGCCTGAGGTGGTTTTCCTGTCTGAAGTCTCCAAAGGCCACATGTGCTCAGCCTCCCCTCCTTGTCTGAACAGGAGTGCTTCATTAACACTAGGTCTCTGTGGGTCCAGAAGTGACCAGTGAGAAAACAGAGCTGGGAAAGATAGGGTGGAGAGCCACATGGAGCTGTCTGAGCCTGAGCCCCACAGTTACCCTCAGCCTCACAAGGAGACCCTGTTCCGAGCCCAGAGGCTTTCGCACTGGCTGCTCCACACAGGGCAAGGGCCTTCCCCAGATCGGCCATGGTGTGCAGCTGTGTGACCTTCAGCAGTTCTATCAGGGGCCTCTGCTTTCACTCCTTCCATCAAAAGAGACCAGAAGCTTCTCTGGTGGGTCAGTTTCTCTAATGGCTGAGTCAGCACTTCCTGTAGGGAAGCAATCAAACGTCCTTCAGTGGAAAAAAAAAACACTTCAAAGACCAAAGTCACCTGAGATTCTGGAAAAAAAAAAAAAAAGGTAAGAAGCTGAGATTCCTGAGGGGAAATGTGGTGACCCCCTATTCTTGTAAGCATTTTTGAAAGTTAAAAACAGAACTGTCTTTGTTTCTAAAGTTCCATGTTGGCGAGATCTCATTTTAAGTGTGTTGCCCCGTGCTGATCATCACAGATCCATTGTTAAAATGCACTGCCCCTGAGCTATGGAGAAAATTAGACTCCCTCCTTTGCATGGACAAGAAAGGGAGAGAGCAGGTGGTGGGCTTTGTGTTGGTAAATTGCATTTCTCTTCTTAAAAAAATTCCACTGTTGTGATATGCCCTGATTAGATGAGGCTTGCCATTAACCTGGCGCCCTGGGGCCTGGGCCTTCCTATCCTGCCTGCCTCCCCACCTGCCCACCAGCCGGCTGCAAGCACCATACAGTTATCTCCGTCTAAATTAAAATTGTAAGTCTCCTAGTCCCAGTTACACAAAGCCTCAGCTTTGACACATGCAATTACTATGGACATCGGGGCAACAGGATTGCTAAGGGCCCAGAAAGAGACTTTAATCAGAAACATGGAGCTGTTCCGGCCCATTTATAATTTCACTACTTGCTATTCCTTTATGTTCTTATGTGTTCTGATAATTAGATACACTAGTTCTTGCTTCCCGAGAGGCCAGAAAGGGCAAAATTCCTATTCTTTTTACATTAAAAAGATTAAATTATAATATAGAAAATCTGTAACGTGGGGTAGAAATGACAAATTCACACTACATTAATTTCAGTGCTTACAAAATGTTACAAATAATTTGTGCATTCTTTCTCCTCTTGTAGTCGCGTATGAATTAATTACCTATCCAATTTCAACCCCTTTCAAGTCAGCTTGCCACGGACAACTCAGAAATTAAAAGGGAACAAGGCCAGATTTCCATTCTCAGAGTATATTGCTTTAGATGTTTAACCATTTAAGCCTTTGAACACGTACATAAGTACATGGACGTTAACAGACATGTTCACTTTGCAAACATCGTGTGAAACAACAAAGTCCACAGGATGATAATTATGGAGCAGAGGGGACAAATCTCAGTGTGGGGACATGGCAGAGAGGACGTGGGCCACTGTAGACGAGCACTGCACCCTATGTCCCTCCTGGTAGGGAAGGCTCTGCTGTGGTGGAAGGTAAACAGTGGACAACAAAGGCTCAGTCTCTGCCAGCTTCCCACAGCAGGGTAGACAGGGAAAACAGGTTCAAGCCTCCCTATGGCACAGAGAGGACACCCCTGGACACAACCACAGGCTCACAGCAGCACCCCAGAGGAGACAAGCGCTGGCCTGAGCAGGAAGATGCCCATGACAACTTCAGTGGGAGGCTGCACTCGGGTGAAGAGTGGTCCCATATCTGTGTCCACTCAAAGCCTCAGTTTGTCTTTGTTTGAAATGGTCTTTGAAGGTGTGGTCAAATCATAGTGAGGTTACCCTTGGCGGCAGAGCTGAGCCCTAGTCCAGGAGTGTCTTTGTCAGAAGCCCATGTGATAATCAAGATGGAATTAGAGTGACACACCAATGAGCCCAGGAACACTAAGAGTTGTCTGGAGCACCAGAGGCCAGAGGAAGCAGGAGAATCCACACCCTGAGCCCGCCTGCAGCAGAGGCCAGTTGTCCAACCAGCTAGCTCAGACTGTGACTGCAGCCTCCAGGGCTTCGAGAAAACAAATTCCAGCTGTTCAGGCTCCTGGTCAACAGTGCTCGGTCCCAGAAAGCTGCTACAGCTGGTGTCTGGTGAGAAAACAGAGACAGACAGACAGACGGACAGACAGACACAGGTATAAGACACGGAAAATGCCACAGGGAAGCCATTGCTTCATAAGCCAACTTAAAAGATAATTAAGAAAAAAATAAAAATAAGAAGTTGTGGGGTGCTGGAAACATGGGGAATGGATGGGGCAGGCCCCAGGCCTGGCATGCTTTGGGCTTCTGGCAGTCCTGGGAAGGAGCAGAGGCAGGAGGATGCCTCAGGAGATGCTCCCAGGCACTGTCAGCAGGAGGAGCACAGGTCAGCAGCACCAGATCCTGGAGAATAGCAAAGCACAAACGAAGGCAGTACCTGCTCCTGCAACTGAAGCGAGTACCCCACCCTCACACCCTTGGTGGCAGATCCTGGGATCAACCTGGGCATGACTGGGGGGTCTAGGCGTGCACCTGCCTATGGTTAAGACCTGGACCTCTGCAGCCAACAGCACAGCGTGTGCCCAGCAAATGTATATAATTCTTCACCCCAGGCCTGGGCCAGAGAAACCCATTTCATTTATTTTATTTTATTTATTTATGTGTTTGAATGTGCCGCCTGCATGCAGGTTTGTGCACCCATGTCGTGCAATGCCGCGGAGGTCAGAAGAGGGTGTCAGATTCCCAAACCCATTTCAAAGCATGTCCTCTCTGATGGCTGAGGCAGAGGCCGCCAAGATGCTATCAGGTAAATTCCCCTGCTCCACCCCAGCTTTGCCTCCCTGGTCTACATGACCAAGCAGAACCAGGGTCCGGTGGCCCAGCTGTGCATCCCAGGTGGGAATCAGAGCTCCATGTTGACTCTGGAAGAAGGGAACTTGCTGATCCTGAGGGGCAGGGGAACCTTTCAGGTATTTTATTTCTCTAACTTTTTTTCTTAATTATTTTTTAATTGGGTTCTGAAGTGATGAGTTGTTGTGGCATTTTCCCTGTGTTTCTTATACAGGGGCTCTGACAACATCATTGATTCCCTGCTGCAATTTCTTCTGAAGAGATGTGGATAACTCAGGAACCCCCTAAAGAATGGCATCTTCTGAGGCCATGTGGTTATGAAGCTGGGTCTGTGGGTACCTTCTGGACAGCCAGTACTGGGAGCCCCTTTAGTGTGTGAAGCTGGGCATGGAGGCGCAGTGCGGAAGCGGCATAGAGGGGACCCTCCACTCCCACTTCCCCGTACTTCTGTCCCTCTTTACCACTCCTGTGTTTCTCCTGTGTATTATGTGAGGTGTATGCCAGGGCCAGTCTTGTGTTAGAGGTTGAGGGGTGCTCATAACCCACTCCTATCCCTGGAAGGGTCCTTGGAAGACTGTCCTGTGACCCCAGAGGTCAGCTTCCCTCCTCAGATGCTGCTTTTCACCTCTAAGGGCTGAGAGGGGCAGAGGAGGCTGTGGAGACCACAACCCCATGACCCTACACCAGTTCCTGCAGTTAGGACGCACATGACTAACAGCTCTGTGTTCTCACAGCGGGACTCCTAAACTGTCCTCAGCTCCCCAGGACTGGCTGGTCCTGGAACAGCCTGTGGCCTTTCCCACGATGTTGCCAAATGCTTTTAGGCTACAAAGGAACTTCTTCACTAAAAACCATCTACTGATTATCTCCAATCCGCAAATAAGCACTCCTGTGCTTTCTGTCAGGTGAGTGTTCAGGGCAACGCAGCTTCTGCCGGCCTTCTGGAGCTGGCTCTCCACCTTCCTCAGGCCAACTCACGGACTCCATGCACAGCGACAGACACCAGGGGGCGCTGTCGGCACTGCTTGCCTGGAGAGACCCAGGAAATTGCAGGGTGAAGCAGTGGGACTTCCAGGACACTGCACGTGTGGGCACGTGTACAGCAACTTAAACTTGTGGTTTATTCTTGCATCAGCCTCAACCAAAGACAGAGTTCCGGTTCACCCACCGGCTCCAAACCTGTGCACATCCTGCCAATTCTGTCCTTCCTCCAGAGGCTGAGGATCCTGTCCACAGACGGCCAGTACAAGAGGGGCTGCAGGGCCAGAAAGAAGAAAAGATGCAGAGAGATCAGCCAAGCATGCTCTGGTTAGTGTGAGAGACGTCCAAGCTGCACGTCACACACCTCCTCCCTCTAGCACTCATACAACACATATGTACATACATACATACACACATAAACATACATGTAATATGAACATGCTACACATACGGCCACATGTGCACAGATTCACACATATCTGCACACAGGTTATTGCACCCACATTACCAAAGGAAGGCAGGGAGAGCGGGAGAGAAAGAAAACTCTCTGATATTAATGCCTGTTTAAAGAATTGCTTCATTTTTTGTTTTTGTTTTTGTTTTTGTTTTTTTGGTGTTTTTGAGACAGAGTCTCCTATAGCCCCAGCTGTCCTGGAACTCACTCTGTAGACCAGGCTGGCCTTGAACTCACAAAGATCCGCCTGCTTCTGCCTCCCAAGTGCCTGGCCCTGCTTCATTGTTTTTTGACAAAATGAAATAAGCAACATAGACACATTGTTGCGCATCAAACATTTCAGTGTAGCCCTTCCCATGGTCCATGTCCACAGTGAGCCTCCTGTCTCCAGATCTTTGCAATGCACAGGAGCACACAGCAGAGGGCGAGGGCCTCACATCTGGCATCCCTCTCTTCCCAGGGACACACATTCTGGTTCTCATGGATGTGTTGAAAGCAGGAAGAGTACAGGCCATAAAGGAGCCCAAGCAGAAGGCAAGCAGTCCTCAGCACGGCCGGACAGGCTTTGCTACAGGCTCAGCCAAACACACTGGAAGATCAAAGGAAGTGAAATTCTTTAAACACAATGCCCAAATTGGATCTGCAATAATTTTGTTCAGATTTATTTGATCAATATTCAAAATAATATCCACATTAGCTCAGGGTCATATTCAAATAAACTTTTCACTTGACACCAGGCACCTTCTAAGATTTGATGCATAAAATTACACCCTCACAGAAAGGGGAACAGACAAGAAACTGTGCCTTTGCCTGATCCTCCTTTTCACCTTATCTACTTAAGAAGTCATCAAAAGCAGTTGGGCAGAGTGGAACATGCCTTTAATCCCAGCATTCGGGAGGCAGAGGCAGGTGGAGCTCTGTGAGACAGAAGCCGCTCTGGTCTACATATCGAGTTCTAGGCCCACTCAGGGCTACAAGGAGACTCTGTCTCAGGAGAATAAGGAGGAGGAGGAGGAAGAGGAAGAGAAGAAGGAAAAGGAACAGGGGGAGGGGAGGAGGAAGGGGGAGGAAGAGGAAGAGGACAAGGAAGAGGAAGAAGGGGAGAGGCGTCATAAGCAGATCTGTTTGATCCATCAGTTAATTTGGAAAAACCAGCCGTGCAAGATCCTGGCCATGTGCTCTCATCCCAGTGCGACCCCAGTCTTCCCTGTTTCTTCATGTGACCTAGCCAAAATGCCCAGAAGCAATGTGCCAGTTCTCTTCTATTCATTTTACAGAGTCCATAGAATCCTGTAGAGTACATTTATTAATTTCATGATTAGGACAAGAGAAGAAAGCAGAACAACTTTTTTCTAAGGTCTTAGAAGAAAACCATCCAGCCATCAACAAGCAGCCCTGGGCCAGGCAGTCTAGAGCCCTCAGGAGTCATGAGAACCAAAGGAAGACAGGCTGTGAGCAGTAACCCCCAGTCAAGGCTGGCTCAGCCAACTGCCCCTCTCTTCATTCCCTGAACCTGAGCAGTCTCACTTACTGTACACTCAGGGTCTCTATACCAGCCTGGCCCACTCCCACTGCCTGTCCTGTTGTGGTTTGCCTGCTCAGTGGGGCCCCACCATCCCCTGCCAGACCTAGGACAGCCCAGTCCTCCCACTTCTACTGGAGCCAGGCCCACCCACACCCTGCTCAGCCCCTGCTGCCCCTCATCTCAAGAGCTCCTGGGAACCAACTTCTCTCTTTCCACCAGAGTGTTCCCAAATGCCCCCCCAGCCCCCCCCCACACGCATGCACACACACACACACATACATACACACACAAATTTAAAAATAATCATAAAATAGTATTTGAAAGTCTGGCTACTCTCAGCTCTTGAGCCACATCAAGCCACAGCCTGGGGTCCCATCAGCTCCTTGGTTATCCACAGGGATTGAATTCTTAGGCACATGAGAGGCAATTGCCGGGTTTTGATATATACCCAGCAGTGTGTGAAGCTGTATTTCTGAATATTTGCTAACTTTGATGACTGTTTTAGAATGGGTCTCTAATGTCATATGTTGCCTAACTTGTGCCTCATGCCCCCCCTATTTCTGGAAGACCTTTGCACACTGAGACATCTGCCCCCTGTTCTGATCAGTGGGTGCCACCACAGTGGGTTGTAGTAAAAATTAAAGTTTGTGTGTCTTGGGGCTGGAGAGATGGTTCAGTGGTTAAGAGCACCAACTGCTCTTACAGAGGACCTGGGTTCGAGTCCCAGCACCCACATGGCGGCTAAGAACCGTCTTTAATGTGGGGCATGGTGGCACACGCCTTTAATCCCAGCACTCGGGGAGGTAGACGCAGGCAGATCTCTGTGAGTCCAAGGTCAGCCTGGTCTACAGAGTGAGTTCCAGGCCAGCTGGGACTATAGAGAGACCCTGTCTCAAAAAAAAAAGAAAAGTTTGTGTGTCTGTATTCAAAGCTCAGCTTTCTAAACTTGTTTTCTCCTTGCTTTTCTCCAAGCAGGGGGTCTCAGCTGCACTTCAGAACCTCAAGTTCTGCACCTCCAGGTGTGGATCAGGCTTGTGCCCAAGGGGCCTGAGCCATTGCTGAGCTACAAGGAGAATGGTAACTCTTCTGGCTCTGCCTGCACAGGGTCCACCATAAAAGCAAACCCAGAGGAGAATCCCCTGCCCGCAGCACCGTGCATGCTGGTACTAGTTTCCCTGCCTGCTTGGCAGTTGTTCATTCAGCTGAGGATGCCAGTGGATACACCCAGGCAATTCCCATCACCACCCCAATTCCAAATGTTCCCAGGCCTTGCCCTAGCCTCCTTTGAGGCCTTACAATGCATAAGGGTGGAACCTGGGGCAGGCCGAGGCTGTGGAGCTTCTGGGAAGAGCTCATGGGACCCTGGGACAGCAAGGATACCCTTAAGGACACGCAGGTGCCATGACAGACAGATGCTAGGACAACATGCACTGCTGGATGCCTCACCATCCACCTCAGAGCTCTGGTGACATGTGGCTGGCTGAAAAACAACTTTTCTTTTTAAAAAACTTTTACCTACTTATTTAATGTGTGTGAGTGTTATGCCTCATGTATGTAAGTGCACCCATATGCGATGCCTGAGGAGGTCTGAAGGTGGCAGATTCCATGGAACTCGAGTTAGAGGCAGTTGCTAGGCACCATGTGGGTGCTGGGATTCAAACCCAGGTCTTCTGCAAGAACAGCCAGTACTCTTAACTGCTGAGCCATCGCCATTCTTAATATGAGTCATGATGAAATTGACCTTCAGCCAATCTTGAGAATGGGACACAGTGAAATAAACCCAGGTATATCTGTGACCCCAGCTCCATCCCCTACCCAGCTTTATTGACTGACTCTTTTGGCTGCCTGCTTAGTCCTGGGTGACTTCTTGTGGGCTGTTTTTTGTTAAATTCTCAGTGTCCTGGGCTTTTACACACACACACACACACACACACACACACACACACACACACACACACCCTAAACCCCTTCCTCTCTCACACATCAGCCACCCTGACTTTGAGCCTTATTTGACATTAACTATTAGAAGACATCAACCTGCCCTTCCCACAGTGGATGCAGGCTGTGAAAGTTCCCAAGTGAGGGCCAGGCTCTTTGCAACTAAGTATAACAGACCAAACCCCAGATAAACACTCTTGGACTACAAGGAGGTAAAAACCCAGGTTAGGACTGGGCCTGGCTGGGGCTATGTAAGTTGTCCCTGATTGCAAAGCAGCCAGCGCCTCTGGCAGAGTTCCCTCTTCCATTCAATCTTGACCTTGTGGCCACATGGTGGCGCTGTGAACAGAGTTTTCCATGATGTTGCAAGAAAGTTAATCCCTGAGATTTTTTACTCCAAAGATTTCAAGTGGCAATCAGTGAGCACACATTAAACCCAACACAAGAAAGAGAAGGAAAGTCATTAGACCACTTAAAGCCCTGTTTTAAGTCCTCAGCTTTCCTAACACAACACCACAGAACAAAGAGAACAAGTGTGTGCTCCAGTGGGCACACAAAAAGGTACTCTGACACCTCAGTGGGGCAAACAGAAAGCTACTAAACAGTAAGAACAAGGAACACACAAGCTACTTCTTAGTATTCCTGAGTAGAAGAATATGGATCTATTGATATTTGTTTTGAATAAAGATATGTACATTTTTTTTTTAATTTTTGGTCTTTTCGAGACAGGGTCTCCCTGTAGCCCCAGCTGTCCTGGAATTCACTCTGTAGACCAGGCTGGCCTTGAAGTCACAAAGATCCGCCTGCCTCTGCCTCCTGAGTGCTAGGATTAAAGGTGTGTGCCACCACGCCCAGCTAGATATGTACAATTTTTAAAGAAACAAATATCTCTCTGACCATCGTTGGAGCAGGGGAAAGTCCTAGAAGAAGCTTAGGGCTTCGTCCCAAAGAGGTCTGTGTAGGGAGGAGCAGGTGGGGAGGTAGGGAGACCTCGCTAAGGTCTCCCATCAAGGACTTTAAATGAAGCTGGGTGTTTTCCTCTGGCTTTGAGTCCTCTGCTGGGCTAGCCAGAGCCTATCCCCTGTTCCTGAGGGATGCTTGTACGTCCCTGGACTTGGAGCAAGCTGGCTTTCCCAGAGCTGATGAGTGATGCTACCCAGACCTAGTACATCTGCTGAGTTTCAGAATCCATGCTCTAATTCTAATGTGAGCCACTGATGACTCAAGGCCACATGGCGTCTGAGAAGGAACCACCTCCAGGCTCAGGGTATCCAAGTGACGCCACCCTTCACCACAAATGGAAGGTGGCACCATCTCAACTGTGGAGTCTGTGGAAAAGGCCCTCACCCCTACACCCACACCTGTCACCTGCAGCATCAGAAAACTGTCAATTCCCAACTTTTTTGTTTTTGTTTTTGAGACAGGGTCTCCCTGTAGCCCCAGCTGTCCTGGAACTCACTATGTAGACCAGGCTGGCCTTGAACTCACAGAGATTCACCTGCCTCTGCCTCCCAAGTGCTGGGATTACAGGCATGCACCACAATGCCCGGCCAATTACCAACTTTTACCATGGAACAAAACTATTGAAGTCCAGGAAAATTTGGTGCTTCCACCTGACCTTTCTGCCAGGCACCTATCCTTATTTCCCCACAGGCCCTGCTCCATCCCAGACCTAGGAGGGGGAGAAGGTGGCCTGCTGGGTTGCTCTGGGCACAGGAGAGGGCCTGTCCTTGGAGAGCATGAAACACAGGCTTGTGGGAAGGACAGGCAAAGCAGTTCCTAGGGGCTTGAGGAAAGTTTACTGTTGGCTGCAGTGGAGCAAAATATCCCAGCAACTGGGGCAGCAGCCTTGGTGCTAAGAACAGTCCTGACTTCTGTAAACCATGTGGAGCACTGAGGTGAATGGTAAGGGGTCCAGGCAACCTGTGCCCACCCAGCATCTGTTCATGGCTGCCTGCCTGTCCTTAATGGGTGTCCGAATTCCTCCTTGCTGTCCAAAGTCTATGGAGGTGGGGCTTCCCAAGGTCAGATAGCCCTCCAACCTACCACATGATTACCCAGAACTCCTGTGTTGCATCAACCCAATTATAGGTTATGGTGAGTGATGTGCTCCAAAGTCCTCACCCCAAGTGCTGTGAGGGTGACCTTATTTAGGGACAGAGTCTTGGAGAAGTAACTACATAAAGCGAAACCTTCAGGCTGGGCATGGTGGCACATGCATTTAATCCCAGAGCTCAGGAGGCAGAGGTTGGTGGATCTCTGTGAGTTCTAGGCTAGCCTTCTTAGGCTTGTCTTTATGCCAGAGCTGCATGGTAAGAACTTATCTCGAAGAAGAAGAAGAAGAAGAAGAAGAAGAAGAAGAAGAAGAAGGAGAAGGAGAAGGAGAAGGAGAAGGAGAAGGAGAAGGAGAAGGAGAAGGAGAAGGAGAAGGAGAAAGAGAAAGGAGGAGAGGAGGAGGAAGGAGGAGGAGGAGGAGGAGGAGGAGGAGGAGGAGAAGGAGGGGGAGAAGAAGAGGAAGAGGAGGAGGAGGAGGAAAAGAAGAGGAAGAAGAAGCCACCCCCAGGGTGACCCTAATCCAGTGTGACTGTCCTTTCAGCAAGGGGAGATTTGGGGGCAGGCGCACAGGAGAAGGAAGTAGACAGACATGGCTAGGGTGGGATGCACGCACACATGGCAAAATCACCCTGGAGGGCAGATAGACCCTCCCTCAATCTCGAGAGGAGCAGCACCCCTCCTGAGCTCAGACTCCAGTAGAGACCTGCTGTTTCTGCTGCCAAATCTTTTGTTTCTAGGTGATGAAACCTCAAGAAGCCCAGTCCGCTGCTTTTTTTTTTTTTTTTTATTTTTTTTTTGTCTTTTTTTTTGAGACAGGGTCTCCCTGTAGCTCTGGCATAAAGAGTTCCTGTCCTGGAACTCACTCTGTAGACCAGGCTGGCCTCGAACTCACAGAGATCCACGTGCCTCTGCCTCCCAAGTGCTAGGATTAAAGGCGTGAGCCACCACACCCAGCATTTATGTATGTGTATCAATGTACTGTCTGCATACAAGTTTGTGCACCCGTGTCGTGCAATGCCGCGGAGGTCAGAAGAGGGTCTCGGATTCCCCTGGAACTGGCGTTCTCCTGGAATTGGAGTTTCAGACGGTTCTCGGCCACCATGTGGGTGCTGGGGATCGAACCCCGGTCCTCTGTAAGAGCGGTCGGCGCTCTTAACCACTAGGCCATCTCTCATTCATACTTTATACAACAGGACCTGAAAACTATTTTAATATGGACCCACAGTCCTGCTGTCTAGTTATATTTAACTGCCCAGGCCCAGGGACTAACCTTTGTCCTCTTTCCAGGGCTCTAGTCAGGGTTTGTGAGATGGGATAAGATTGAGTTCTTTTTTTTTTTTTTTTTTTTAAGATTAAGTTCTAATACCATTGTTATGTATCCATTTCACAGCCACATGTGGCCAATGGAAAGGCAAGAGCCACGGAGCTGGCCCAGAGCCTGTCAGAACCAGAGGTGGATCCAGTGGCATCGGCAGCAGGTCACAGTGCAGCCCCTTCAGGCCTGAGGTAAGCCAGCCCCACCAAGACCATCAGGGGTAGAACAATGTGCAGCCTCTTGGTCACTGAAGACCAAATGGCACTTACCGCCCACCCTCTTTGAAAAGGTTTCTTTGTATAATGTTAACCCTTGAGACTCTTACTCATTTGTGAACACATCTAGAAGAATGGTAAGAACAGTTAAGGAGTTTAGACAAAGGTACCCTGTGTGAGCAGGAGAGGGTGCTCACTGGAACCATGAAGTTGTTGGGTGAAAACCCCAGTGCCTTAGGTAGGCTATCTATCTCCCTATGAGTTGTTAGGCAGGGAGGTCCCTGAGGCCCTGCACACTGTAAAGCTTTGACACTGCTGGTGTTGTGCATCAGAACTAGATGGTAAGTCCCTATTACTAACGATGCTACAAGCTTTGGCTGCAGGACACATAGAAGTTATTCTCAGACTGAGCTAGAAGCCCGCTCTCTGCCAGCTGGGTTTCATAATACTTGAAGGTGTCAATCAGGCTTCTGGGGGAGAATCTTTCCCAATAGTCCTGCTCAGATATGGACCTGTGTGCTACATTGCCAAGATGTCAGGCAAAGTGGGCCTGCCGGTGCAGTAGTGGAACAGCTGTTCTGGGTGTAACCGTTATTTTATGATTGTATTCAAGGATTGCTTTATAGGAGAGAACTCACCTCTGGTAGTATAAGCAAGCCAGAGCAAAATATCTTGGCTGGGAAGCCCTTAAACCCCTGTGGGGATATGGATGTGATGTTCTGGTCAACTTGTCTTTCAATCCTTTGTGTTTATGCCACAGAGGAGTGCTGCTGTCAGCCTCAATCACGGCGGAGGGACTTCTTTTTCACATTGGGCAATGTGCTGTTGAGATGTACCTGGTCAACCTCCTAAGATTGAATGACTTCTGCTGTGGCATAGTAGATCAATGCTCATCCATACATAGAAGAAAATAATCGCCGGGCGTGGTGGCGCACGCCTTTAATCCTAGCACTCGGGAGGCAGAGGCAGGCAGATCTTTGTGAGTTCAAGGCCTGCCTGGTCTACAGAGTGAGTTCCAGGACAGCTGGGGCTACAGGGAGACCCTGTCTCGAAAAGACCAAAAAAAAAAAAAGAAAATAATCATACATCTGAATCTCGACCCCCCCAAGGATCAGGGTACACTGCAGAAAGGGTACACACAGAATGTAAGAGCAAAAGGCAAGGGTGGAGTGCTGCGGAGCTGTGTCCTCCTAACTGAAGGGGGGAGGAGGCTCCTGAGAGTCAGGAGACTCGAAAGTTGCAAGGTTCACAAGGGCTCCTCCTAAGGTTATAAAAGCAGTAAGCAATTGCTGGGGGGAGGAGAGTCTCTGACCAGCCAAGCTACCTGCAAGTTTGCACAGGGAGCTCCAGGAAGTCAGCTTTCAGAGTCTTCACCCATGCTGGGGGGGGGGGTATTAGCTGCCTTTGAGGCACCATGCTCCTGTAAGTAAGCCTCCACCCGTATTCCTGTAAACAACATCACTATCATTGCTAGTTCACTAGGCTAGGCTTGGAGGGAATCAGTTCTTTGATCTCTGGCTATTGGGGTAGATGTTTGTTCATGTCTTCTCAGAAACCTGGCTACCTTGGCCACCAAGGCCAAGAGTCAAGTGGGCCGCACTGGGCACCTTGAGCTCAAGCTCTTAACTGTCAGGGACAGAGCACTGGGCATGCTGGGCGGAGGATGTCATTCCTCCGTTGCATCTTAGCCTGGAGCCATTTTCTTCTGTGAGCCTCAGCTCTGGTGTTCCAGGTGCCACCTTAAAGAGGGGGCTTTGGAACCAGCGCAGACACTAAGTCCCAGGCCTGAACCTGCAGAGAGACCTTCCATGAAGCTAGGAAACCAGCAGCAGAAGCACTAATAAAGTGTGAGCCAGCTCTGGCCTGGAGCCTGACTCTCTACCCCACAGAGTACACATGCCTGCACCCACACTGTCCAGGACTCAGGTGTCAACAAGTGCTTGCAAAGTGCAACCTCTCCCAAGCTGCCCAGCCTGTACCTCTGTATAATGCTTAGCTCTGTGGGGGGCTATTCTCAAGCTGCCCTATGCAACACCATGGTGTGCCTCACTGAGTGAGCCATTGGATGTTCTTAGCCTATCAGAAGCTGTCCCAAACACTGACCATATCCCCACTGCTGTGGGTACAGCCTAAAGTCCTGGGGGATCATCCTAGACCCTTGCTAACCTTTACTGCCTACTCCACCCCTGGTATACAGCAGACACAGGAAAGGAAGGAAGGTGGGGTGGGGTTATATCAGTGGACACAATAGAGCTAGTGCCCTGAAGTTCTGGGCCCTGACTGTTCTTATAGCTTCGACTGCATCATTCCTTAACTGTTAGGACACTGGCAGGTTTAAATTACAATCTTTGTGATTACCAGCATGGATGTTCATGTGTCCTAAGACCACCAAAGGGAAATTCCTTCTGCAGTTAAGAGGTCAGGCATGGCGGCTGGAGAGATGGCCTAGCGGTTAAGAGCGCCGACCGCTCTTGCAGAGCACCCGGGTTCAATCCCCAGCACCCACATGGCGGCTGAGAACTGTCTGTAACTCCAATTCCAGGAGAACTCCAGTTCCAGGGGAATCCGACACCCTCTTCTCACCTCCATGGCATTGCACGACACGGGTGCACAAACCTACATGCAGACAGTACATTCATATACATAAAAAAATAAATAAAATTTAAAAAAAGAGGTCAGGCATGCTCGAGGAACAGATGTTGAGGGTGAGGATTAAGACATTCTCTAACAACAGAAGTTATTGCCGGCATCTTCGCAAACAGGGTGATTGCATTTCTCAAGCTAGCCTTGTATTTTGCATTCTCCACTTCAGTTCTCCTCTTTAAAGAGCACTGCAAGTGCCTTTAATCCCAGCACTACAGAGGTAGAGGTGGGTGGATCTCTGTGAGTTCAAAGCCAGCCTGGTCTACAGAATGAGCTCCAGGACAGCTGGTACTAGAAGGGAGACCCTGCCTCAAAAATACCACAAAAAAAAAAAAGGAAAAAACTAAAACTAAAGAGCACCAGTCGTAAAGGCACTCAAGGTGAATGCTATGTCCTAACATCTAAAATCAGTCATAAAATGATAACAATATAAGACATGGACATAGGTAACATTAAATGCATGGATATATTTATTTTCCTCTTCAGGAAAATGCAGGGTTCAGCATAGAGAGGCCCTGTTCGCTTCAGGCCCAGTATGGACACATCGGGCTCTTTGTGGTGCTGGTCCTGATTGTCCAGTTAGCATCTCCCTGGTTCCTTTTGGGTTTCCCCAAATGGTTCTTCTAAGGTCAAGAATTTCCCCACTCAGAAAACAGAACTAGTTTCTAACAGATTTAAGAAAATTAAAAGGAAAAAAATCCACAAAAGATAATTGAGTTTGTCTACACATGAATAATTTTAAAATGATGTGACAAAAAAGGAATAAACATCAACATCATGGACAGATGAGAGCCCAGAAAGCAGAGTCGTGCTGTGCTGGAAGCAGTGCAGGTAGCCAGATCTATTTTCATAAATGCCCACAGATCCATAAATCCAAGACAGGATGTGAATAAATAATTCATGGAAAAGAGATTCATGTGACCACTAATAGTGTCTGTCAGCCATGAGGAAATGCGGGTCAAAAGCCGAGGAACCACTGTGGTCAGATGGGCAGGTAGACTGACAGGTCCAAGATGCTTCACCTCTCTCCTGGGCTTCATGGAGAATTCGCAAGTCTGCACACTGAATCCCTCACAGCAAACGGCTGTACCCAGAAGGCACACCACAGAGCTTCATCGCACACACAGGGGCCTCAGAGGGGTTAGCTTTCCCCTGGGAGGGGTGAGTCACAGAGCGTCCTGTACCTTCAGTGCTTGGAAAGACCCTTTAGGCCAGCTTCCTAGCTGTCTGCACCCCATCCCACATCATGAAGCCATCCTGAAAACTCTGCCAGCACCGAGATCTTGGTCTCCAGTGTCCAGAACTACAAAAGGTAAATGCCTGTTGTAAGCCCTGGTCCTGTGGTGTTGAGCAGGCTGAGATGGGCTTACACACACACACACACACACACACACACACACACACGCGCGCGCGCGCGCACACACACACACACACACACACACATTTGTTCGAAGGGAAGGGACACAGTTCAACCCACAATGCTGCTTTCCCTGTCCTTCACGCAGCTTCTGGGATTTATTTGGGATATTTTGTATTTGGGATATTTTGTCACAACTTCTTTTCCAGTTACATCTAAACTACTATTAACCCATGCACTGAGTTTTGAATTTTTTGCTTGTTGGATATTTTGATGAGAACAATTTTGTGTTGTATTTATAAAGACACCGACACATGGGACAACGAAAATGCAGCATGCAAACTGCACCATCCAATGAAATACAACACAGCTATCCAAAACAAATCCTGGATTTGATCTAATCTTCGCTTCCCCACAGGTTCCTCACTGAACCAGGATACAGGCTATTTGGATTCTCACTGAACCAGGATCTCCCTGCATAGGTCATGAGCTATGCGGCCATGTTTGTACCTGCACATGTGTGGAGGCCAGAGGTCAGTACCAGTTGTCTTTCCTCTATTGCTTGCCATCTTTGTTCTTTGAGACAGGTCCCTTGCTAACCTGGATCTCATCATGTTGGCAGTCTGCCTAGCCAGTGAGCCTCAGGGACCCACCTATCTGCACACAACCCCCCCTCCAGAATTGGGGTTGCAGCCCCTTACCTCACACCTGGCCTTTGACATGGCTACGGGAATCTGAACTCAGGTCCTTGTGCTTACACAGCAAGCACTTACCAACTGTGCTGGATAGCTTTAGTGTCAACTTGACACACCTGGGTTGAGGGAGCCTCAATTGGGGAATTTGCTCCATTGGATTGGCCTGTGGCCACATCTGTGGTGTATTGTCTTGATTGTTAAGCAGTGATAGTATAAGAAGGCAGGCTGGGCATGAGCCAGAGAGCAAGCCAGGAGCAAGCCATTGGACAGCAGTCCTCCATGGCTTGTGCTTCAGCTCCTGCCTCCAGGTTCCTGCCCTGAGTTACTGCCTTGGGCTCCCTAAGTGATGAACTGTGACCCAGGAGATGTGAGCTGAATAAACCCTTTCCTCCCCAAGTTGGTGTTGGTCAGAGTGTTTTGTCATAGCAATGGAAGACAAACTACGACACCAACTGAACCATCTCCTTTGCCCTGTGCCCCGTATTCTAGTTTGGAAGAAAAGTCTGATGTCAGAGTTGAGTCACATTCCCCAGACAGGATAAACAGGTAAGGCACTGGGCGTTCTTTACTAACTCTCTGCTGCCCTGTCCAGAGACAGTTCCCCATATACACTCTCAGGAAAAGCAGCCTCGAAGACTTTACCTCTAAACTGATTATTGTAAACATCAAATTAACAAGTAGGGTAAGGATGTTTGCCTGACTCATTTGTCTATGGAATGCTCTGGATGCATCTCCAGGCTGTTTGGGTGCAGCTATTTTAGGTCTACTTCCAAAATTCAGGAAACCTTGAGATGAAGAAGAAGAAGAAGAAGAAGAAGAAGAAGAAGAAGAAGAAGAAGAAGAAGAAGAGGAGGAGGAGGAGGAGGAGGAGGAGGAGGAGGAGGAGGAGTTGTGTTTGCAACCCCTAGGTCCCTGGATGAGAGGAAGTGTTGCGTAGACACACTGGCTCCATCTACTTCATATGCAAAAAGCCAACAGTTACCAGTTGAGCTGGTGGCAAAGCACAAACCTTACTGCAGTGAGCTGGCTGTCTGAAGGTGGAGGGCCATCTTCCTAAGAGGGTAGGGACAGTTTATACCGAAGATTGGTGACTGAAGAGTGGGGGAGGTTTGTGGCCAAGTGATAGATATTTGATCGCCATTGTCTCGTCACGAGACAGTTCGGCTCTGCCGATCTCAAGAACAAAGATAATTATTTCTTCAGAATATTCTTGGTGCTGATCATTTTGTATACACAGCTCCTGACATACACACTGGCACGAGGAGGCAGCTGAGCCAATGTCCTGTCACTTATCCCCAAACTAACAGCAAAGTGAGAAAACACACTGGACCTGGTTCTGGTGGAAAGTGAGGGCAGGAGAGGTCGAGTAGAGTTCAAGATTTAGTCTCAGTGCTTGGTTTCAGAGGGCACCAGATAGGAGGGAGTCCTCCCTTAGACCAAGATGCTGGGTTTGCCACCAAGCTGGCCCACCAGGCCAGGATTTCTGAGTACCCTTCTCTCAGAAGGTCACACCATTTGTGTCTGTTGGTGTGGCCTTTCTCTGAAGGTCCTGTGGCATTCTCTCCAGACTTCATGGAGGCTTTCGGCCCCCACAACCCATCCTTCCGTGTGCCATGCCAGACTGGTGAGCACTGCCTCAGGCAGCCTGCTCTTGGAAGAGCTGATACTTCCCACACTAACACCAAGGCCTGGCTCTAAGCTGCGTGGCAGCACCCCAGCGCACCTTTGTAGAGACCTGGCAGGATGCAGACTTCTCCATGCAGAAGCCAGGAAAGTCAGGGCAAAGGAGTGGCAGGCCACTCGAGCCTCCAGATAATGTCTGAGCCTGTGGTGTTGCCCTGGCTCCCAGCTCAGGCTGGGGTACGGAGAGGCTTCTGGGAAGGAGCCACCTTCACCTGGGCTCCTCTGCCCAGCCTGGGCTTCCCCAGGGATCCCTGGGGACAGTTTCCTCTCTCTGCTTCACTTTCCTCTGGAAATTCATACGCTCTTCTTGAAACTTTCGAATCACACTAGCCAATGTGCTGAAAAAGCCTCAGAAGGCCAGTCTATTTGCACATTTCTAGAAGTACTGACATTACACAGAAAAATCAGAAAGACCAGAAATGCACTCAGGACAGGCTAGGGAAGGAAACTGTGGCTGGGAACTGGGGACAGAGGACATCTCTAGTCTTGCAAAGGAAGCTAACAATTTTTTACCCTCAGGCTGAAAGACTGCTGCCTAATCATTGTAGCCACAGTGTTCAGTTGGCCTCAGATAACAGCACTGTGTTAAAACTGTCTGAGTGTTAAATAGCCATATCCGGGCTTCATGATAGCAGAGTGGGAGACAGACTCTGCTGCTGTGCGCACCCTGTTCTCCCTGGTTCCTGCATCCTGGATGGAACCCCACGTGCCTTCTGAAAACACTAGGCTCCCAGACTCAGGTTATGCGTTCGCTCTGCTAAAGAACTGTCCCTAAGTTGGCACCCGGGGGCCTCGTGCACACCTTGGGCCAGCACCCAGGGGCCATCACATGCACTCTCACCCAATGCTCAGGGGCCCTCACACACACCCTGGGCCAGCACCCAGAACACAGCTCTGCTGAGAAAAGATACCAGGTGAGATTTTACTGTGTAAAACTTTCCAGGATATGAAAGTTTTCCTTACTCAGTACAGACTGCGATTCACAAGAGCTGCTTCTCTACGTTTATGTACCTGATTTATCATTAGTCTTCGAGTTTATCTTAGGAAATAATCCAAAATGCCCAGTGATTCATGTGGCCTGATGCTCATTGCAGAACTCACTCTACTAAAGATGCTAATTCCGTATAACAGAGAGTACGCCAAGTGCCAAGTGCAACCTTGCAGTTGGAGGCACACAGTGAAATCTTATGAAATACATTTTAGGTCTTATTAAACATCATAAATCTCTTAAATGCTTCATAAACATTTTTATGTGGAAATTCTTTGGTGCAGTTGGTCATGATTAAAGAGTGAGAATGATCAAGAAAATAGTCTGGAAGAAACTTCTTCCCTGTCACACTGATTGGCATCAGCATGCTCAGCTTCCTTCTCCCATCTTCTGGGTCAAGTCTGTCCCAGACACCCAGCTCTGGTCTCTTGTTCTCAGCACAGCGCTGCACCTGCTGCCTACACCTTCCCCAGCCACAGAGCATTTCTCACTGTCCCCAGCAGGACATCTTGGGGACTAAATTGCATCACACCCATGCCTCCTTGTTCAGCCACCCCCCAAAGAGAACCCAAGGTCACAGGTAAATTCCATGAAAACCCCATATCCCCACAGGTGCTTGGGCTGGCGATCCTAGGGCTCTCATGGACACAGAATTCCCTGTGCTATTTCTGCCTCTGTTTACCATTTCTACAGACCCCAGCCATTGTCCCCACAGCATCTGTCCCAGGGACACCTATCTGGAAGCCCAGGGGGTCACTCTCTGGCTCAGGTGAAGCAGCAGCCCCTTGTCAGAGCATTTCTGGCCATAGAGGTGGATTCTCCCAGCTTCAACAGCCCCAAGCCTCCTCCCCAGGGCTGCCCTGCCCTCACACACCTGCCCTAAGTGGCTGCAGTGAGACAGACTGGAACACCACAGGTGACAAGAATGCAGGGTGATACTCCTGCACCATTGGTGAGAAGGGCCCCAGTGGGCACACTGCCCCACCAACACTCTTCTCCCAGCTCCTGTGCTCCAGGGAGAGGCCACAGAACACTCTGCAGACAGGAGTCTTGAAGTCGCTTCAGTAGCATTCACTTTGAAAAAAGATCCAGAACTTCTTGTATCCCTGCCAGTGACTCAGCACGTCTGCTCACGGGCATTTTCCCAAGAGGAAGGAAAACTGGTTCATGCAAAGACTTACAGAGCTATGTTCTCCACACCATGCCACTCAGAACTGGAAGTGACCCAAACGTCCACTAGAGCAAGTTGGGTGACACCTGCATGTATTCCCACCAGAGGCACACACAGCCATTCTAAGGGTACTCCTGACAGATCTCAGGATACCAAATTCTTCATTGAGTTTCTTCTGTTGCTGCATACCCAATTGCCTCAAGCCTTTGACGTAAAGCCCTTGTGGTCAGGAATTTGGGATGGGCTTAACTTGTTGGTTCTAGTTTGTTGTGCTCAGGAAGTTGCAGATGGAATGTTATAGACTTGGTCACCTGAAGGACCAATCCATGTTGGCAATCACTCCAGGGTGCACCCCCATGCTGTGGGCCGGAGGCCTTAGTTCCTCCCTCTGGGGCCTCTCTGGGGGTGCTGGAGCATTCTCGGGACCTCACGGCAGCAACCCATGTGACCCACAGAACAGCAAAGAGATACCCACATATGCTTTGGGAACTAGTGTCAATGAGTCACAAGGTCAGCCCTGTTCAGGGAGGGAGGAGCTCCCAGATGTGAGCCCCAGTTGGTCTGGAGATCTTGGCGGACATGGGATTGCTGGGGTTCAACACTGGAATTCACGCTGTGCAGCCAGCACCACACTGACCCTTGGGGCAGAGTTTAAGGGACCAGCCATTCTCAAAGGTGGATCCTGTACTGGGAGGGGACATGCCCAGCCTCCTGGAATTGGAAAGAAACCTCTTAGACTTGGTGGTGGTGATGTAATATGGGTGCATCTACAGAGGCCATGCCCCAAGTCTCATATGATGGATGTGTTTTGCTGTGTGAAAGTTAGTTGTCCTCAATTAAAACATGGTGTGGCACAGTCCCAGAAAAACAAAAGATGAATGTTATCCCTCATTTGTGGATGTTAGTACCAATTACCGAGTTGTAAGGCAAACTGAGCAACATTAATGTTATAGTCCTCATGATCTGAAAACAACTGTGCTCTTATATTGTGAATCCCTAGATAGGTTCTAGAACTAACCTACCATTTATTTTCAGACTTTGAATTTTTGGTGTATGATTGTGGGTATTTATGCATCTTTTAGAGTAATATAAAATTAAAATGGAAAATGCGAATCAAGAAATATGATATGGAAATAGCATACAGTTTGTTTTCAGAAAACGCAATTTTAATATAAGTGTGATGTATCATGCTGGTGTAACTTAGCCTTTCTGGGTGCTTAACAAGTTACTTAACGCCCATACCAATTTGGCCTAGGGACCTAAGGGATAACTTTGTTCCTTGCCCTCGGAGGTCAACTAAGTCTTAGGGGACTATGCATGGGGGCATCTCTTGAAATGTCCTGCAAATGTGGGTCACCAGTCTTCCTTTTCAGGGAGGTCTTAGAGATTCACTAATGGGACTTCAGCCAGGGTCCAGTCTATAAAGAGGAAAGTCTGCTCATGCTTCAAAAATGGAAGCCTTGTCTAGCAAGACCTCATTTTGTCCTCTAGTGGAAGGAACTGGTAAATGAAAAGCTGAAAGGAGCCAAGGGCTCCCCACACACACATACACAAAACTGAGTGACCCCCTGAGGACCAGATCCTCAACTGACCTTAAGAAAACAAAAACCTTGGTTAATCTGGGCTAACTGTGTGGCCTTAAGCATCCAAGAGGAAAGTAAAACCAGAAATAAATAATCAGTAAGGCCTAAGAAATTGTACTTCAGATATAAAACTTGAGATCTTACAAAAAGACAAAAAGAATAAAAAGAGAGCACTGTTGTTTGCCCTGTCTTCAATTCTTACTGGCAAGTGCATCTTCTCTGTGCCTGCCACTGCTTTTGCCATTCTTCAAAGACATGAGACATAGCTTTTTAACCTCTAATATGGACTGAAGACTCGTGTCTCTCCAAGAATCCTCCAAACTTTCAATGCCAGATGGGGACTACTGAGACATCCAGATTGTGGCTTGAGCAGCTACTGGGATTTTAGCCTCTTCAGAGTATAGACTGCCATTGTTGGACTACCCAGGCTGTATCATGGAGGTCAGTACAGGAAGATCAAGACAGGATGTGTGCTTATTAGACCTCATTTGGGTGACCATGGGAGGGAAAGACCCCAGTGTGGAGCACAAGGGCAGGATTGATGGTTGTTTGGACTTCCCAAGGAG
Source organism: Rhizomys pruinosus (assembly GCA_009823505.1). Lineage (NCBI taxonomy): Eukaryota > Metazoa > Chordata > Mammalia > Rodentia > Spalacidae > Rhizomys > Rhizomys pruinosus. Next base: position 1,278,172 of record VZQC01003291.1, read on the forward strand.
GAACCTTCAAACACTTCCTTAAGGAAAACATGACATCTTTTAGGAAAAAAAAAAGAAAATCCTCCAATTCAGGTGATATGTGTGTGTATGTATGTATGTATATATCTATGCATATAACTATAACTATAACTATATATATATACACATAAGCAATACAAGTTAGAGAGGAGAGAACAACAACAAAAGAACTGGAAAAACTCTGGAAAGACTCAGAAAAAGATGCAAGACATGTATGGCAGAGTGCAGGAACTCAGGTGGGGTGGGGGACATGGAAAGGGAAGTGATTCTAAATTCGATTGAAAAATGGTATATGATGTATGGGGAAAGTTTAATAATAATAAAAAAATAAAAAATATGGCGTGGCAAATGTCATGGTATGCTGTGACTGTTCCTAGGATGACACAGGAACTGTGTCTGTCTCTTCACCCATAAGGCACCAACGGCAGAGTACAGAATCAAGTCCACCCAAGTCCAGCTTAGTGAATGACTGAGCTTCTGAGGCTTACTTACAAGGGCAGGGGTGACCCTAGAAGAACTCTACCACTGAAAAGTCCTACCCAGTACTGTAGGAAGCTTTCTTTTTATGCAGAACAGGGACCACATGGCCCTGATAGGGGAATGGGGACACAGTGCCCTTTGTGGACAGTGTGGGGAGCTGACCCCTAGGCACAGAGGCCAGTTGGGTACTTCCCATAGCCCAGCCTGGATGGTACTTCCAACTCAGGCCCTTAGCCTGGACCCACGAGACACATGTTCCACTCTTTGCCATGGCTTCTCACCTGCCCAGAGCCTGGACAGAAATTTCAGGCTGATGGCTCCCTTCAGCCAATACCCACTCACAACACCAGCTACCCAAATTGGTGATCTGCAAGGAATCTCTTTCCAACCCACTGGCCACCCGAATGAAATGCAGGCCTACCTTAGCCTGTATGTGAGCAATAATTAACAAAAATAATGGCTGGAAAAATAATGGCCTGGAATTCTGTGATGATGTTACTATGAAATTCAAATTTACTCCTTGCTACAGCCTGCTTTGTTTTTTATTGAGCATTTTATTAAGTGATGAAATGGCACCTAGAAACCAAACAATACAAATCTTCTCATTCAGCTTATTTAAAACTTATAAATACAGTAGTCCCCTTATCTGTGATTTCATCTTCTATGGCTTTCATTATCTGCAGTCAATCACAGTCCAAAACTTAAATTGAAAAATCTCAGAAATAAACAGCTTAAAGTTTTATTGTTTCATATTTTTTAATTGTTGTATTTTATTATTAACTATAGCTCATTATCTCTTACTGTGCCCAGTTTGCAACTTATCCTAGATATATAAATATACAAATATATCCTAGGTATATAAATATTACATATATAGAGTTTTACACTATACAATTTACATAGTTCAAATTTAAAAACCAAATAATGCATATTATTGAGATGATCATATACTCTTCCAACTTCATGCTTTTTTTAATGAATTTTATGTGCTGTGATGACCTCAATTTGTCTTTTCCATTCTTTTTTTTTCCTCTTTTATTTTTTTATTTTTAAGGGATTCTACAATATAATAACACAGTTGTTTGCAGATAACATTGATGTTACTCAGTTTGCCATACAATTAGGTAATTGGTGCATTTTGCAAGTATCTTTGTCCAAATTTTGAACAACCCATGGTTCCCATAGTCCAGTTGGTGATGCTTGTATGCACAGGCATGTTGATCAATTAGGAGTCCAGTCTATATTGCTGTAGTCTCATGATTCACCCCTATTTGTCTGCAGCCCTTACATTCTACTACGCCTCCTCTTCCGCAATTTGTTCCCTAGGCTTTGGGAAAGGGGCACAAGTGAGTGAGAAGAAAAAAGTCTACTTTCTTTGGAGATGTCATTTTGGACTCTAGTCTATTCAGGTTGTTACCCTTCATGGGTTGACAGCTTATCCAGTGATACCTTTTTAGTCATACTAACAAAGCACAAGCAATTAGATGTACAGGCATTTAAGCAGTACTAATTATTATGGCAAGCTAAGCTGTGAACATAGACACAGATGCTTGGATGGTATGCTAATCCACAAACTGTGGTTTCTCTATAAAGGGTGACAAGTTCTTATTGTGGCTTATAACATCTCCTAACCACTAGAGGACATAAGCTTGTGGCATCCACTGTGAGTTATTCTTCTAAGGAGAGAGCTAATAATCAAATAAATTTGGGATATACAGACATATGGCTGCCACTGCTGCACAGTATCTCCAAGCAGGTGAGGTGTAGCTGATGTTGGTGGAGGAGTCTTGTTTGACTCAAGGAGATCAACATTTTGCTGTATTGCTTTACTGGCCTTTGGTAACGCTCTCTGGCATTTCAGAGGCCAGTTGTACATTAGCAAGTGACGTCTCATAACATTTTTTCATGCTCACACCAGGTCTTCGACAACAGGGACTTACTGCCTTTCTTCTTGCATATATCCCACTTATAGGCAAAAGGCCTTTATAATTGGGGGGGGCGGGTTTGAATCCCCTAGCCAACATCTCCTAGGCAGAATAATTTATTGCTGATGTCAGAGCTTTCCTGTACTAATATATTTTGCTTAATTACACAGCTTATAAAGACTTTACTATTGAATTTGGCTCTAGATAGAGAATTATCCTTTCACAGTTCCTATGCCTATCAGTCAATTAAAAAAGGGTAGTTATACCTGTTTTATAAGAAATTACCACTATAACAGTTGGCTCTAATTTATAGTTAGGGAATGATTTCAGTACCATCAGGTTTTTCTTTTTCCTATAAAGGGGAGAGGTGGGAAGGTTTCTCAGCAATCAGAAGGTAAACTTTGTTAGGGCCCATTATAAACATTTAACCCCAATAGAATTCAGAGAGATGCTCAGTGTCTGTGACTCAGGCAGTCTAAGGTTCCACTTTCTTTAATGTTCAGATGGGTCAGCCTCTCTGCTGGCATTTCCCAGTCCATCCTGCACAGCCAAAAGTTGTACGTTTTCAGGCATTTAGATTGGTGTTTTTACCTGTGGGAACATACATTTCTCCTCCCATTGTTAGTTTCAAGATCTCAAAATTGAAAATTTATCAATAGGATTGGAACACAGAGTTTTCCATTTGTATCCCAGAAGGGATACTACCCCACCTCCCACCTCCATCTTTTTTTATTTTTATTTTTATGTTTTGACCTATAGATGCCTAAGTTGTATTACACATACCCATAAACAGGAGCCAAGGCTTAAGTTTTCATTAAATTTACCCAAACTGTTTCTCATTGACTGTATGCTACTTATTTGGGAAGGAAATTTAAGCTTAATTCCTTTAAATTGCCCTACAAGTAAAAGAAAGTGTTACAATGTGATGTTGTATAATTCAGAAAAATATAGAGACCATTTGTGTACCTTAACCCCAATGTTACTGTTGGAAATTCAATACAAATTATAAATAAAACAATTAACATTTTATATTCCCAATTAGTTCAAATGTATTACCTTTTTCACCAAAACCTACAACCAGATTTAACTAATCTAAATATTTCACTAAGCCTTAAAATATCCTATAATATGTGGACAAAGCTTCGGCAGAGTTGAGTACCTGCCAAATAAATTTTATCCAATATACACTTTGCTCTTTAAAGCTATATGACTGGGGGCTGAAGAGATAGCCTAGCGGTTAAGAGCACCGACTGCTCTTGCAGAGGACCCGGGTTCGATCCCCAGCACCCACATGGCGGCTGAGAACCGTCTGTAACTCCAATTCCAGGAGAACTCCAGTTCCAGGGGAATCCGACACCCTCTTCTGACCTCCGCGGCATTGCACGACACGGGTGCACAGACCTACATGCAGACAGTACATTCATACTCACACAAAAATAAATAAAAATTTAAAAAAGCTATATGACTGAACTATGACTTCAGAGAAATCAAGTCCATTAACTTATATGGTTTATTTTGTATTTCTGTATAAATCTCTACTGAAATACCTCTCTATATAAATATATGTTATTTTTTTAATTAATTTTATTTATTTCCGTATGTGTATGAATGTACTGTCTGCATGCAAGTTTGTGCACCCGTGTCGTGCAATGCCGCGGAGGTCAGAAGAGGGTGTCGGATTCCCCTGGAACTGGAGTTCTCCTGGAATTGGAGTTTCAGACTGTTCTCGGCCGACATGTGGGTGCTGGGGATTGAACCCGGGTCCTCTGTAAGAGCAGTAGGCGCTCTTAACCCCTAGGCCATCTCTCCAGCCCATAAAGTATACCCTTTTAAACTGCAAATCTTACAGAGTGGATTTTAATGACTATCTTCCTCCAAGCTCTTGGCCTTCTTCAGGCCTGGCATGAAAACCTGCTTTAAAGACTTTTCAGTATCTAGTACAGCCTGCTTTTATAAAATAAATGACATCAGTTCCCAGAGCCAATCATAGGCCCCCCATTTCCATGCCAGTGCTCACCGTTGCCCCACCCAGCATCACGCACCTAGGCCATGCTGTTTGCTCCTCCTTGGGGCGGGGCCAGACACTCAGTCATGCCATGCCCCGAGGCATGCTAATTGGAAAGCTAGCCCTCAATTCAAGCTGGATTTCCCCACACAGTACTAGTGACAATCCCCCTAAAGCTGCAAGAAGGCCCTCCCGCCTTCCATTAACCTCTCTCCTATGATCTTTACCATCTCCCAAGATTCCATGCAGTCAGGCAAGATTAAATACATGTGGGAAAGAGGCTCAGGACCTAGCACCTGGAGCCTCAGGTGAGGGTCTAATCGCCCTTGCCTTGCCCTCTATATATGAGAGAACTTCAACAGGCCAGATGTTGTTGGGGGTCTCCTTTGTAATCACAGCTTCTCTGATTACACCATGCTTAAGGAACAGTGCTCCACGACACATGGTGACCACCCCAGGGTGCTGAGAGAAGGACCTGCAGAATGGGTGGCCAAGCTGGTGGCCATTTGACAGGAGCAAGTTTGTCCCACCTGGAAAGAGGTGCAACACTAGTGGTGGGTTCCAAAGACCACTGAAGCAGATGGTACTCGGAGATGCCACTCAGGGACACCGGCCGTCTCCCAGCTGCTCCATGTCCCAGGCCCCCACTGTTCCAGATTAACCACCATCTGACCATGTTACCTCTGAGCCAGAAACACTCAGAACTGTTGGGGTTCCAGACCACATGGGTATTAATGGGGAACATAGTTGCTGAAAGCCTCTCAGCTGAAGGGAACTCCTTTATGCTCATGCTCCTTCCTCACTTTGTCTCTTGGCCTGCTACCTCGCCTGTCTAGCCGCCCCTCACCTCACTAGCCACAGCAAGTCTATGATTTCTTGTTGTGAGGATGACGACACTGGCTGCTTGGCTGCTTTGCACCAGATTCAACATGATGGCCACAGGCTCTGTAGATGCTCACAACAGAGAAAAAACATTTCTATGTCTGGTAGGAAGTGGGTCGTAAGACATGAATCTCGGAAAGTGTCCAAGAGGACAGCCTTGTCCTGAGGGGGAGGCGAGCAAGCCTACAGCAGCAGAGGGCGCCACTGGCTTGTCACACCAAGTCACATTCCTGTACTGGAAATCAGCATACTCCACAGCAGGGAGCAGGGACCAGGGAGTGCCCAAGACATAGACACAGGGTATCCTGGCTCCTGATGCGACCCTGCCCCCAGTCTCCAGTGAGAAAGGACCTGGTACAGGGGGCCCTCATGTGAGCAGAGGCCAGGCCAGGAAGTCTGGCAATGGGGAGCTGAGGGCTTCAGCTTCTACATTAACTATTGCTCAGATGACACAAGTGTGTCTGCCAATGGGCACAGCCTCTGTGTCTACCTTTGGCTTCTGCTTGTGGCCCAGGGACCTGGATCGCTGGGAGGGACAGCTGGCAGCCCTGAGGGTCACCTCGCTTAGTGCTGGGTAGGACATGAGGGTCCCAGCTGCTACAGCAAGTCACCACAGGCCAAGTCACCACATGACAACAAAAACTGGTATCCTGGCAGCTGAAGTCTCCAGTCAACATCCCAGCAGGACAATCGCTTGTTCTGCCTGCCCCAGCCTCTACCTCAGGCTCCTCCACATGTCAGCATCTAATCCCCTACCTCTTGTAGAGCATTTATGAAAAATCTAGGGACAGCAGTTAGTCCAGACTAATCCTCTTAGCTCTAGCTTTCTAATCAAATCATGCCCATGCTGTCCTTCCTCCTATTTGAACAGAGGTCACATTCACAGGTTCCAAGATCAGGACATCTCATTAGCAGGTCTCTAGTTCTTCCTGGCATGTGGCCAGCCACACCTGGTCACGAACAGCAGGAAGGGCTCTGCCCAGCTGTGGTACTGGACTCCTGGGAGGACATCAGGCCATGCAGGTTGTCCAAGGATACTGGAGAACAAGGTCACAAGGAGGCAAAAGGCCCAAACCCAAGAAGCCCCCCACAACCTGGCCACTGTCTCTAGAGTGCATTGCACTTTCTGGTGTCTGGGGTGTCCCCAGGGGCTCTGACCCAGGCATCTGGCAAGAGGCCCCAGGTAGAGATGTGTATATATAGGGACTAGACCTGAGGCCACCACAGGCCACAGGTGGGGCTGAGATGTGGACCACAGAATCCCTCACCAGTCTGTCCAGTGGGGACCCAACTGTGTGTCAGAACAAGTACAGGATCAGCAGCTTCTGAGAAGAGGATCTCCAGAGCCCTTGCTGGCTGCCATCCATCACTGGGTGCCCTGATGGCTGACTTGGGCTTTATGAGAGTTAGGGACTTCGTGCCTTCCTTTTGAAGACCTACGTGGGTAGGAGTGCAGCATGGTGAGTCTAAACAGGCCTACCTGGGTCCACTAGGGCGTCTGGTGGCAGGTGGTGGTGACACACCAGGAATCCCCAGAGCCAGGTTCCCACCTAGCACAGGATCTCAGCCAAGAAAGCTAAATGATAAGATCTGCCCTGGGTAATGCCACCACCGCAATGGCTCCCCACAGAGAAGGTCAAGGTGTGAGCTCTGAGCTTTAAAATGTGTCATCTATGGTCCTTTTTCCTCCTCCTCCTCCTCCTCCTCCTCCTCCTCCTCCTCCTCCTCCTCCTCCTCCTCCTCCTTCTTCTTCTTCTTCTTCTTCTTCTTCTTCTTCTTCTTCTTCTTCTTCTTCTTCTTCTTTTTCTTTTTGAGACAGTCTCTACCCCAGGCTGGTATCTAACTCATCTAACTCACTATGTAACCAAGGATGACCTTGAACTTCTGATTCTCTGTGTCTACCTCCTGAGTCTTGGGATTACAGGTATGCACTGCTGTACCCGCTCTACAGAACCTAGGCCTCGTGCGCGCTAGCCAGCAATCTACCAGGGGAGCCCCCTTTCTATACTCCTCACATTGTATATTTCCAGCATTCACACTTACTGTTCCCTCCCCCTTTATTTCAGCCCTGGTTCCTGTAGAAAGTCCCATGTGCAGCTGTGCTGCAGCTATGCATATACCCAGGTCCACTGAAGCCACAGGCACTAGGCAGCAACTCTGCTCTTCTTGCAGCAGATTCACTTGCCAGGACACCTGACTTGATCTCAGCCACAACTTCTAACCCCATCTCTTCCTCCTCCTGGAAGCTATAGGTGTAGCACTCCCCCTATGGCTCAGTGCATACTGGATGGTGTCCTGCATGTGGTACTGCTGAGCTGCCAGCTAAAGGCGGGCACAGAGGCACCCACTGGTTGTCACAGCAGCTCCCCTACTACACAGCTCACTGGCAGCCCACATCTCCTTCTTATTCCTGCCTTCAACATTCCTCATTGGGTCACCTGTCCTTCTACTGCTGCCAAGGTGGTCTTTATAAGGTTTAACCTAGACGAAAGTGGCATCTGCATGCCACACTCAATGTCCTGGCTGCCCCTGTCCCCTCCCCTAGTCTTGTCATGCATGACTACCTGGAAGCCACATGGAACCACAGTCCTGGGACACCTGATCCTGGTGGCCCCTGTCTGCAGCTCATTCTGGGATGCTCCCTTACCTGGATGGAGTCACCTGCCCCTCAACATCCCTTCACATGCATCATGTATGCTTTGCAGACAGAAGCCCCTGAGCTCCTCACATTGTATATTTGAAGACACATTATGGCTTGTGACTATGGAGCATAGCAGTGTTGCATGGCTTGGTGCGACCTGTCTGATGAAAGAAATGAAAAAAGAAAGGAGGAAGAGGGGAGGGGAAGGTTGTTTCTGTTCGAGGAGAAAGCCGCATAGATTTCTGGAGCATGGGACATGTTCAGACCCTGGTTTTTGTCACTTGGAGAGAGAACCAACTGCAGAAGACTCAATGGCCCTCAGTGGTCCACGTGAGGACTGGCCTGGCTGCCCCACATTGTTTTTCTGAAAGACCCACACCTGTGGCCACATGGATGGCCAGCTTTTGGCACTGGCTCAGGTTTCCCACTAGACCATGCCCTTAGGCCATAGAATAGATGCCCAGCCTGATCTGAGCTAACAGTGCAGAGTGTGGGATACACGTGAGGGTCACCAGCAACAAATTATCAACACCAGGAAAGGATTGCTTCTTCTTACTGAAAATCCACAGCCCTTCCCAGGCAGTTCTTACCTGTGCCCTGTCACAATCACTCACTACTTTTGCAAGCATAAGGTCACAGTAAGAATGTTTTAACTTCCCAGTACAAGATGACAGCCATCTTGAACTTCCTGATTTCCTTCTTGGGTCTTAGCAGCTGACTTTTGAGGTCGTCTATGGCCTTATCCACTCAGTGTGGATGAAGGAGACATAGAGTCCAGGCCATCTTCCACAAGCTACATCTAAAAAAAATGCAGCTGAGCAAGTGAGGCAGAAAGGGTCCCCACCACCACGCCAGGCCCTGCCCAGAGCAAAACCACTGTTGTGTGAGCAAGCCCACATACAGGACACTGACAGGCCTGATTCACATCTGGTGGGCCTGGCACATCCTCCTCATCCTGACAACCACCAGTGCTGTCTACTAGAAGACAGCAGAGGTAGTGAAGACAAGGGGTCATGTTTTGGTTGCAACATGCCCTGGTGCCATTCAGGTGACTAATCCATGTGCTTTAGTGCCCATCTCAGAGTCTGACATGTGGTTATACAGAAGCAAGTCAAAGAATCCCGGAGACCATGAGCTTTATATGGGGACAGATAGCAGCAGGTTAACCCTCGAGGACTCTGCAGTCCTCCCTCTCTGGAGGTTCTCCTGGGACAGGCCCCTGTGCACTCTGCATGGTCCTACTGCCCAGACCTGACCAACCTACATTCATCAGTGCAATCTCAACCTGGACACAACAGAGCATGTTCCATCACAGCAAGCCAAGTGAGGTTTTGCTCTCGGATTCTGAACTGGCCAGGCCGTCTCTGCAGGGCCATCTCAGCAGGGCCATCTCTGCAGGGCCACCTCTGCAGGGCCATCTCTGCAGGGCCACCTCTGCAAGGCCATCTCTGCAGGGCCATCTCAGCAGGGCCATCTCTGCAAGGCCACCTCAGCAGGGCCATCTCTGCAGGGCCACCTCTCCAGGGCCATCTCTGCAAGGCCATCTCAGCAGGGCCATCTCTGCAGGGCCATCTCTGCAGGGCCATCTCTGCAGGGCCACCTCTGCAGGGCCATCTCAGAGGGCCACCTCAGCAGGGCCATCTCTGCAAGACTACCTCTGCAGGGCCATCTCTGCAGGGCCATCACAGCAGGGCCACCTCAGCAGGGCCACCTCAGCAGGGCCACCTCTGCAGGGCCACCTCTGCAGGGCCATCTCAGCAGGGCCATCTCAGCAGGGCCATCCCTGCAGGGCCATCTCTGCAGGGCCAGCTCTGCAAGGCCATCTCAGCAGGGCCATCTCTGCAAGGCCATCTCTGCAGGCCACATCAGCAGGGCCACCTCACCAGGGCCATCTCTGCAGGAGCACCTCAGCAGGGCCATCTCTGCAGGGCCACCTCTGCAGGGCCATCTCAGCAGGGCCATCTCTGCAGGGCCACCTCTGCAGGGCCATCTCAGCAGGGCCACCTCTGCAGGGCCATCTCAGCAGAGCCACCTCAGCAGGGCCATCTCTGCAAGGCCACCTCAGCAGGGCCATCTCTGCAGGGCCACCTCTGCAGGGCCACCTCTGCAGGGCCATCTCTGCAGGGCCACCTCTGCAGGGCCACCTCTGCAGGGCCATCTCAGCAGGGCCACCTCAGCAGGGCCATCTCTGCAGGGCCATCACAGCAGGGCCATCTCTGCAGGGCCACCTCAGCAGGGTCATCTCAGCAGGGCCACCTCTGCAAGGCCATCTCTGCAGGGCCATCTCTGCAAAGCCATATCTGCAGGGCCATCTCTGCAGGGCCATCTCTGCAGGGCCATCTCTGCAGAGCCACCTCTGCAGGGCCACCTCTGCAAGGCCATCTCTGCAGGGCCATCTCTGCAGGGCCATCTCTGCAGGGCCAACTCTGCAAAGCCATATCTGCAGGGCCATCTCTGTAAAGCCATCCCTGCAAAGCCATTTCTGCATGGCCATCTCTGCAGGGCCATCTCTGCAAAGCCATCTTCCTGCTAATGATCCTCAAAATCAGCTCAGTGTTTCTCACCTATGCAGCTCCCATCAGTGCAGGGTTATGCATTTATGCCAGTGCTAACAAAAGCAAGGTTATCAAACCTGTGCCTTCACAATGAAATGGCTGGCAGGAGACCAGCTCAAAACAGAGCCAAGAAGTAACAGAGGGCTGGAGAGATGGCCTAGCGGTTAAGAGCACCGACTGCTCTTGCAGAGGACCCGGGTTCGATCCCCAGCACCCACATGGCAGCTGAGAACCGTCTGTAACTCCAATTCCAGGAGAACTCCAGTTCCAGGGAAATCCAACACCCTCTTCTGACCTCCGCGGCATTGCTCGACACGGGTGCCCAGACCTACATGCAGCCAGACAGTACATTCATACACATAAAAAATAAAAAAATAAAATTAAAATTAAAAAAAAAGAAGTAACAGAACATGGCCTGGGGACACAAGCACTGGGCTGGGAATGAAGCAGGCTGAGGATGATGGGAGCAAGCTTCTGTAAGCCATGGCCACAGTGTGGGCCTGCAGTGACCCACAGATTCTCAGGGTGGGGGGCAGCGGTCACTGTGGCTTTCATCTTTGTAGCCCTTTGCTCCCAAGATGTAATTAAGTGACCTGATAGAAGAGATTGGACAGAAAACCCTCCCAGGTTCTTTAACTTTTGCTCTGAGTAGTGGGACCAGGAGGAGGCTTCCACTCGTGTCTGCAGCTGAACTGTTCTCCTTCCTGCCACCCAGAACCCTTCTCCACCCTTCCTACCACCCCAGTGGCACAGTGGGGTCTGTGTGTGTCAGCTGTTGTGAGCTCTCTGGCTTTATGCCTGGTTATACAGAGAGGCAGAGGTCCAGGGAAAGTGTGCTCCTGTGAGCTCTGCCCGACGGCCACACTGCTCATGGCCACGGTGACCCAGGACCACAACTCCAAACTGCCTGCACTGAGTCAATCTGTCTCAGAGCTGAATCTGCAAGGTGTATCTGCCTGAGGAAGAAATGTGCTTTAACTGTGGTTCTTTGAGGAACTCTGGGAGGGTGAAGTTGAGAACAATCCCACACACGATGCTACAGATGGCGTGCTGCCTGTCAGCCGCAGCTCAAATGGCCTCACCTTGACCTCCAATGCTCATCTAAAGAGAACACCCATGAAGGAACCTGCCATCAGCCCTTGTGGTCGTGTGCATGTGACTATCAGCTTTCCCGTGACATACAGAAAGCTCCTCCAAGCCAAGGAAAAACAACTCAGGGCTGACCAAATCCGGCATCCACCGAACAGCCTTGCTCCTGCTGGCTGTTTTAAAGCACAGCGATGTTTAAACATTGGTTAATTTTTTTTGGTCTTTTTGAGACAGGGTCTCCTTTTAGTCCCAGCTGGCCTGGAGCTCGCTATGTAGACCTTTAAAGGCTTACTTTGCTGTCACGAGTGAAGTTAAATGGACCTGATTTTATAGTGTTACTGTGTTCTAAGAAAATTTATTACATGTGACTGCCTAGCAGCACCCCAGTTTCATGGACACAGCCGTGTGACCCACACTGCATCTGAACAGACTATCAGCAATACTGTGAATGAGCTTTGGTCTGAGTACTCACACTCTAACCTACAACCGGCTGCAGCCCAGTGTGTCATGTGCCTTTTCATAGCCTCAGTAGAATGCCCGCCTCCACAGACCCTGACACAGATGTCCAGGGCACCTGGGATTGCTGTTTCTCAAACACAGTTGGCTTGAATAGTGGTCACCATGGGTTTCCCACCTGCACTGATGGCAGAGCAGTGAACTGGCAGGGCTGGAGCCTGTTCATGATGAAGCTCAGTAAGTGTTTTCACTTTATTTTTTCTTTTTTTGTCTTTTTGAGACAGGGTCTCCCTGTAGCCCCAGCTGTCCCAGAACTCACTCTGTAGACCAGGCTGGGCTTGAACTCACAGAGATCTGCCTGCCACTGCCTCCTGAGGGCTGGGATTAAAGGCATGCGCCACCATGCCCGGCTATTTTATTTTATTTTTATGTGTATGAATGTACTGTCTGCATATAGGTTGGTGCACCCGAGTCATGCAATGCCTCGGATGTCAGAAGAGGGTGTAGGATTCCCCTGGAATTTCAGTTGGTTCTTAGCCACCATGTGGGTGCTGGGAATCGAACCCGGGTCCTCTGCAAGAGTAGTTGGTGCTCTTAACCGCTGAGCTATCTCTCCAGCCCATGTTATTACTTTTTAAAGCATATGCTTTGAGCTAACATTTCAGGACTGTAAGACAGACTACCAGCATCTATTCTTAAGAACCCCCACCTGGTGTGAATTCTTGAAAGCACTTGGTCACTATCTGCCCTTTATTTTCACAAAACTGGTTTTGATTTCTCCAGATGGAATCCCCCCAAATCTTCCAAGAGGGGATTTCAATATGACCTGCAGTGATCTCACACACAGAACTGCACCCTTCCCTGACCTCCAACCAGAGGTATGTCCTCAACCAGGAAATGATCAGTGTCTCCATGGAAAGCAATGAGCAACACAGCAGGGGTACCTAGAGCAGGCCAGATGAGCGCACAGCTGTGGAGCAGGCCAGATGAGCACACAGCTGTGGAGCTGCAGAAATACCTTATCTTTCCTAGTGGTGTGTCAGCCACAGACAGACCAAGACAACTCACACACTGCCTCATCTAGGCAGACAGCTTGAGCTAGGACACACCTGGCCTGCGTGCTGGGGAAAACTGTGACTATAAAACTGTAAACCACCTTCAGAGTCTACGGCCCCTGCAACAGCAGAGAGAATACTAGGGAGAAATAGAGTTTGGCTCCCTGAACAGGACTCTTGGCTCTGGGCAAGCAGCACCATCTGCATAGCACACGTGGTATGCACACGCTTGCGATGGGGGGGGGCAGCCAATGTTGTCTAGCTTCTTGCTTCCACCCTACTTGTGGGAGGACACAAGCAAGGCTTGGTTAGCTCCTACATCCAACCTCTCACCCACCAAGGGTCTGAGCTACTATGGTGACTGGAACCCACAGGTCCAAAGTCATCTTCCTATGGCTGTGGGTGCACGTGCTTCTGAGAATAAAGTGGTACAGACAGACTTGGGCCACAGGCCACGAGGCCAACTTGGAACAAACTAAGATGGGGCAGGTAAACCTCCAGCTCTGAAGGTAGCTGGGTGTGAGGGCTACAGCTTCCTGTTCTCCTCAACTACTCATGAATTCCCCCAAATCATGTGGTGGGTAGGGCCCTCCTGTGATACCTAAAGATGCTAAGGGGCCTGACCTGCACTTCCCACAGCCCATGGCAGACAGAACAAGGTCTGTAAGGAAGGCCCTGGGCACCTGGGGCTGGTCAGAATAGAGGTCAGAGAGTCCCTGCTGGCTGAAGCACTCTAGTGCTATACTAACCAGGGTTATACTAACCAGGGCCGGCTGCCACACCCAGGGTAGCCTCTTCCTGGAACAATGAGGGCCCTGCCCTCCTGTTTTCTGTTTGCTGAGAACAGGCCTATCAGTGTGCAGTCTGTCCTGTGAGCCTGGAGGGTGCACTACTCTGCCCTTCCTCTGACTGCACCCTGGGGAAGACGAGGCTGGACTCTGCAGCCAAGTTCCTGGTGGTTTCGTCTCTACCTGGACTCTTCCTGGGGGAGGGGCTCCCTCATCTTTCCATGTTTTCGAGGTGGCGTGGGCTAGGGAGCAAAAGCACTTTTCACTGCTCCCTCTTAGAGATTCCTCCAAGGCTCAGATTGTCTGGGACTATTTGGGTTTTATACTTGCCCTTGTGTGAAGAGTCCATAAAAGGAATATTCACACAGGAACAGAGAGCACCAGAGGCCTCTCACCCACAGCATAGTCCCATCCTGCTCCATCCTGCTTTGACCACTTATCCTCTGAACAGGACTCACCCACCCGGAGAGCCAGGGCCCACCTGCCCACCGTGCCGGGCTCAGAACCTAGGCCAGGTCCAGCCCTTCAGGGCTCATGGCCACTGTCTCCTCTGAGCCAAGGCTTTGCCTGAAAGTGTGGTGGGTGGAGCCTGGATCCTGAGACAAGCTCTTGGGCCCACGGGGAACCCAGAAAGCCAGCCCAAATGGGCAGGCACCCAAGACTCAAAGACAACTGAAGAAGGAGCCAGAATGTGTGGACATGACCCCATGCCGTGTCTGTAGGCCACTCATCACTTCTTCCCTAGAGGAGGAAGCAAGTTTGGCACCCAGTGGGAGGAAAGCCACAGCACTGAGACACCGGGACTGTGGGGCTGGGATCCTGGTTCCTCTTCCTCTTGAGGCTTCCAGGGACAGACCTGCCCCCAGCAAACAAGGACAACGGCTTCCCTAGGGACAGCGAGGTTGCATACACCAACCCCATGAAGTTTACTCTGGGTCCTGTGTGTCTTCCCTGCTAGGAGTTTATAAGGCCTGCATATCAATGAGGATGCTCGGCCACCTGCGGGCCACTGTGCTGTCCCAGTTAGGGGACAAACCCACTCAGAGGCAGATGGCTGGACCCGCCACTGTCATCAGGGGCTGCGGCTGATAAAGAAGCATAATCGGCCATGCCTGTGAGGTAGCTCAGAACATAAGGAGACCAAGCAGAATTCTCTGAAACCTGGTGTACTCAAAGGGCAGGAAAACCTGGTTGAGGACATCCCCTAACCATGTGCAGGGGGTCTCCTTGTGGCAGAAACACTAGGCATGGGATAGACAGACCAAAATTTTCTGCCAGTCCCCACAGTCTTCACAAGTAGGTCTGGGAAGACCCCTCCATTCTTTGCCAGAATAGGCTACCCGGCCTTACTCATAAGGGCCCCAACTGTAGCTCAGAGCCATTGTGCAGGTCAAGCAGAGCAGACAGACGGCGAGCCAGTATCCCATGTAGACCCTAGGCTCATCATGGTACAGGGTGAGTCTGATGAGCCACATGTCCTCTGCCAAGGACTCAGAGAATAAAGGGCAAAATGACATACCTTCTTGAGCCCAGGCCTGAAGGAAAAGGAACCATAGATTAAAGCCCAATTCCTAGAGGTTGGACCAGAACAACCAAATACCAAGATGGCCCTTGTCCTCACTCAGATGACCCTAGAAGGCCCATGGTGGTGTCCTCTTTCTCACACTGATACAGGGAGAAGAAACCAAGCTCTTCATCCTCTCCAGGAGCTGCCAATGCCCAAGGAAGGTGCAGAGATGGCCACTTCCTGCCAGAAACTCTGAGCAAGGCCTGAAGCGTGGTAGCACAGCTAGAGTGCCTCTTTCTCCAAAGCTTCAGAAAAGGATTCCCCAGGCCATCTGAAACATGTTCTGGATCTACAGCCCCCTCGTGCTCCCCATCAGGTTCCCACAAACAGAGCCACCCAGCTGGTGCCCTTGGGGCAGCAGGAATTCTCCTGCAGAGGTCCTCAGGAGGTGCAGTCACTCTGTAGCAACTATAGATTCTGCATGTTTCCCCAGCCTGCTCACAGGACCCTGCATGCCCGAGGGACGTGAGACATCCCCAATTAGCATTAGAGAAAATAGGCGCCTGTGTGTGCAGCTGGCGCCTGGCCCTGAGACGAGCCTCCTGCTGTCTGGGAAGCTGCTTCTGCAGTAACTGGTGAGTTCTCAGGGTCTGAAGGATAAAGACAAATTCTTCTCCAGGAGAGAGGGCTGTTGTAGAGATGAGGGACCCCATAGGAACCCCAGGGCCTCTGCACCTCCTGCAGGCAGCTCTGGGCTGGTGGCACAGAGGTCGGTTGGAGACAAGTGGCTGTGCCTCCCCAGGACTGGGTGAGACATTGTCTTCTAACTGTTCCACCTCCCTTACCAACAGCCGCTAGGCCGCCCGCTGTAGCCTTTGCTGCTTCTCCCTTTGTCTCCCCACTGCACACATTTTCCAGGACAGATAGAATGGCATGTGTGTGTGTGTGTGTGCGTGCAGGTGCATGTATGTGCAGGTGCACGTGTGCATGTGTGCGCAGGTACATGTGTGTATGTATGTGCCCACAGGTGCATGTGTGTATGCAGGTATGTAAGTGCACGTATGTGTGTAGGTGCATATGTTTATGTGTGTGCACGTGTGGGTAGGCATGCAGGTGTATGTGTGTGCAGGTTCACATGTGTGTATGCAGATACATGTATGTATGTGTGTATGCAGGTGCATGTGTGTATGTGCACCTATGCATGTGGGTTCATGTGCAGATACATGTGTGTGTGTGTGTGTGTGTGTGTGTGTGTGTGTGTGTGAGAGGTCAGATGTCAACCTCAGGTGTCATTCTCAGGAGCTGTCTACCCTGTGTTTCAAGACAGAGTCTCTTACTCCCCTGAGGCTCACTGATCAGGTTAGGCTGGCTGGAGAACAAGCCATGGGGATCCTCCTGTCTCTGCCTCCCCAGCCCTGAGATTAAAGTGTGCACCACTACACCCAGCTTTTGATGGGTGTGGGGGAATCTAACGCGGGTCCTGGAGCTTATGATGGAAGCGCTTCACCTACTGAGCGATCTCCCCAGTCCCTGGAACAGGCTCTCTGCAGACATCAAGCAAGTGCTGGCCCATTCCCTTGACAGTGAGAGATGGGGGTGGGTGTGAAGGTCAGGAAGGATGCCAGAAGGGGGCACTTATTTGACTTCTGAGTGTTGAGGAGGAGTTCCTAGGAAGAAAAGAAACACAGTCCAGGACAGGGAAAGAGAAAAGCTCATGGGAAGGGCTGGGAGGCCAGGACTGCAGAACCAAAACCACAGAGTGGAAGTGTGAGACACGAACAAGCAGTCATCACACACACACACACACACACACACACGCACGCACGCACGCACACACACACACACACACACACACACACACACCATATGAAGGTGGTGTGATCAGAGTGATATGTCTATAATCCAAGGAGCTCTGAGGACTCTCACAGCTACCAAGATCTGGGACAGGCCTGGGACTGATTCTTCTGAGCTTCAGAGGCCTCAGCCTTTAACTCCCGACAGGGAGACCGCAGGCTTCTCGTGTAGCACCTTGTTGGTGTTCTTGGCTGAGGCAGCCCCAGGACACTCATGCACGTGCAGTGCAAGGCCAGAGAGTCCCAATGTGAACCACGCTTCTGGGCCTTGGAGACACCCCTGTTGGGCTGATGGCCCTGGAAAAGCCTCAGTGGGGGCCTATCCCATAATCACACCCTCACAAGTCCTACCACAGTCCTGACCCACAGAAGCACAGGGCCACTACAGTAGTGCTCTGGGACCAGCCAAGGATACACAGTTAGTCTCCTTAGAGATCAACACTGGATGATAGCATGTGAGACCCTGAAGGAATCCAGTGGACTGCAGGGGAGGCAGCCTACTAGAACAGCCATGACAAGCCCATGGCCGAGGCATCCAGCCCCAGTCTGAGCCAAAAGGCATCTGAAACGGATGAAGATGTGGGACTTAAAGTCAGCCTGGAAACTGGACTTCTTTTAATTCACAACTGTATGGGAATTTTACTTATACTTTGCAAGTTAATTTCTTGTTGTTTTGTTTTTTTGTTTTTTTTTTTTTATATTGTTTTTCTTTTGTTCCTTTTTTTTTTTTATTCTCTTTTTTTATTTTTTTTTTTTTTTTTTCTCAGAGATCCACCTCTGTCTGTCCCCCCAAGAGCTGGGATTAAAGGTGTGCACTACCATGCCTAGCTGCAAGTTGATTTCTTGAACATGTACCTTTAGGGACTGTGATTTCTTCCTGGTGACTCAACTTTTATGATGGAATGTGTTAGCCCCAGGGCATTCTTATATTGATGAGTATGTCTACTTTTATTTTATATTATTATTATTATTTTCACTGCTAGGTTGGATCCCTATGCCCTCTGCATTCTAGGCAAGCACTCTACCACTGTGTTACATCCCTAGTAACAAGTGCACCCTTTTTAGATAGAAGCACTGTGTCCTTGACATCCATCATTACAGGGCTCCAACATGGCTGATCTGGGAAACAGGAAGGAGCTGCCATTGTGACCTGACTACACACAGCCGTGACTGCTTTCTTCAATATGTTGTTCAGACCATCTTAGTGCTGCCAAAGGCAGAATCTGGGTGTCCCAGGAGTGTGTTTCCATGTGGGCTATTGATTTGTATTGGCATGTATATGTACGTTTTTCAGTTTGTGTGTGAGTGTGCTTATGTGTGTGTGAGCCACCATCCACATGAGAAGGAAACAATTTTCCAAACTAGCCATGTCTCTGACAGCATGACCACTATTCTGGGGGATTGAAAGGGGCACTAGGTAGGAGGGGTGAATGGGGTGCTAGCTGGGAGGGGTGAGTGGGGTGCTAGGTAGGAGGGGTGAATGGGGTGCTAGCTAGGAGGGGTGATGGGGTGCTAGCTAGGAGGGGTGAATGGGGTGCTAGGGAGGAGGGTGAATGGGGGGCTAGCTAGGAGGGGTGATGGGTGCTAGCTAGGAGGGGTGATGGGGTGATAGCTAGGAGGGGTGATGGGTGCTAGCTAGGAGGGGTGATGGGTGCTAGCTAGGAGGGGTGAATGGGGTGCTAGCTAGGAGGGGTGAATGGGGTGCTAGCTAGGGGGGGTGATGGGGTGCTAGCTGGGAGGGGTGATGGGGTGCTAGCTAGGAGGGGTGAATGGGGTGCTAGCTAGGAGGGATGAATGGGGTGCTAGCTAGGAGGGGTGATGGGGTGCTAGCTAGGGGGGGTGAATGGGGTGCTAGCTAGGAGGGGTGATGGGGTGCTAGCTAGGGGGGGTGATGGGGTGCTAGCTGGGAGGGGTGAGTGGGGTGCTAGGTAGGAGGGGTGAATGGGGTGCTAGCTAGGAGGGGTGATGGGGTGCTAGCTAGGAGGGGTGAATGGGGTGCTAGCTAGGAGGGGTGAATGGGGTGCTAGCTAGGAGGGGTGAACGGGGTGCTAACTAGGAGGGTGAATGGAGTGCTAGCTAGGAGGGGTGAACGGGGTGCTAGCTAGGAGGGGTGATGGGGTGCTAGCTAGGGGGGGTGATGGGGTGCTAGCTAGGGGGGGTGATGGGGTGCTAGCTAGGAGGGGTGATGGGGTGCTAGCTAGGAGGGGTGATGGGGTGCTGGCTGGGAGGGGTGATGGGGTGCTAGCTAGGAGGGTGAATGGGGTGCTAGCTAGGGGGGGTGAATGGGGTGCTAGCTAGGAGGGGTGAATGGGGTGCTAGCTAGGAGGGGTGAATGGGGTGCTAGCGAGGAGGGGTGAACGGGGTGCTAGCTAGGAGGGGTGAATGGGGTGCTAGCTAGGAGGGTGATGGGGGTGCTAGCTAGGGAGGGGTTGAATGGGGTGCTAGCTGGGAGGGGTGAATGGGGTGCTAGCTAGGAGGGGTGAATGGGGTGCTAGCTAGGAGGGGTGATGGGTGCTAGCTAGGAGGGGTGAACGGGGTGCTAACTAGGAGGGTGAATGGGGTGCTAGCTAGGAGGGGTGAACGGGGTGCTAGCTAGGAGGGGTGATGGGGTGCTAGCTAGGAGGGGTGATGGAGTGCTCGCTAGGAGGGGTGAATGGAGTGCTAGCTAGGAGGGGTGATGGGGTGCTAGCTAGGATTGAGTTAATGGTGTTGCTAGCTGGAGGGGGAGGGAAGGGGGAAGGTGATATGGGGTGCTAGCTTGAGAGGGAATTGACAAATGGGGTGCTAAGCTGGGAGTGAGGTGACGGTGTTAAAGCTAGCTAGGAGGGGTAAAATGAAATGGGGTGCGAGCAAAAGAGGAAGGGGTGATGGGGTAGACATCGCTAGGGGAGAGAAGTGAAGAGCTGAGGTATTCGGTGGGAGCTGAGAAAAGAAAAATGGGGGTGGGGGGGGGGGGGGGGTTGACAAAATTTGTAGCGAGGCTAGGAGGTGGAATGGAAGGGGTGCTAAAAGCTAGGTGCAAGGGTGAAATGTGTTGCTTGCTAGGAGGGGTTGAAGAAAAAAGGGGGAAATTCAGTAGCGGGAAAAGCATAGAAAAATAAAAAGGAAAAATTGATTGGGGGTGGAATGGAGGGGGGGCGGGGATAGGGGGGGGGAGGTGGAAAAGAAAAGGGAGGGGGGGGGAAAATAAAAGATAAAAAAAGAAAGGGGTGCCTGAGAAAGCGGTGGGGAGGGTATTAGGTGGGGTTGGGGGGGCTGGAGCTAGGGGAGAGAGGTGATGGGAGTATGGGCGGGGGGGTGAGCGGGAAATAGGATGAGGGTGTGAAATGGGGTATGCTATGGGCCAAATAGAAAGGGGGAGTGCATGGATGAAAAAAAAATAAGGGGAAAGAACAGGGTGAAGGGGGGGGGAAAAGGAAAAAAGAAAAAAGGGAAAAAAGAAAAAAAAAGAAAGGGGGAAGGCGGGCTTCGGAGGGGATTTGGAATGGGTTTGAACTAGGCGAGTAAAAAGGAGGGGTGGTAAGAAAAAAGAAATAAAAAAGAAAAGGGGGAGGAAAAAAAGGTGACTAAGCGGGTAAAAGAGAAAAGGGATGAAAAAAATGGTAGTGCTAGGGGACTAAGGAGGGGGGGTGAAGAAAGGGAATGGGGTGGGGGAAATAAGAACAGAGCTGGGAGGGAGAAGTGAAAAAGTTAAGGGAA
This sequence comes from Rhizomys pruinosus, assembly GCA_009823505.1. NCBI lineage: Eukaryota > Metazoa > Chordata > Mammalia > Rodentia > Spalacidae > Rhizomys > Rhizomys pruinosus. The sequence continues at coordinate 1,299,125 of VZQC01003291.1, forward strand.
TGAAAACTAGGGCATAGGGGTAAGAGGGGGTAAAAGAAAAAGTGGGATGGGGGTGGCCGGGGAGAAAGGGGGGGGGGTGGAGAAAAAAAAAAAAAAAGATGGGGGGGGGTGGGGGGGCTTAGGCTAGGAGGGGGGGGGGGTGAATGGGGGGTGCTACTGGCGGGGAGGTGGTGATGGGGGGGGGGTGTGCAGGAGGGGGGGGGATATAAAACCAAGCCTGGAGGGCGCCTGGAGGCCCCACCAAAAGGATGAAGGAGTTGGGAAAACTGCTATACACCCTGACAGCTCACGGCCAGACGGTGGTAGATACATAGAGAACACTTCGAGCCTTTAGACGGCTCAACGAAAGGCCCCAGGGACCAATACGGCGACCGGGGGATGGTAGGGGGGAAAGAGAGAAAAGTAGACACAACACACTGGATGGGTACAACCCAGGTAAACACACAAAAGAACCTAGTGTAAATTGAAGGATCCCAGCCTCCTAAACCCCCGAAAAAAACGGGAAAAGAAGCAGCCAAGCCACCCACAGTAACATGTGAAGCACAAGTCAGAGAGTGCTGGTATCACCAGAACAGGGGCAAACTAAGAAAAACACGACAAAAAAGAGAGGCTCCAGTCCATATCAGCAGCTGCAGCTCCACACCTGGGTCTCCAGGGATGGTGATCGCTGGGCTAGCAGTGCCCAGGGACAGGCACTCCACAAATGTGGGAGAGCTCAGAGCTGGCCAGGCATCTGAAACTTAGCTCCCTCAACACCAGCCTTCTTCTACTTTCTCCATGCCATCCCCACCCTCACAGTTGAGACTGCACAATCTGTCTTGTGATGTCCATAGAGTATTTGACGAAGAATTTTCTAGGTTGTAAAAGTTCCACGGAAGCATCAGTTTAGCTCCATTCAGTTGTGTTGGCTTTTCCACGCCCCATCCTGTTCACTCTTGGTGCGTGGCTCTGCTTCTCTGGCTTCCCATCACTGTTGCTGTGAATTTCTCTTCATCTTCAACCTCAGCACAAGACTGCCCTGGGGACGCCTCCACCAGCAGGGTCAGAGCCCATGTTGGACGTTGCTTCAGGTAGCTTATAAGGAGAGAATTCTGGGAAAGCTCAAGGGGGTGAGGGGATGGTTGGCAGGACAGGGGAGAAGAGCACAGCTTGGCTGCCAGGGTCCTCTGGTGTGTGAACTGCCTGCCCAGCAACAGCAATCCCCGTCTCCAGGATTAGGACTCCCACCCGGCCACTGACTTCCTCCAGAAACCCTCAGTACAGACAGGAACATGGTGCAGAACTTCCTGACCACACTGCCCATGAATGGGGATTGTGTGATGATTCACCAAGTGTAGGACACGTGGAGGTGTTGGGACAGACACATGCTCAAAATCAGAGTGGACAACGGCAGGAGGAAGACACGCCCATATGCCTGTCCCATGCTGTGGCAGCTAGCCAAGACAGCAAAGAGAGACATCCTGCTGAGGCGACTGGCCAGGAGCACTGTCTCCAGATTCTCCGCCAACACCGCTCTCTTCCTAGAGCTTATTCTGGAAACATGAGTCCCAGGCCTGTGAGGGCAGGAAGTTGGGACCAGGGTCAGGAGGGGACCGTAGAGGTCAAGACCTTTTGTCAACTACCAGCCATTGGCTCTTGGGACAGTGCAAGTCTCCCTCCACTTGGCCCTCTTTCTCTGTAAAAAGGAAGAGGCCAGGGCAAGGGCCCAGGATCCCCCAAGACTGTCACGCACCCACACTTCAGCAGGAACCCACAAGTCGTGAGATTATTATTTCGATTCCCTTGTTTTGGACACTTGTTTTTCTGTGAGATTTGATATAAGAATAGACCCAGACCAGACAAGTGTTCATAAAACACAATGCTCTCCAGTCGGCAGTCAATCCTTAGGCTTGAGGGTTCTGTACATAGGGTTTTTTCATTGGGGGCTCGTTTTTTTCGCCTCTGCGGGCGTTCGTCCTCCTCCTGGGGCTCTCTGCTCCTACTTACCTTTCTTCCCCCTCCTACTTCCCATTGTTTATTTTTCTCCTCCCCTCTCTCTTCTCCTCTCTCCTCCCTCTCCCTCCCTCTCTCACACTCCCCCGTCGTCCTCTCACTCCCCGTTCTCCTCTCTCTCTTCTCCTCTCTCAGCTCCTCCCCTCTCAGCTCCACCCCTCCCAGCTCCTCCCTTCCTCCATAGAGAGAGAGGGGGGGCCCCTCCCCCTCTCTCCCCCCTCCTCTCATCCTCTCACCTCCTCTCTCTCTCTCTCTCTCTAAAAGCCTGCCAGCCCTTTTGAACAAGCAAATCTTGAGTTGGGAAACTGTGAGGAAAATTAACAAGAGCTGGAGAAGAGCACTTAGAGCGGTGAGATCTTAGGAAAGCCTAAGGTGTTTCTGGAAGCTTCTGGTGTTTACAAAGGGTAGAGAAGAGAGAGGCATATTTTGTTCAAACACTCAATAGGTTTCGGGAAGAAATCTGAAGTCCAATGACTTCCCAGACCTCACCCCGCACCCAGACCTGAGCACTCAGTTCAGACACATGCTGCCCTGGTGAGACAGCACTAGCCTCATGCTGTGCCCAGGTCCTCCATGGCACAGTCTTCTCGGCTCCCAGAATAATACCAGCCTCACCTTCCCCGCTGAACCCCACTGGAGACAGGCCTGACTGTCCACTAGACGGCTTGGAGCCTCCCTGCAGCCACCCAGGAAAGTGCTGTGCACTGTGATGGAGCCGTGTTCTGCTGTGAGGGGCTTGGGATGTTTTGCTGTCTGCCCTTATCAGAGCATGCGCACAAGGCAGACTTTTGGGTCCAATGTACCCTTCCCAAGCCAACAGGGAGGCACCAGCACCCAGTCATGATTAAATCCATGCAGGCAACTGAAAGGAAAATGTGACAGGTCTGTGGCTCAGAAGTGGAGCACGGCCAACTATCAAAAATACTATGACCAGTAGGGCTGTGAGTTCATCCTCAGCCCCCAAACAAGGAAAACAGCAGACTTGCCAGGTGTGGTTGGACACACCTTTATTCCAGCACTCGGAGGCAAAAGCAGACAGAGCTCCTACGTGATCGAGCCAGCCTGGTCGACATAGTGAGTTCTAGCTAGCTGTGGCTACAGGAGACCCTGCCTCAAAAATAACATAAAAAAAGCAGAATTTTAAAACTGAGGCATTATTTCTTCAAGGATGGATAACCCTCATTTCAATAGAAAAGTCAATTTCTATATCAGTCTGTCTTGGAGTGGGACATCTTTATACACAGAAGCATTCTAGAAGAAAGGCACCTCAAAACCAACGTCCAGGAAGGAGAGGCAGGAGCTGGCAGAACACCCACTTTTCTTCCTCCTCCTGCACCTGGCTCCAACAGCTTCTCTGACCAAGTCCTTGGCCTGTATCCTCATGAACAGTGGCTGAAATTCAGTCACATCAAGCCAGGAGACTAGATACTAGTTACTGAGAGGCAGCTGAGGTGCCAGGAGCCTGACACCTTTGCCAAGGACCTGACATGGTAAACTAGACCAAAATAGGTCTCAGGGCCTATGCGCCTATGCAGCATGCATGGAAGAAACTGGAGTTCTGTCCAACGCATGGCTCTCATACTCTTCACATCAGATGTACCCTAGCCCACCCTACTTACGTGACCTCAGTCAGACATGCCCCCTGGCAGGCCACCAATGCCCACACTAGCTGGGTAGATGGCTCAGTCAGTAAGGCACGTGCTGCGTGCACTTCTTGCACAATCTGAGTTGGGTCCCCAGCACACACATAAAAGCAGGTATGATAGGGACCCCGGATCAGGGTGTGGGGCACCGATGCAAGTAGAGCCCAGGCTTGCTGAGAGCTGGTCTAAATAACTAGGAGCTCCAATTCAGTGAGAGGTCTATCTCAAAGAGTAAAGGTGGAGAGTGACTGAGGAAGACACCTAAAAAGGTTGGGCCCATCGAGTTCCACACACGATGGGGCATAACATTCCGTACATGGCCTGCGAGAGCACATTCACACATATACAACGTACACCAAAAAAATTCTGTCCACACATAAGATATCTAACAAGGCAAAGAGCCCTATGCACCAGGCAGGTGAACTTCTACGTGCACACATGCCTTCCCCTGAAGCCCTCCTCTGCCCCAGGGTTGTCTTTCAAAAGGCCCTCAGCTACACAAGCTTTCTCCCCTCGGCACCTGCCACCAGGTGCTTCCACACTGGTCCTGGCCTCCAGCATTCTCGTCTCCGCTGGGAGAAGGGTCGTCCTAACACAGAGATGGGAGAGTCAGTACATGAAAAGATGCAAGGGGCCTGGGCTTCCCACCTCCACCCACATCTCCTGAGACAGATTCTGTAGGCCCCTGCACCCACATCTCCTGAGACAGATTCTATAGGCCCCTGCACCCCACATCTCCTGACACAGATTCTGTAGGCCCCTGCACCCCACATCTCCTGACACAGATTCTGTAGGCCCCTGCACCCCACATCTCCTGAGACAGATTCTGTAGGCCCCTGCACCCCACATCTCCTGAGACAGATTCTGTAGGCCCCTGCACCCCACATCTCCTGAGACAGATTCTGTAGGCCCCTGTACCCATCTCCTGAGACAGATTCTGTAGGCCTCTGTACCATCTCCTGAGACAGATTCTGTAGGCCCCTGCACCCCCATCTCCTGAGACAGTTCTGTGGCCACACCTGCTCCCCACATCTCCTGAGACAGATTCTGTAGGCCCCTGCTCCCCACATCTCCTGAGACAGATTCTGTAGGCCTCTGTACCATCTCCTGAGACAGATTCTGTAGGCCCCTGCACCCCACATCTCCTGAGACAGATTCTGTTGGCCCCTGCACCCCCATCTCCTGAGACAGATTCTGTAGGCCCCTGCACCCCACATCTCCTGACACAGATTCTGTAGGCCCCTGCACCCCCATCTCCTGAGACAGATTCTGTAGGCCCCTGCACCCCACATCTCCTGAGACAGATTCTGTAGGCCCCTGCACCCACATCTCCTGAGACAGATTCTGTAGGCCCCTGCACCCACATCTCCTGAGACAGATTCTGTAGGCCCCTGCACCCACATCTCCTGAGACAGATTCTGTAGGCCCCTGCACCCACATCTCCTGAGACAGATTCTGTAGGCCCCTGCACCCCACATCTCCTGAGACAGATTCTGTAGGCCCCTGTACCCATCTCCTGAGACAGATTCTGTAGGCCCCTGCACCCACATCTCCTGAGACAGATTCTGTAGGCCCCTGCACCCCACATCTCCTGAGACAGATTCTGTAGGCCCCTGCACCCACATCTCCTGAGACAGATTCTGTAGGCCCCTGCACCCCACAGCTCCTGAGACAGATTCTGTAGGCCCCCGCTCCCCACATCTCCTGAGACAGATTCTGTAGGCCCCTGCTCCCCACATCTCCTGAGACAGATTCTATAGGCCCCTGCTCCCCACATCTCCTGAGACAGATTCTGTAGGCCCCTGCTCCCCACATCTCCTGAGACAGATTCTATAGGCCCCTGCACCCCACATCTCCTGACACAGATTCTGTAGGCCCCTGCACCCACATCTCCTGAGACAGATTCTGTAGGCCCCTGCACCCCCATCTCCTGAGACAGATTCTGTAGGCCCCTGCATCCCCCATCTCCTGAGGCAAATGCTGCTGGCCTCCACCCAGCAACCACATCTCCTTGGTCAGATATTGCAGGCCACAGGGATGAAAATCTGAACCAGCTTCAAAGCTGTGGTTCAAGACAAAGGCTCAGTGCTAGAAAGGCTCCCCCCATACACCCATGATCCACCGGTTTTATCTCTAGTCTGGCCTCTACTCTGTGACCTAGCCAGGGTCACTTGATGACTATGTCCAGGAAGGTAGTGAGGGATATGTTTACCAACTCCTTCCCCTATACTGGTTTCCAAACGTGAAGCCGCCATAAAACCTGGCAGGCTAACACAAAGGCTCAGCATCACCTTGTGTAAGCTCAAGTGTAACTGCACAATGACAGGTCACAGTGCGAGGGACACTCTGGCCCAGAAGACCCTGCACCATAAGTCTCCAGTTTCTTGAGCCACAAGGATGATGAAGCTAACACTTACCACCCAGAGTGGCAGGGACAGCTGGGTCTACTTGCCCAGAAGCCTTCTGTCATATAGGCCATAACCTCTGGAACCCCCCCACCCCCTCCCCACACACACTTGTGTTTCTCATCAATGGCAAACTGCCTCCACGTGGTTTCCAGATACCCACAAGCCCACAGAATATCTAAACACATACAACACCCTCATCAGACCAGTGCTCCCTTCCTCCTGTAATCTAAAGCCTTTAGCCCTGCTATCTCTTTCTCTTTCTACTACAGACTTGTGTGGCCCTGCATGGAGTGTGCTCTGATCTACTCAGGGGTAAATCCATCTCATCTGTCTATCCCTAGTTGTGCACTATAAAGGCAGGAGAATCCTTCCTCAACAGCAGGGTAAAAAAGCGACTATCAAATAGCCACGTGGGTCCAGCAGGCCCAGCTTGCCAGAAAGCCTCACTGGATGCCACGCCCTGCTGACCCACTGCTATGGGCTTCAGGGGATCCCATTGCAATTCTCACTGGGTTTCCTGCCAGGGAACTGACCAAACAGCTCAGGTTCAAAGACAAATCAGGACTGGGACTGAAAAGGACAGCTCCACAGACTGTGCATTCATGTAGGGCTCGGGAGCCATGGGGAGCCTCACTGGCTACAGGAGAGCGACTTGAGCCAAATATTTCCTTGAAAAGAGAAATGGCTATGTGTGCTTCAGCGAGTGAAAAAAAAGGGCGCCATGAAGAGCAAGGAGGCTTGTCTGGGGCAAGGAAATGCCAGCTCTGCAGATCTGGGGCACTCCCTTGACCTGTTGAGGTAGAAGTGAGGTGCACACTGCCTGGCAGGCTGACCTAATTAAGACACTCTCTCCCCAGGCACCCATCTGTGAAGGTCCCCCATCACCACAGGCCGTGCGGCGGGGGGGGGGTGGGGGATGCGGTCTAGGCTGGTCAGGCTGGGGACAGAGGGCTTCTGTTGTGCTGAGATTTCCAGGGCTGAGCTGGCTGGGGCTCTGAGTGGTTCTGCTCCATAGGCGAGAGATTTGGCCAGCACCCAGTTGGGGATAGAAGGATCTGTGTGTGCTGTTGGGGCCAAAGCTCGGCCAGCCACAGCAGGAAAGCAGAAGCGGCTTGTTTTCATGAAGCTTTGCTTGTTGAATGAGGTTTGATTTTCCAGAATTACTCTGACATCAGGCTGTTCTAATCACAATTGTTGGCCCAGAGATTGCATTCAGATTGTAAATGAAAATATCAGAACTCCAGGCTTGGGCCCTCTCTTCTGTCTCTCCCTCAACAAAGCTGAATGGAACAATTAAGATAAAATCCCACTCTCCAAAAATGCTTTTAGCTGAGAAACTCAGTGCCAAGAGTCAGTCAGAAATAAGCCTTTGCTGACATTATCAACCCCAGGAAAGGCCTCCTGCCACAGAGGTGCTGACACTGTCAGACACTGGGGCCACGTCGAGAGGCTAAATCCTGTCACCTTTGTCACCACAGCTCAGGTTCTACCCAGGAGAGAGGGTCACTGGCAAGCTAGAGCATCACTAGCCCTCCTGTGTCCTGGAAAAAGTGCCAGAATACGTGAGGAAGGGAGGCCTACTATGTGAAGGCCTCAAGCTTGGGGTCCTCCTGGGGTCTCTTGTGAGGAGACAGCACCCTTCTTCATTGCATTTTTCATCTCTGCATATAACAGAGGCTTCCAGACAGAAAGGCACCTCCAGCAGCCCATATAAGTCAAGTGAATGGTTAAATTCACTCTGGAAAGTGAGGCGAGTGCCACTCTGCAGACTGCAGACTGCAGGCTATGGTTAACAGCCAAGAGCACTTCATGCCCACCTGTGGTAGACCACTCAGACCTCACCCTGAGGAAGGACTTTCTCACAGCCAACCCCAAAGTTAGGTGCAAAAGGGCAGAGGAGGATTTGGTTTTCGGGTATCAATTTTGACTGTGGTTGGTGATGATCTCACAGTGTGAATAAACAGTTCAGAGCCAAACTTTAGTACTGGGGCTAGAGAGATGGCTCGGAGGTTAAGAGCACTGGCTGCTCTTGCAGAGACTGGGGATGGGTTCCCAGACCCACAGGCAAGCTGACAACCATGTGGTAAATGTAGCTTCAGTGGGAAAAAAGGGAAGCCAATGTCCTTTTCTGGGAAAAGGCATGCATATTGGTTCACATGCAAAAATGCTTACACATAAAATATTCTTTAATTTTATTGGTAAATTTGTGAAAAATAAATAGGAAGAAAAAAAAACAGAGAAAACAGCTAAGTTAGTGCCTAAGAAACAGTCTGAATGACTGACAAAAAGTAAAGATTTGCAAGGATGTGACAATGTAAACATGTAAGTCTATTTTGCTGCTTTTACTGAGAATTTCATGTTTTAAAACAAAATAGAACCTGTAGGAAAAATCCATCCTGTGTGTACTGTTCAGAAAATACTTCAGCTTTCTTGGCAGTCAATGTATCTTTACCAACAGATGAGTACTTTGTAAAAAAACAAGTCCACTGCCAGCTTTCTTTCCCTATAGAAATCACCTGAGTCACCCAAGAAAGAGAACAGGGTTCCTCTGCATCTGAGTTTCGGTGTAGTTGGCTGGCCCTGCAGCTTTGGGTCTATGTTGAAGCAGCTCATCATGGCGGAAGCACACTACAGGGCAGAGCAGAAGTGTTGCGATCTGGTTGTGCCAGGCTCTCAGTTACTCCACGTTGTATAAAGCAGTTTTTCAGCTTGTACCTTGTCCTGAAAGACTGTGTTTTACAAGTGGCTTTTGACTCCATTTTAAGGGTGGAGGATAATTGCTCTCCTGAGTGGAGGAGTGAACGCCAGCTGATAAGTGACTTATTCCGGGTAGCAGAAAGGGTACTGCCCTATAAACATATCAGTTCTGACTATAAGAGCACATGGCATTAAAATACTGAGGGAAACTAGACTTTATTGCACCTAGTGGACACACCAGACCAAGGAAGGGTCTAACTCCATCACCTGAACCCCATAAAATGATGGACACCTTACACTGCGAAGGCATGGCCCCACACCAACATGTCATTGGAAACATGTTTGAAGTTCAGGGAAAAAAAAACCCAACAGACAGGAAAAATCAGACTCCCCCCCATGGCTTCAGTTCAACCAGGACCCCTGCTGTGGATGCAGCCTACTCAGTTGCTGTCTGCCTGTCCATCTGCTAGCCCGTCTGGACCAAACCTGACATTTCCAGCTGTGATTGGTTCTGCCCTCTTGTCTCTGCAGCTGACTACATCTTGCTCTCGGCTCTGACTTGTCCATAGCTTGTCCTCTACAGCAAGAGCTTCCTTTCTGCAGCTGCTCTAAGTTCCTTGTCAACTCAGCTTCTACTTACATTTCTATCAGTGCATGTCTGAATCCTCTTCAACTCTGCTGTGGCCTCTTTTACTTGAATTCATTCTGAAATCAGAGATAGATGATAGATTGAATAGGTGAATAGATAGATAGATAGATAGATAGATAGATAATAGAATGATAAATAAGAGCGAAATAGATGATAGATGCATACATATATATGTACATACTGATGATTGAGAGATGATAGATAAAGAATACATAGATGATAGATACATACATAGATGATAAAATGATAGATACCATAGACAATAATAGATGCATACATATATACTAGATAATAGATGAGATATTGATAGATGATTGATGCTAAATAGAATGGGATAGATGCCAAAAAATATATTTGCTAGATGAGAAAGTATCATTATGAATATATTAATATTAACAAATAAGGGAGCTAGAGAGATAGCTCAATAGTTAGAAACAGTGACCTGCTCTTGCAGAAGACCCATGTTGCAGTTCCTAGCACCCAAATGCCAGCTAATACTAGCGCTAACTCATTCCAAGGGAGATAACACCCTTTACTGGCCTCTGTGGGCATTGTACAAACATGGTACACTTATATACATGCAAGACAAACAATCACACACATTAAAATAAAGTAAACAAAAAATTTAAATATGTATTAGCAATTAAGATTTAAATAAAAGAACCTACATTTGTCCCTTGGCCAGATTACCAAAGCAGGCAGAATTGAATGACAAATTACTACCATTAAAACTGCTGTACCGGGCTGGAGAGAATGGCCCTAGGGCCCATAAAAAGTTAAGAGTGCGGACTGCTCTTGCAGAGGTCCCCAGGTTTCGAATCCCCAGCACCCACATGGGACCGAGAACCGTCTGTAACTCCAATTCAAGGCCAGTTCCAGGGAATCCAACACCCTCTTTCGACTCCTGGCATGGCACAACACGGGTGCCAAACCTGCATGAAGACAGGACATTCATAAAAACACATAATAAATAAATAAATAAAAATAAAAATAAATTTTAAAAAGCTGCTTGTACCTTGTGTATTGTTAGTCAGTAAAATCTGAAATTGTACAAATGTGGCGGTGTCACCTGAATGGTAAAGAATTGTTCGCATTTTTTAAAAAAACTTAAGCAATTGTACTAAATCAGAATTATGTTTCAAGCTTGTTTGCCATAATTTTATTTAAAGCATTTTATTCACTACTGTTTTTTAAGTATGAAATATCAGCCATTTAGAATTAAAATATTTAGGGTGAATAGTGCTTTTTTTAGTTGATCATGTGGGGGCATGGACTCCCCCTTTTGTTTTGTAATTGAGCCCTGAGGGTTTGATTAAATCTTTCCACAATAGCCTGTCCCCAAGGATTATAGGGGATATCAGTAGAATGTGAAATTCTCCATGTTTGGAGGAAGTTTACAAAAGGTTTGCTTATGAAGCATGGACTGTTGTCTGTTTTGATTTGATGGGTAACCCGAGGGTAGCAAAGCATTGGAGTGTATGGCTAATGGCGTGTTTGGTCTTTTCTCCTGTATGTGCTGACGCCCAGCACGCATGTGAAAAAGTGTCAACTGATACAAAAATGTATTTAAGTTTTCCAAATGGGGCATAGTGGGTAACATCTATTTGCCAGAGGTGGTTAGGCTGGAGACCTCAGGGGTTACTGCCAAGGTTTGAAGGGGGGGATCTGAAGGAAGGGCTGGCAAGACTGGCAGGTGTGAATGATATTTTTTAAGGTCTTTAACTGCTACGTGGGAGTATTTATGCTATGTCCCCTCAAGTTTGTATGAGTTAGTTGGTGGCCAATTAAAATGTTCTTTAAAATCGTTTTACTAGACGGTGACCTTCAGAGAAATCAGTCCTTAGACAGTATAGTTATTTATTTTGTTATTTTGTATAAAATCTCTACTGAAATACCTCTATAGAAATGTATAATACTTTATTTCAAACAGATCACTATAATTTTTTTATAAAGTGGGTTTATAAAAAGCATTTTCCTTTCAGTCCTTTGAGGTGGTTTTTTCCAGGCCTGGCACAAAACCCTGTTTAAAAGTTGCTTTACTTAGTTGTTAAATGTTTTACAATACACATGTAACCATACTTTAAATTATAATAAGATTATTGCTTAGAACCAATGTTAGTATTTGTCTCAGGCATTGAGGGAGTGTAGTTGATAGTGGTACAATACACCTATAAAGTAGCTAACTGTAACAGCATTTGTACAATCAGTAATTTTTTTTAACCAAGACAAGTAAATTACACAAAGGACCATAGAAGTTTAACTAATAGAGCTGCATCTGAGCTGGAGGGGTCAGTTACAGCTTGGAGGCTTTTTAGAATTGTACAAATGTATATCAACATTTACATATATCCAATTAAAGATCATTAACACCAAAAGGTANGATGGGGTGCTAGCTAGGAGGGGTGAATGGGGTGCTAGCTAGGAGGGGTGAATGGGGTGCTAGCTGGGAGGGTTGAATGGGGTGCTAGCTGGGAGGGGTGAATGGGGTGCAGGGTGCTGGCTGGGAGGGGTGAATGGGGTGCTAGCTAGGAGGGGTGAATGGGGTGCTAGCTAGGAGGGGTGATGGGGTGCTAGCTAGGAGGTTTCAAGCCTGCCCTGAAGCCCCACCAAGGTGAAGGATTGCTGATGACCCTGCAGCTCACCCCAGACCTGTGTCATGGACCTTTCTACATTTAGACTACGGGCCCCAGGGACAGAGGCCCGGTGTAGGAGGTAGACACACACACTGGAGGGGGTCAGCCCAGGTTAAACCACAAAGAACTAGTTTTGATCCACAGCCTCCTCCCCCACGAAGCCCAGCCACCCACATCATGTAGAAGTACAAGTTCAGAGGAGTGCTGTATCACCACAGCTACCCAGAGGCTCCAGTCCCTGCAGCAGCTGCAGCTCCACACCTGGGTCTCCAGGGATGGTGATCGCTGGGCTAGCAGTGCCCAGGGACAGGCACTCCACAAATGTGGGAGAGCTCAGAGCTGGCCAGGCATCTGAAACTTAGCTCCCTCAACACCAGCCTTCTTCTACTTTCTCCATGCCATCCCCACCCTCACAGTTGAGACTGCACAATCTGTCTTGTGATGTCCATAGAGTATTTGACGAAGAATTTTCTAGGTTGTAAAAGTTCCACGGAAGCATCAGTTTAGCTCCATTCAGTTGTGTTGGCTTTTCCACGCCCCATCCTGTTCACTCTTGGTGCGTGGCTCTGCTTCTCTGGCTTCCCATCACTGTTGCTGTGAATTTCTCTTCATCTTCAACCTCAGCACAAGACTGCCCTGGGGACGCCTCCACCAGCAGGGTCAGAGCCCATGTTGGACGTTGCTTCAGGTAGCTTATAAGGAGAGAATTCTGGGAAAGCTCAAGGGGGTGAGGGGATGGTTGGCAGGACAGGGGAGAAGAGCACAGCTTGGCTGCCAGGGTCCTCTGGTGTGTGAACTGCCTGCCCAGCAACAGCAATCCCCGTCTCCAGGATTAGGACTCCCACCCGGCCACTGACTTCCTCCAGAAACCCTCAGTACAGACAGGAACATGGTGCAGAACTTCCTGACCACACTGCCCATGAATGGGGATTGTGTGATGATTCACCAAGTGTAGGACACGTGGAGGTGTTGGGACAGACACATGCTCAAAATCAGAGTGGACAACGGCAGGAGGAAGACACGCCCATATGCCTGTCCCATGCTGTGGCAGCTAGCCAAGACAGCAAAGAGAGACATCCTGCTGGGGCGACTGGCCAGGAGCACTGTCTCCAGATTCTCCGCCAACACCGCTCTCTTCCTAGAGCTTATTCTGGAAACATGAGTCCCAGGCCTGTGAGGGCAGGAAGTTGGGACTAGGGTCAGGAGGGGACCGTAGAGGTCAAGACCTTTTGTCAACTACCAGCCATTGGCTCTTGGGACAGTGCATCTCCCTCCACCTTGGCCTCTTCTCTGTAAAAAGGAAGGAGGCCCAGGGCAAGCCCAGGATCCCCAAGACTGTAACTCACCCACACTTCAGCAGGACCCACAGTCGTGAGATTTTATTTCATTCCCTTTGGACACTTGTTTTCTGTGGATTTGATATAAGATAGACCCAACCAGCAAGTTTCATAAACACAGCTCTCTCTCTCTTTCTCTCTCTCTCTCTCTCTCTCTCTCTCTCTCTCTCTCTCTCTCTCTCTAAAAGCCTGCCAGCCCTTTTGAACAAGCAAATCTTGAGTTGGGAAACTGTGAGGAAAATTAACAAGAGCTGGAGAAGAGCACTTAGAGCGGTGAGATCTTAGGAAAGCCTAAGGTGTTTCTGGAAGCTTCTGGTGTTTACAAAGGGTAGAGAAGAGAGAGGCATATTTTGTTCAAACACTCAATAGGTTTCTGGAAGAAATCTGAAGTCCAATGACTTCCCAGACCTCACCCCGCACCCAGACCTGAGCACTCAGTTCAGACACATGCTGCCCTGGTGAGACAGCACTAGCCTCATGCTGTGCCCAGGTCCTCCATGGCACAGTCTTCTCGGCTCCCAGAATAATACCAGCCTCACCTTCCCCGCTGAACCCCACTGGAGACAGGCCTGACTGTCCACTAGACGGCTTGGAGCCTCCCTGCAGCCACCCAGGAAAGTGCTGTGCACTGTGATGGAGCCGTGTTCTGCTGTGAGGGGCTTGGGATGTTTTGCTGTCTGCCCTTATCAGAGCATGCGCACAAGGCAGACTTTTGGGTCCAATGTACCCTTCCCAAGCCAACAGGGAGGCACCAGCACCCAGTCATGATTAAATCCATGCAGGCAACTGAAAGGAAAATGTGACAGGTCTGTGGCTCAGAAGTGGAGCACGGCCAACTATCAAAAATACTATGACCAGTAGGGCTGTGAGTTCATCCTCAGCACCCCAAACAAAGGAAAACAGCAGGACTTGCCAGGTGTGGTGGCACACACCTTTAATTCCAGCACTCAGGAGGCAAAAGCAGACAGATCTCTACGTGATCGAGGCCAGCCTGGTCTACATAGTGAGTTCTAGGCTAGCTGTGGCTACAGGGAGACCCTGTCTCAAAAATAACATAAAAAAAGCAGAATTTTAAAACTGAGGCATTATTTCTTCAAGGATGGATAACCCTCATTTCAATAGAAAAGTCAATTTCTATATCAGTCTGTCTTGGAGTGGGACATCTTTATACACAGAAGCATTCTAGAAGAAAGGCACCTCAAAACCAACGTCCAGGAAGGAGAGGCAGGAGGAGCTGGCAGACACCCACTTTTCAGTTCCTTCTCCTGCACTGGCTCCAACAGCTTCTCTGACCAAGTCCTTGGCCTGTATCCTCATGAACAGTGGCTGAAATTCAGTCACATCAAGCCAGGAGACTAGATACTAGTTACTGAGAGGCAGCTGAGGTGCCAGGAGCCTGACACCTTTGCCAAGGACCTGACATGGTAAACTAGACCAAAATAGGTCTCAGGGCCTATGCGCCTATGCAGCATGCATGGAAGAAACTGGAGTTCTGTCCAACGCATGGCTCTCATACTCTTCACATCAGATGTACCCTAGCCCACCCTACTTACGTGACCTCAGTCAGACATGCCCCCTGGCAGGCCACCAATGCCCACACTAGCTGGGGAGATGGCTCAGTCAGTAAGGCACGTGCTGCGTGCACTTCTTGCACAATCTGAGTTTGGGTCCCCAGCACACACATAAAAAGCAGGTATGATAGGGACCCCGGATCAGGGTGTGGGGCACCGATGCAAGTAGAGCCCAGGCTTGCTGAGAGCTGGTCTAAATTAACTAGGAGCTCCACATTCAGTGAGAGTCTATCTCAAAGAGTAAGGTGGAGAGTGACTGAGGAAGACACCTAAGGTTGGCCTCGAGCTTCCACACACATGTGCATACACATTCCTGTACATGCCCTGCGTATACACATTCACACATATACAACGTACACCAAAAAAATTCTGTCCACACATAAGATATCTAACAAGGCAAAGAGCCCTATGCACCAGGCAGGTGAACTTCTACGTGCACACATGCCTTCCCCTGAAGCCCTCCTCTGCCCCAGGGTTGTCTTTCAAAAGGCCCTCAGCTACACAAGCTTTCTCCCCTCGGCACCTGCCACCAGGTGCTTCCACACTGGTCCTGGCCTCCAGCATTCTCGTCTCCGCTGGGAGAAGGGTCGTCCTAACACAGAGATGGGAGAGTCAGTACATGAAAAGATGCAAGGGGCCTGGGCTTCCCACCTCCACCCACATCTCCTGAGACAGATTCTGTAGGCCCCTGCACCCCACATCTCCTGAGACAGATTCTATAGGCCCCTGCACCCCACATCTCCTGAGACAGATTCTGTAGACCCCTGTACCCCCATCTCCTGAGACAGATTCTGTAGGCCCCTGCACCCCACATCTCCTGAGACAGATTCTGTAGGCCCCTGCACCCCACATCTCCTGAGACAGATTCTGTAGGCCCCTGCTCCCCACATCTCCTGAGACAGATTCTGTAGGCCCCTGCTCCCCACATCTCCTGAGACAGATTCTGTAGGCCCCTGCTCCCCACATCTCCTGAGACAGATTCTGTAGGCCCCTGCTCCCCACATCTCCTGAGACAGATTCTGTAGGCCCCTGCTCCCCACATCTCCTGAGACAGATTCTGTAGGCCCCTGCTCCCCACATCTCCTGAGACAGATTCTGTAGGCCCCTGCTCCCCACATCTCCTGAGACAGATTCTGTAGGCCCCTGCTCCCCACATCTCCTGAGACAGATTCTGTAGGCCCCTGCTCCCCACATCTCCTGAGACAGATTCTGTAGGCCCCTGCTCCCCACATCTCCTGAGACAGATTCTGTAGGCCCCTGCTCCCCACATCTCCTGAGACAGATTCTGTAGGCCCCTGCTCCCCACATCTCCTGAGACAGATTCTGTAGGCCCCTGCTCCCCACATCTCCTGAGACAGATTCTGTAGGCCCCTGCTCCCCACATCTCCTGAGACAGATTCTGTAGGCCCCTGCTCCCCACATCTCCTGAGACAGATTCTGTAGGCCCCTGCTCCCCACATCTCCTGAGACAGATTCTGTAGGCCCCTGCTCCCCACATCTCCTGAGACAGATTCTGTAGGCCCCTGCTCCCCACATCTCCTGAGACAGATTCTGTAGGCCCCTGCTCCCCACATCTCCTGAGACAGATTCTGTAGGCCCCTGCTCCCCACATCTCCTGAGACAGATTCTGTAGGCCCCTGCTCCCCACATCTCCTGAGACAGATTCTGTAGGCCCCTGCTCCCCACATCTCCTGAGACAGATTCTGTAGGCCCCTGCTCCCCACATCTCCTGAGACAGATTCTGTAGGCCCCTGCTCCCCACATCTCCTGAGACAGATTCTGTAGGCCCCTGCTCCCCACATCTCCTGAGACAGATTCTGTAGGCCCCTGCTCCCCACATCTCCTGAGACAGATTCTGTAGGCCCCTGCTCCCCACATCTCCTGAGACAGATTCTGTAGGCCCCTGCTCCCCACATCTCCTGAGACAGATTCTGTAGGCCCCTGCTCCCCACATCTCCTGAGACAGATTCTGTAGGCCCCTGCTCCCCACATCTCCTGAGACAGATTCTGTAGGCCCCTGCTCCCCACATCTCCTGAGACAGATTCTGTAGGCCCCTGCTCCCCACATCTCCTGAGACAGATTCTGTAGGCCCCTGCATCCCCCATCTCCTGAGGCAAATGCTGCTGGCCTCCACCCAGCAACCACATCTCCTTGGTCAGATATTGCAGGCCACAGGGATGAAAATCTGAACCAGCTTCAAAGCTGTGGTTCAAGACAAAGGCTCAGTGCTAGAAAGGCTCCCCCCATACACCCATGATCCACCGGTTTTATCTCTAGTCTGGCCTCTACTCTGTGACCTAGCCAGGGTCACTTGATGACTATGTCCAGGAAGGTAGTGAGGGATATGTTTACCAACTCCTTCCCCTATACTGGTTTCCAAACGTGAAGCCGCCATAAAACCTGGCAGGCTAACACAAAGGCTCAGCATCACCTTGTGTAAGCTCAAGTGTAACTGCACAATGACAGGTCACAGTGCGAGGGACACTCTGGCCCAGAAGACCCTGCACCATAAGTCTCCAGGTTTCTGAGCCCCAGAGGATGATGAAGACTAACACTTACCACCCATAGTTGGCCAGGACAGCTGGGTCTACTTGCCCAGAAGCCTTCTGTCATATAGGCCATAACCTCTGGAACCCCCCCACCCCCTCCCCACACACACTTGTGTTTCTCATCAATGGCAAACTGCCTCCACGTGGTTTCCAGATACCCACAAGCCCACAGAATATCTAAACACATACACACACCCTCATCAGACCAGTGCTCCCTTCCTCCTGTAATCTAAAGCCTTTAGCCCTGCTATCTCTTTCTCTTTCTACTACAGACTTGTGTGGCCCTGCATGGAGTGTGCTCTGATCTACTCAGGGGTAAATCCATCTCATCTGTCTATCCCTAGTTGTGCACTATAAAGGCAGGAGAATCCTTCCTCAACAGCAGGGTAAAAAAGCGACTATCAAATAGCCACGTGGGTCCAGCAGGCCCAGCTTGCCAGAAAGCCTCACTGGATGCCACGCCCTGCTGACCCACTGCTATGGGCTTCAGGGGATCCCATTGCAATTCTCACTGGGTTTCCTGCCAGGGAACTGACCAAACAGCTCAGGTTCAAAGACAAATCAGGACTGGGACTGAAAAGGACAGCTCCACAGACTGTGCATTCATGTAGGGCTCGGGAGCCATGGGGAGCCTCACTGGCTACAGGAGAGCGACTTGAGCCAAATATTTCCTTGAAAAGAGAAATGGCTATGTGTGCTTCAGCGAGTGAAAAAAAAGGGCGCCATGAAGAGCAAGGAGGCTTGTCTGGGGCAAGGAAATGCCAGCTCTGCAGATCTGGGGCACTCCCTTGACCTGTTGAGGTAGAAGTGAGGTGCACACTGCCTGGCAGGCTGACCTAATTAAGACATTCTCTCCCCAGGCACCCATCTGTGAGTCCATCACCCACAGGCCGTGCTGCGGGGGGGGGGGGGATCTGTCTGAGGCTGGTCAGGCTGGGGACAGAGGGCTTCTGTTGTGCTGAGATTTCCAGGGCTGAGCTGGCTGGGGCTCTGAGTGGTTCTGCTCCATAGGCGAGAGATTTGGCCAGCACCCAGTTGGGGATAGAAGGATCTGTGTGTGCTGTTGGGGCCAAAGCTCGGCCAGCCACAGCAGGAAAGCAGAGCGGCTGTTCATGAAGCTTTGACTTGTTGAATGAGGTTTGATTTTCCAGAATTACTCTGACATCAGGCTGTTCTAATCACAATTGTTGGCCCAGAGATTGCATTCAGATTGTAAATGAAAATATCAGAACTCCAGGCTTGGGCCCTCTCTTCTGTCTCTCCCTCAACAAAGCTGAATGGAACAATTAAGATAAAATCCCACTCTCCAAAAATGCTTTTAGCTGAGAAACTCAGTGCCAAGAGTCAGTCAGAAATAAGCCTTTGCTGACATTATCAACCCCAGGAAAGGCCTCCTGCCACAGAGGTGCTGACACTGTCAGACACTGGGGCCACGTCGAGAGGCTAAATCCTGTCACCTTTGTCACCACAGCTCAGGTTCTACCCAGGAGAGAGGGTCACTGGCAAGCTAGAGCATCACTAGCCCTCCTGTGTCCTGGAAAAAGTGCCAGAATACGTGAGGAAGGGAGGCCTACTATGTGAAGGCCTCAAGCTTGGGGTCCTCCTGGGGTCTCTTGTGAGGAGACAGCACCCTTCTTCATTGCATTTTTCCTGGGCATGATGAACAGAGGCTTCCAGACAGAAAGGCACCTCCAGCAGCCCATATAAGTCAAGTGAATGGTTAAATTCACTCTGGAAAGTGAGGCGAGTGCCACTCTGCAGACTGCAGACTGCAGGCTATGGTTAACAGCCAAGAGCACTTCATGCCCACCTGTGGTAGACCACTCAGACCTCACCCTGAGGAAGGACTTTCTCACAGCCAACCCCAAAGTTAGGTGCAAAAGGGCAGAGGAGGATTTGGTTTTCGGGTATCAATTTTGACTGTGGTTGGTGATGATCTCACAGTGTGAATAAACAGTTCAGAGCCAAACTTTAGTACTGGGGCTAGAGAGATGGCTCGGAGGTTAAGAGCACTGGCTGCTCTTGCAGAGGACTGGGATTGGTTCCCAGCACCCACATGGCAGCTGACAACCATGTGTAATGTCAGCTTCAGGGAAGCCAATGTCCTTTTCTGGGAAAAGGCATGCATATTGGTTCACATGCAAAAATGCTTACACATAAAATATTCTTTAATTTTATTGGTAAATTTGTGAAAAATAAATAGGAAGAAAAAAAAACAGAGAAAACAGCTAAGTTAGTGCCTAAGAAACAGTCTGAATGACTGACAAAAAAGTAAAGATTTGCAAGGATGTGACAATGTAAACATGTAAGTCTATTTTGCTGCTTTTACTGAGAATTTCATGTTTTAAAACAAAATAGAACCTGTAGGAAAAATCCATCCTGTGTGTACTGTTCAGAAAATACTTCAGCTTTCTTGGCAGTCAATGTATCTTTACCAACAGATGAGTACTTTGTAAAAAAACAAGTCCACTGCCAGCTTTCTTTCCCTATAGAAATCACCTGAGTCACCCAAGAAAGAGAACAGGGTTCCTCTGCATCTGAGTTTCGGTGTAGTTGGCTGGCCCTGCAGCTTTGGGTCTATGTTGAAGCAGCTCATCATGGCGGAAGCACACTACAGGGCAGAGCAGAAGTGTTGCGATCTGGTTGTGCCAGGCTCTCAGTTACTCCACGTTGTATAAAGCAGTTTTTCAGCTTGTACCTTGTCCTGAAAGACTGTGTTTTACAAGTGGCTTTTGACTCCATTTTAAGGGTGGAGGATAATTGCTCTCCTGAGTGGAGGAGTGAACGCCAGCTGATAAGTGACTTATTCCGGGTAGCAGAAAGGGTACTGCCCTATAAACATATCAGTTCTGACTATAAGAGCACATGGCATTAAAATACTGAGGGAAACTAGACTTTATTGCACCTAGTGGACACACCAGACCAAGGAAGGGTCTAACTCCATCACCTGAACCCCATAAAATGATGGACACCTTACACTGCGAAGGCATGGCCCCACACCAACATGTCATTGGAAACCTGGTTTGAATGTCAGGACCAACAGACAGAAAACTCATGACTCCCCCCATGGCTTCAGTTCAACCAGGACCCCTGCTGTGGATGCAGCCTACTCAGTTGCTGTCTGCCTGTCCATCTGCTAGCCCGTCTGGACCAAACCTGACATTTCCAGCTGTGATTGGTTCTGCCCTCTTGTCTCTGCAGCTGACTACATCTTGCTCTCGGCTCTGACTTGTCCATAGCTTGTCCTCTACAGCAAGAGCTTCCTTTCTGCAGCTGCTCTAAGTTCCTTGTCAACTCAGCTTCTACTTACATTTCTATCAGTGCATGTCTGAATCCTCTTCAACTCTGCTGTGGCCTCTTTTACTTGAATTCATTCTGAAAATCATAGATAGATGATAGATTGATAGGTGATAGATAGATAGATAGATAGATAGATAGATAATAGAATGATAAATAATAGAGAAATAGATGATAGATGCATACATATATATGTACATACATGATAGATTGATAGATGATAGATAAATAGATACATATATGATAGATACATACATAGATGATGACAATGATGATAGATACATAGACAATAGATAGATGCATACATATATACATAGATAATAGATGATATATTGATAGATGATTGATAGCTAAATAGATGGATAGATACAAATATATTTGCTAGATGATAAAGTATCAGTATTAATATATTAATATTAACAAATAAGGGAGCTAGAGAGATGGCTCAACAGTTAAGAACAGTGACTGCTCTTGCAGAAGACCCAGGTTCAGTTCCTAGCACCCACATGCAAACTAATAACTATCTCTAACTCCAATTCCAAGGGATATAACACCCTCTTCTGGCCTCTGTGGGCATTGTACAAACATGGTACACTTATATACATGCAGACAAAACACTCACACACATAAAATAAAAGTAAACAAAAAATTTAAATATGTATTAGCAATTAAGATTTAAATAAAAGAACCTACATTTGTCCCTTGGCCAGATTACCAAAGCAGGCAGAATTGAATGACAAATTACTACCATTAAAACTGCTGTACCGGGCTGGAGAGATGGCCTAGCAGTTAAGAGTGCCGACTGCTCTTGCAGAGGTCCCAGGTTCGATCCCCAGCACCCACATGGCGACCGAGAACCGTCTGTAACTCCAATTCCAGTCCAGTTCCAGGGGAATCCAACACCCTCTTCTGACCTCCGTGGCATTGCACAACACGGGTGCACAAACCTGCATGCAGACAGTACATTCATACACATAATAAATAAATAAATAAAAATAAAAATAAATTTTAAAAAACTGCTGTACCTTGTGTATTGTTATTCAGTAAAATCTGAAATTGTACAAATGTGGCGGTGTCACCTGAATGGTAAAGAATTGTTCGCATTTTTTAAAAAAACTTAAGCAATTGTACTAAATCAGAATTATGTTTCAAGCTTGTTTGCCATAATTTTATTTAAAGCATTTATTCACTACTGTTTTTGAAGTATGAAATATCAGCCATTTAGAATTAAAATATTTAGGGTGAATAGTGCTTTCTTTAGTTGATCATGTGGGGGCATGGACTCCCCTTTTGTTTTTGTAATTGAGCCTTGAGGTTTGATTAAATCTTTCCACAATAGCCTGTCCCCAAGGATTATAGGGGATATCAGTAGAATGTGAAATTCTCCATGTTTGGAGGAAGTTTACAAAAGGTTTGCTTATGAAGCATGGACTGTTGTCTGTTTTGATTTGATGGGTAACCCGAGGGTAGCAAAGCATTGGAGCATATGCCTAATGGCGTGTTTGGTCTTTTCTCCTGTATGTGCTGACGCCCAGCACACGTGTGAGAAAGTGTCAACTGATACAAAAATGTATTTAAGTTTTCCAAATGGGGCATAGTGGGTAACATCTATTTGCCAGAGGTGGCTAGGCCAGAGACCTCAGGGGTTGCTGCCCAAGGTTTGAAGGGGGGGAATCTGAAGGAAGGGCTGGCAAGACTGGCAGGTGTGAATGATATTTTTTAAGGTCTTTAACTGCTACGTGGGAGTATTTATGCCTAAGTCCCCTCCAGTTTGTATGAGTTAGTTGGTGGCAATTAAATGTTCTTTAAAATTCTTTTACTAGACTGTGACTTCAGAGAAATCAAGTCCTTAACTTATATTTATTTATTTGTATTTCTGTATAAATCTCTACTGAAATACCTCTATATGTAAAATGTATAATACTTATTTCAAACATATCACTATAAATCTTATAAAGTGGGTTTATAACAAGCATTTTCCTTTCAGTCCTTGGAGGTGGTTTTTTCCAGGCCTGGCACAAAACCCTGTTTTAAAGATGCTTTACTTAGTTGTTAAATGTTTTACAATACACATGTAACCATACTTTAAATTATAATAAGATTATTGCTTAGAACCAATGTTAGTTTTTGTCTCAGGCATTGAGGGAGTGTAGTTGATAGTGGTACAATACACCTATAAAGTAGCTAACTGTAACAGCATTTGTACAATCAGTAACTTTTTAACCAAGACAAGTAAATTACACAAATGACCATAGAAGTTTAAGCTGCATCTGAGCTGGAGGGGTCAGTTACAGCTTGGAGGCTTTTTAGAATTGTACAAATGTATATCAACATTTACATATATCCAATTAAAGATCATTAACACCAAAAGGTATAAACCAAGTTTTGTATAGGTTGAATCTGTAAAGTGAATTATAGTTGATCTTTTTAAAACACAGGAGTTTAGAAAGTTATAGGGGTTAAAACAAAATGCTCATACATCCATACACGTATGTGCACACTCACACATACATACGAGAATACATAAACATATGTACAAAGGAAAAAAAAGTCGTGAGATAAATCTATGGGAAGAAAGTCACATTATTGTCTTATACTCAATGAGAAAAGGTCATTTCCACAGCCTGTCTCTTGAGTATTGGAATCAAAGCTGCACCTTTAAAACACAATGAAAGATGAAGCACTGCCCTCAGGCAAGAGTGCCCTAGATTTTATGCTTCCCAGTGAAACATGGAATACTGTAAAGCCAGCCCTTCCCCCACCAGCCATCCGCTGGCTGTTTCCAGAGCAGAAGAGGGGCACAGAACAAGCATAGGATTAAAGGCCTGGGCCACCAAGCCAGGCTCTACAAGCCTGGAATTTACAAGACCAGCCTCTAGAAAAGATCTTGGGGGAAGTTTAGCAGACAAAAGGAAACTTCAGCAGAATTAAGCACTATTTTACACTATTTAACACTATTTATAGAAAAAATTTTAAGGAACTCTTTTTAAAAGCACATTTAGACTGTGGCTGGCTTTTCACAAGCTTCCATGCAAGCCAATGTTGGTAGATTAATTCCTGGGTAGTTGCCTCTACAACCCAAGCCTGCCTATGCAAAGGTGCAAATGAGCGCCTCTGTGGAAGGTTTGCAGCAAAAAGAACTTGAGCTTGCTTGCTCCATGGCAAGCCCGTCCATCCAGCCTCTGTGACCTTCGCCACCTGAACTGTGGCCAGAAGGCGGAAGCCGGGGCTTCTCTTAGGGGCCAGAGCCCAGGCTGCAGGGCAGGCTCTGAGCCCATTTCAAGACCTCTAGAGGGCAAGTGCATGGGAAAGGAAGCCCTCCTCTCACAGTTTCTCTGAATAGCCATCCTTAGTCCATGCCTTCACTGATTTGGAGATGCTACGAGGGGAGGATAAAGGGGTTGGGGTTGCCAAGGGCTTGGGCACCCTGTCTGGAGTTACTTCTGAGGCCTTTTTTGGAGGCTGAGGGGGGAAGCAACCCTTCAGGGCTGAGAGTGCCCCCAGAGGAGGCTCGATATGTCCAGCTCCCTTGGAGGCAGAACTTCTGAGGCCTTTTTTGGAGGCTGAGGGGGGCACGGCGTAGTGTCCGCAGCGTCAGCAGCATCTGCAGGGTCCGGGCGTGCCTGAGGGGACGCCGCTCCCGTCCTGTTTCCGACTGCCAGAGAATGCCCCCAGAGGAAGGATCTCTCCTTTTTAAGCCCCTACTCTTGAGTAGAACACAGAGGGATTCTAGGGTGGGGTTAAGTTTGGAAGCAGACTTCTCCATAATTTATGGAGGTACACTCACCCATAGATCAATTGGCCCATCAGCGAACTTCCAAAGGTAACCAGGCCGAAACACCAGACTGTGGGGTGTCACCTGAAGAGGGACAGGGGAGAAGAGGCTCTAACCAGCCGGCCTCCTAGGTGGATGGGGCTGAGCGTGATGATGAATGTCGACGGTCTGCAAGAGAACACAGCAGACCAGGAGCTCATCGAAGCAAGGACTCACTTTATTGCATCAGACAGCCGCTTATATATGCTTGGCGGGAGGAGTGGAGAAAAGAAGGCGGGAGAGGAGATAAGTAGAGTGGGGGGATAGCTTTGGGCCAATAGTAACTCGCCACATTGGTTGTAGGCGTTTTCAGGTTGGGCTATGCTGAGTCAATCCTATGTGGAAGTGACTGGCCAGAGGCAGGTTGCTAAACTCTAGTCAGGCTCAGGGGGTTACAGTAGGCCGCATTCTCTAGGGCCCATAGGGCCCAACAAACAAAGACCAAACATGTTTGTTCCTGTTTCTGGCATAATATGCTCAACCCACAACCATTTACTTCATGGTCAGGAAAGGAAAGAGAGGAAAAAAGAGTAAGAAAAGCAGTGGAGGCCCTATTATCCCCTAGAGGGAACATCACCATGCCCTGGAGTCTTCCCACTGGGCCCTGTGCCTTAAGGGACCTACCATCTCCCACAGCACCACTCTGGGGACCTTTGAGGAACATTTAGCCCAATGCTGAAGCATCACTCTAACAAGTGAACCTACTCAGGAGTTTCAGGAACCCACTAATCCAGTCAGCCAAGAAGTAACCGCCCCACATCCAGGACCCTCTGGCCTGAATCTGACCCCAGTGAGTCAGTTGCTGGGACAGGTGAATATGAGTCAGGCCATTGACACTGAGGTGCAACTAGTGCACTTTGGGGGTGAACTAGTTTTCAAGTGGGAGTTCTTATGCACTTCTCCATCTGCTAAATACAATCATAGCTTCAAAACTAGCTGGGAGACAGATGCCAGGTCCACATGAGCTTCTTATTGTTCTGCCCCATTTGGTTTAGAAGATCTGCCCCGTGGACACCACTCCATCTGTAGGGAACTGGGAATGGGTGCTGGGAACACCAAGGGCGGTAGAGGAGTGTTCTTGACCAGGCAGAGCTGCTGAGCATGGTGTCAGGCCTGGAGAAGAGCCCTCAAGAGGCAGGAGAGGGTTCCAAGCATCATTTCACCAAGGCCCGCTCTGCTCATTGTCATTTCACTGAGGCCCTCTGTTGACAACAGCAATAAAGAATGACTGACAACACAACTGTCTTAGGCAGGTTTCCCAGGATTTTTGAGAGAAGGGAAAGGCCATTTCCTCAGGCCTTGTTTTCTCAGATCTGGTTTGATGCTGGACAGTTTGGTCTAGGTGGCCAGGTACCCCAAGGTCTACACTGAATATGGAAGATGCATGTGCCCCATCCTCCCGACTCACCTCTCTGTATGGCAGGCCAATCAAACAGCGAGAATTTGTAATGAGAAGTGAACTGTACCTCAGATACTTGGCTGTCTTTAACCATCCAGAGGAGCCCAGCATCCCTCTGGCATTCAGACCTGGAAGTATCACTTTCAAAGAATGGAAACCTACTGTGAAAACAATGGCAGCAGCAAGAGAGTGAACACCCACCTGGGGGACCCTGCACATTAACTCTCTGGGAAGCCCCATTTGCAAGCACTAAGCAGGCTGTCCAACAAAATCAAAGCAGTGACTTTACCAAGAAGAAAGTCCATTTGGCCAGCATAGAGTGGGCAAGTAGAGGAGCTTAGGATCAGGTGGGAGAAGGCTCAGTGCTAAAGAAATCTTGTTAGAGGCTTTCAGGCAGCCAGCCTTCCAAAGCAGCACCAGGCTGTTCACAGGAACCCTCCACACAGCTGCCCACAAATGTCCTGCAGGGGAGAATGTGGGATTCCTGTGGAAATAACCCAGGCCTTTCCAGAGTCAGCATCCCGATGCTGTATCCACACCAGCATCCAGTGTCCACCAGTAAGCCATGTGACAATCCAGGGAGTCTCATGGGCAGCCATGGGCTCTGGGGCTGTTGTCTGGAGTGCTTCTACACACTTTGGTCATAGCAGTGGGCACACACAGTAGTATGCATGCCCAGAGGAACATCTGGGCTTTCTGAATAGCAACAAATTCACACTGTCAAAAGGATTATTTGAAGGCTCCTCATTGTTGGGCCCGTGTGATACCAGGAAGCCTGTGGATATGGAAGAAGAGAATGTGTCCAAGAAAAGGAGTCACACTGAGAGAATAGACCCTCTGTACTCTAGCATCAGAAAAACTCAAACCCAGAGTCTGACGGAAGGCTCACTAAAGGCACAGTGTCTTCCTCTCTGGAGAATTTGGATGAAAGCTGGTCAGTCCTGGCTTTTCCCAAAGCCCCAGCCGCAACTGACCATCTAACACTGGAGGAAGCACGACCATTCCCAAACCTCTTAAGACAAGCCTTCCCTGCGGCTGGCCCACCACCACAAAGCCCACTCATGGAGAACTCAGTAGCCGCTCTCACCACCCCAAAACTTTCCACTTGTTTTGGAGCAGCTCTTGACTCTGGGAGGCAGACAGGAAACATGGGGTATGATGCCTAGCTCTTCAAGAGCACTCTGTCCTGCCAGCTCACTTCTGGACACAACCCAGCACTCACTCTCCACTTCATGAAAGCCCTAGAGGAAAGCTCTATCTACCCTGTAACAGGAAGGCTGTGAGGAGAGGAGAAAGATCACTGGCAACAACCCAGGGCTGAAACTACAGCAACAGTAGCTGCTCCATGGCCTGACCCCATTGTCTAGTGACTCCTAGATGATAAAGGTAAGCTGTGAATACACCCAGCATCCCAGCTTTAGAACCACAGTGGGCTCCCAAGGGGTATCTGAGTTGCTCCTTTCATTCTGAATGCGGCAAAGGTAAAGGACAGAAAACAGCATTGCCCACGTGAATGTTACTCTAAAACACAACTGAGCACAACACTGTGTGCTCACAGAGGCTAAACACAGCTGAGAGTGTGCAAACAAACCCTCACTTCCAGCTGGAAGAGCAGCACTGTCAAAGCAAACATCCATTCTGGACTGTCTGCATTATTTTTTTACCATGTCCTGTCTTGTGATCTTCCTGTACTGGTCTCTGTGATACAGCCTGGGTAGTCCAACAATGACAGTCTATACTCCGAAGAGGCTGAAACCCCAGTAGTTGCTCAGTCCACAAGCTGGATGTCTCAGCAGTCCCCATCTGGCACTGAAGGTTTGGAGGATTCTTGGAGAGATATGAGTCTTCAGTCCATATTGGAAGGTTGAAAGCTGTTTCATGTCTTTGAAGGATGACAAAGCAGTGGCAGCCACAGGGTAGCTGCACTTGTCAGTAAGAATTGAATACAGGCAAAACAACAATGCTTTTTTTTTTAATCTCTTGTATTTTTACTAAGATCTCAAGTTTTATACCTGAAGTACAATTTCTCAGGCCTTATTATTTATTTCTGGTTATACTTTCCTTTTGGATAATTAAGGCCATGTCAATGCATTTTTAACAGGGATCATTTAAAAAATTCCCCAATGAATTGAAACATTTGCCCTTCAATGATGACCAATGGGAGGGCTCCAAGACACACGGTTGCACCCCATGTCATCACAGAATCCAACGCAAGTGTCCTTCCCAGACACACGGATACCTTGCTCTGTGCCTGACGGCTATGCCCTCATGTTGACTCTTCAAATCCAAGTGCTGTAGAAGCCTGTGGTTCTGGGAGCCTCTGGACCACATCACCCATGATGAAAGTAGGCACAGGATTCTATTTAGACAAACACCTCCATGGTAGAGAGCCAGACAGGTGCCCCTCAGCATCTGCTATCAGACCACGTGCTTCTTCTGCTCAACACCTCTGTTTACTGAGGAAGAGTGTATTGTACAGACAAATTCTGGGACAACCATGGCATGCACACCAGCATGTATGTGAAAAGCAAATCTGTACAGGTGTGTACCAATGCAGGTGTCAGCAGCTAGCCCAGCAGAGTTCACACCTCCCTGCTTAGAAGTCACAGGGAGCTGTGACACCCCTGAGCTGTGTCAGTGGCCTTTAAAGGAACTCGCATCCAACTATCAGGTCCCATTAGGTCTTCAAGACAGAGGGAGGGAAGAAGGAGAGGGTATGGCTTCATACAGCCCACCCACCTCCTCATGCTATGACAGTGTGGTACAGACCTGATGAGCCTGCTCATAATGTCACAGGGCCAACTGCTCTGAAGCCCTCTGGGCCTTTGCTAAGACCTTTTCAAATGCCCTTTGGGGACTCCTCCCTGATCTGCTGGGTGCAGTTTCCTTCTCCTCAAGGCTCTGGGCTCATGTGGGCAAAGGGACATGAGTCTGCAGTGGCAGCCACTCCTCCTCTCAACCCTGCTCCGTCCAGAACTGCATATGGAAAAACAATCAGCATTAATGAAAGTGGAGACTTCTGTAGCCAAATCCTTCTAGAATATTGTTCTTCCTCTCCAGACAAATTTATGTTTTTTTCTTTTACAGACAATGAATACCATACAACTTAAATGTCTCAGGGGTTTAAAGCCCAAAGCTATGTCCCTACAGTGTTGCAAACATGCCCAACCTGTGATCTTCAGGCTGCACATGCCCAAAGATAGGAATGTGGCCAAAAGTTTACAAAATTATAATCTCACTTAAAACATTACTAGATTTGTTTTGTAAGTTTTTTGTAATCCAGTGACGTGGTTCTTGAAATTTGCAGATGACTTTGTAGCATTTTGTGCCAAAACCAAAAGGTTAGACACACCTATCAGTGCTTTGCTCTGGGCACTTTTGCTTCAAACAGCTGAGAAGACGCAGTTTTTGAAGGCGGTGGACCCCGAGTGACAGCCGCCGCTTGAAAGAGGGGCAGGAGCCCTGGAGTATGAAGCAGCTCCAGGGGTCACAAAAAGCAGAGCACAGGGACAGGCCAGAGAAGAGGGCCCAAGGAGAAGCCAGGCCTTGGGGCTCAGACCACAGGAATTCCAGGCATCCGTAGGAGTAACTGCGGAAAAAGACCAAGAGGCCAGGCAGAGGGGTCTGTGGGAAGCAGGCAAAGGCCAGTGGGACCAGAGGAGAGCTGCCAACTGGAACTTCCTTCCTAGGGATTTGAAAGGATTTTCTAAATCTCCTTCAGCTGCAGAGACAAGCCCCATATTGCCATGGACCTCGCTTTCTCACCCCTAGTACCCAGGATGACCTCGATATTCATGAGCAAATAAGAGAAAATCCTAAAGCAGTAACAACCTAAACATGACTTCTACCTGTTTCCATACTGTGCTGTTACTGATGGTTTAGAAAGTATGCAAAGTGCACGCAAACATTTGCTCCGCAAATCCAAAGTGTCCAGGAAGATGTACTCCAATACAAAGCAAAGTAAACCAACAAAAAGCACTGCATGCCCTGGGTTTCAAGCCACTTTGCTGCACACAAAGAGCTTCCAAAAATGCTGTTCCTTCAGCTCAGGATCCTGCTGAGGGTCATTTATTTACTATCAAGGAAAACAAGACAAGCCAGATGTGGGGGTATGTGTCTGTGATCCCAGTGTTCTGGAGGTTCTGGCAGGAAAATTGATAAGAGGTTCAAAGCTACCTTGGGGAACTCACTGAAAATTTATCCAAGAAAGAAACCACTAGAGAGCTCAGTGGGTAAAAGTACTTCCTGCAAAACCTGGCAACCTGAGTTCAATCCCAGAATCCACAGTGGACAGAAAGGATTGACTCCCAAAAGTTGTCCTCTGGCTTCCACACTCACCCCATGGTATACATATGTACAGGCAAATGCACATATCACTCATACATAGTAATAAATACAAATCTTTAAAAAAGTCAACTGGGAAGGAAGAAAGGAAGGGAAGGAGGGAGGGAAGGAGGGAGGGAGGGAGGGAGGGAAGGAGGGAGGGAGGGACAGAAGGGAAGAAGAAAAGGAAAGGGAGAAGTGAACCAAGGCAGACCTGTGCTGCGCCACAGAGCCAACGTCCCAGGAATGCTTGTCCACAGAGGACGCCTTGTGCGGTGGCTGTGTACCCACATTACTGCCACATGTGGGGACATTTCTGAATACTAAATGAAGACAACACTTCCTAACAAAACATAAAAAACTCAAGAATCCAGATGCTTATTAGAAAGTGCAAGCCCCATGGTTTAGAAAAGTTTTCTGAAAATAGGTCATCAGGTGAGGGACTTCCTCTGGATGGTCACCACAGATATGGGGACCAGAGGTGTCCCCAGAAATTCCAACACATGACCAGAAGAAAGACCTGCAAGGATAGTTGGAAACTAGACTGCAGCTCTCCTCTACCGGCCTGAGTGTGGCCTTCCTCAGTGGCCTAGAAATGCAACCCGCTCACCCCAGGTGCCTAAAGCTATTCTGTGTCACAGAACCAGATGTTCTGCAGGGTTGTCTGAAGGGTGTGTGGTATGCCCAAAGAGCCTGGGAGGACCTTACAGAGGGCACAGGCAGAGACCAACAGGATGTGGGGTCTTTAGAGGACTCCCCTGGCCACAGAGAGGACAAGACGCCAGGGCAAATGAGGGGAACACCCATGAAGCTGAGGCTTCTCCAGGTGGGTCTGGTGTCATCCAGACAGGGCAAGGCAGAGGGGCGAGGAGGGGCAAGTCTTAGATGTGTGCCAAGGATTTGTGTTGAGCCCATCATCATGTCTAACATACCCACCTGGGATCTGGCTGACCCTGGAGACCCCACTCAAGTGGCTAGGCCCTCACTTGTAAGCATAGTTGGCTGCCTGGTGACCCAGAGCCCACACAACAGTTTACCATGGGCTCCCACACTACAGGCCATGGCCACTACCTCATTACCAAGGGCAAGTAGAAGAGAGCTGGGGAGACTGGCATGTCTAGGGCTACCTGACTCCTCGCACTGGCCAAGGCAAACCTGCCTGTCCAGCCTCCTGTCTTGAGAACTCTATAGTGGAGATTCTGCCCTCCTTCCCTAGTTCCCTCTGATCCTGTTCTGCCTGGTGTTTCCGCCGTGAGCTATGCAGCAACATCCTAGCATCTGGGAAGAAGGAGAAACTGCTTAGGGCATTGGGCCTCCTCTGCCAGACACCCAGGACTGTGTCACAGCATACTCACATCTGAAACATGTTATTTACCAGGAGATGTAATACATGAAAGGGGAACAAGGAGTTGGCTCCAGCAACCCAGTGTGACCTGCTCTTGCCTTCACATGCAGCGGATGGGTTGGATGGAGTTCAGAGGGGCGCATGGTACATCCATAATGCCTGTTAAGTCTTGTTGCTGACAGAGCTGCTCCCCTAAATCCATAGGTCCAAACCTGCATCCCTGAGGGAACAGTCTGAGGAGCTGGGGGCAGGAAGGCACTTAGGTGATGGATTCTCATGAGAGGGACCCATCCAGCTGCCTCACTCCATCTACCACATGGGGACATTTGAGAAGGTGCCATCAATGAACCAGACACTGCACTCCACAGGCATCTTGACTTTAACTTCCAGGGCTGTTAGAATCAAATGCTTGGGCTTTGAGCCACATGGTCTGTGGTGTTCTGTGACTAAGACAGACCACAAGCCGGTATGTGAGGTCATTGCTGGGCATGAGGATCTGAGCTCAGCTTGGGAAAAGGGTCATACACTGGGCAGACTCAAGACTAGCCAAAGTACTGGGGCATAAAGATGCAGCAATAGAGGGCCTGGAGGGAGCCCTGGAAGGAGCGTGTTCACAGGATGAGGCGGGAGGAACATGGGGGAGAAAGGCCCTGAGGAGGACCAGATGTGAGGTTCTGTAAGGCTCAGATAATGGTGGGCCAAGGGCCTGAGGCCCAGCAATGGCTGTGAGGAGAGCAGAGTCAACCACTGGGGGCAGGTGGGCATCAGAGATTAATCTATCTGCTATTTCCAGCCTGACACAAATACAGGGCTGTTGGCCAGTGTCACCAAGCCAGCTTCTCCTGCTGTTGCTTCTTATCATCTGCAGTACCAGTTTGTGTGTGTGTGTGCGTGTGTGTGTGTGTGTGTGTGTGTGTGTGTGATGGGTAGGGCCATGGGCCAGGCAGACACAAATGCAGTGGGACAGAAGACATAGCCAGGGCCAACAGACAAATGAGGGATATAGCAGGCACCTGGAGTGAAGACACCTTGGCTTCAGTGTTCTTCCCTGAATTGCAGACTCTTGTCTTGTAACTTTCACCTGGCTAGCACTTATTAACATCAAACTTTGAGAATGGCTATTACTTTCTTCCTTTTCTGGAGTCTCAATCCTGTAGCCCCAGAATAGCCTTGAACTTACTATATAACCCAGCTTGCCCTGAATTTACAGTGTATCCCAGGCTGGGCTAGAACTTGTATCAATCCTCCTGAATTAGCCTTCAGACTGCAGGGATCACAGGTGTGAGCCACCGTGCCAGCTTGGGCATATGCTGAATAGAATGTGCTATGCACCGCTGAGGCTCATTTCCCTTGAAAAGAGTATAGCCCTTGGGGCTGGAGAGATGGTTCAGTGGTTAAGAGCACTGGTTGTCCTTACAGAAGACCCAGGTTCAAATCCCAGCTCATACATGGCAGCTAACCACTGTCTGTAACTCTTCTGCCCTTCTCAGGCATTGCACAACATGGATGCACTTAAACACATGCAGACATAACACTCATACACATGAAATAAAAATAAAGAAAAAATGTAAAAAAAGAAGCAGCAGTCCCACTATATTAAAAAAAAAAAAAGAAATTCACCTTTAAAAAAAAAGACAAAAGAAAAGGGTATAGCCTGGAACCTGAAGAATCTGCAGCAAGCTGGGGCTGGGCACTGAATGGCCAGATTTAAACTGAATATCGCCATAGAGGCATTTAAAGGCACTTACCAATGAAGGCTCACTACAAGATACGAGCCCACATGAAGAGGAAGTGTTGTTTTGACAGTCACATGTGGTCACTCTTGAAACCATCAGCCACAGAAGCAGGGGTCAACCAAGCTGATTCCCCAACTGTAGCATTTGCTTCAGCTTATCTATCACAACCACATGGTAACACCCACTCAGCACTGTGCTGGGGTCTAGGAGCAAAGGGCCACATGGACCTGCAGCATCCGAATTTCATCCTCAGGCTCTGTCCATTCTTTGCCTACATTGTCCCAAGTTAGAAAGCTACAGTGGTTTGAAATGTGCCCAAAGATGTCCAAACCTGAAACTTGTATGTGAGACCATTTGGAAAGGTCTTTGCAGGTATGGAGTGCCTAGCGTGCTCCTAGGAGAAAGAGTATGGTGAGGGTACTGGCTCAGGAAAGAAGGCCATGAGGCAGGGAGGTGGAGGCTGGTGTGATGCAGCTGCCTTCTGAGGAACGTGAAGGATGGGCGTACCCACAGGGGCACCAGCCAGGCCTGAACAGACTCTCTAGGAGCTACTGCCTGTGAGCTTCCAGACATCTGGAGCCATCACCGTAAGAGCAGCACACACATCCTGCTCAACTTCATGAATAACATTTGCCAACACAGACCATGTGCTGACTCACCATCGCCACCAGCAGACACACCTAGAGGGATGTCTGTGGAGGCATTTCCAAGGAGATTAGCTGAGGAGGGAAGACTCACCCTGAATGTGGGTAGTACCATCCCATAAAAGAGCAAAGGAGAGCAAGCCAGTAAGAAGCATTCCTCCATGGTCTGTGCTCCAGCTCCAGCTCCTGCCTCCAGTAGGCACATCGCTGCTGTTCTGCACTCAGCACTAAGCCTGGGGCTGATTTAAACAGCAAGAGCACCATCCAAAGCACAAAACACGGAAGGAGCACCATTAAACGTGTTCTGTGGAGGATGCCTGTTCAGGGAGGAGAGATGAAACGAGAAGGCAGCTGGATGAACTGGTGACTCAAAAAATCCCCACAATTATGAATACAATTCTGGTTACAAAAGCACTATTGAGGAGGTGAATCTATGAATTCCTGAGAGTGTGGACCAAATCCACCTCTCCTGACACCCGCACCCCATGCCGCCTCAGTACTCCCAGCACAGCCGCTAGCTGGCACAGCCCTGACCTTACCTAGCCAATGCCCACAGCCGTTGGGGTGAGACTGGTCCGAACAGACTTCTGGATGCCCTGCCAGTGCCCACAGGCTGGGGGGAAGCCTGGATGCTCACCCTGCCAGTGCCCGAAGGCTGGGGGGAAGCCTGGATGCTCACCCTGCCAGTGCCCGAAGGCTGGGGGGAAGCCTAGATGCTCACCCTGCCAGTGCCCGAAGGCTGGGGAGAAACCTGGATGCTCACCTCTCTAGCTCTCCCCGAAGCCTCTGGTTCTCACTCGTGGCTATGGTGTTGGTCCTCTGCTCCTGCTGCAGTGCCTCCCGCTCAGAGCTCAGCACTTTCTCCAGCTCTTCCAACTCTGCCTTGTGCTTCAGCAAGTCACTGTGCCTGTTGGAGAAAACACCCATTGGGACCACAGCACACGCTTTCTTTACTGCAAGCAACTCACACCCTAGGAAATTGCAGCAAGCCCTCTGAAAAATGGGATCCCTCTGGAACCTGTTCTCTGTAGAAAGCAGGGACAAAGACGGGTACAAGTGAGAGGCTGGGTGGCAAGGAAACAGGACAAGTGCTGTCAGAGTGGGGTAGGCCATCACCCACCCAGGGGCCCAGAGTCCTCTCCCATCCCTGGGGTCCCCTGGGTCCCCATCATAACAGCCCCTTGTTTGGGTCACCTGAGAGCCCGAGGGCCACACTGAACTCCACACCCTTCTATTTTAGGGAATCGTGTTATGTGGTTCACTAAACATGAATAGATCTAAAGAAGTCATAGAATAAACAGGCAAATTCCGCTGTTTAAAAAAAAAAAAAAGAGCAAAGGAGAAACTCAGCTGAGCTTTGCCATCCACCTCTCGTGCCTGGTCACATCACACGCCCACCTCTGTGCCTTTTCTGCCATGATCGACTGAATCTCCTCACACCATTAGCCAAAACAAACCCTCCTTTCCCTAAGTTGTTTCTGTGAGGTGAAAAAAGTATCCAAAAATTTGAAGACAGGTCACGCAAAATGTGTCCTTTGACTACTATGGAATTAAATTAGCAGTCAATAACAGATCTGGAAAATTCCCAATTATTTATAAACTAAAAATTGTTATTCTTCTAACATGTGTGTGAGGGGTTGTATGTGCTTACGTTTGCCTGTGTATGTATTGTGGAGGCCAGAGGTCAATGCTGGTGCCTTCCTCAATCACTCTGCACCTTACTTTCTGAGATGTGGTCTCTCATTGATCTCACTCTCATTTCAGCTACACTAGCTAGCCAGTGAGGACGTAGGATCTGCCTGTCTCCAACTCCCCCAGAACTAACCATGACTGGAGATCTGAACTGAGGTCTTCATGCTAGCACAGCAAACACTTCACCCACTGAAGCATCCCCTAGTCCCCTAAAAACCACTCTTCTAAGCAACCCATAAGCCAAACAACACACCAAAGCAGAAATTAGAAAGTGTGTTAAACTAAATAAAAGTAATGACACTGCACATAACACATCATTGTCTGGGGTTCAGCTAAATCAATCCCCACAGGAAAGTTTCTGTTGCTGAAAACTATATTACAGAACAAAGGAGGCCTCACCTAAACACCTCAGCTTTCACTTTAACTAAAGGAGGAAGAATAAATTAAAGCCAGGTGCCCTGAAGAGAGAAAAATCACAAAGAACTGAGATGAGGCTGGTGAAAAATAACTCAGAAGAAGATGGCTCAGGTGGAAATGCTTGGCTTATAAGCATGAGGACCCAAGTTTGATCCCCAGCACCCACAAAAAAAGTTGGGCATGGTGATATGTGCTTGTAGTTCCAGCACTGGAGAGGCAGAGACGGCAGATCCTCAGTCAGCGGAGCCCAATCAGTGAATCTCGGGGCCCAGGAAGAGATCCCCTCAAAAAAGATGGGGGTCTGGGAGAATGGCTCAGTGGGTAAGTGCCTGCTATGCAAGTGTGAGGACTAGAGTCTGGGTCCCCAGGACCCACGTAATGCCAGAGAGGCATGGTAGCACTCAGGTTGAAGCGGGGCACACACAAACCCACCATCCCAGTAAGGAAGGTTGGAGACACAGAAACCCACCATCAGCAGATGTTAGGAACAACTGTACATCTGGCAAGTTGGGTGGGATGGACAGACTCCTTGGAAGAAACACACACCAAAGTCACTCGGGGAGAGGCAGAGCAGTCCTATTTCTATGAAGTATTTTGAGTTGAAATCTAAGTAAAATGTAACCTCACTGGGAACTTCAACAGTAAATTATAGCAGAAATAACAGCAATCTACACAAGGTCATCAAGAAATCCACAGAGGACAAAACAGGTGAAACCCAGACCATAAGGCCACCACTGCTCTGATACCAAAACAAGACATGGAGGGTATAAGGAAAGTGCCCACTAGGCAGTGTCCTTGTGGACACAGATGAAAATACTCTCAAGATGGTGTGCAATGCAATCCAGCAACGTAAGGGAGGACAGCACACCTCTCCCAATGGGAAAACCAAAGATGCTCAACCCCATCAATTTGGCTGGAGGCCCTAAACAGTACAAGCCAGCAGGACAAAGAAGACAAGGGTGTCCTGGTTAGAAAGGAAGTAGTAAGGCCATCCTCCCTGGCAGAAAGCCTGATTCTATACCTGGGAAACACAGAACTAAAGAGAAACCCAGTAGAACTCAATAATAAGATTTAAGGACAAGGAATCAAGATAGGAAACAAATTTATTTTTCCATGCTGACAATAAACAGACAAAATTAGAAGTATGACTTGTATTAGCCCAAAATAGGAACTACCACAGGGGCACACTAGTCATGAACCACTGAGTTGTGTGTCAACAGATCCAAAGGAAGGACCGGCACTGTTCAGAATTACTTGACCCCATGAGTTTGGCACCAGCCTGGGCAATACAGTGGGATCCTGACTTTAAAAAAAATCCAGTTCAAACAGTAAGAAGACAGCCAGAGGATGCTAGACTATATTTTCAAATCATATAAATTATAAAGGAAATGAATTCACAATGTATAAAACCTCCCAGGATATGGTGATGCATGCCTGAAATATCAGCACTCTGGATGCTGGAGCAAAATTACAACTTTCTAGGCCACCCTGAGCTAATAGCTAGACCCTGTCTCTTAAACAATCTCACCGGATTCATATTTAAAGAAAAAAAAAAAACAAATTTATGGAGGACAGTGTTGGATAGCTCACGAAAGCAGATTTACAGACAACAAACCAGCAGGTGAAAAGGAGCTCTCCCATGGAAAGCCCTGTCAGTGGACCACAGCACGGGTGCTGGAGTTTCCAGGAAACCAAGTGCCAGCAAGGACATGGAAGTAAACACAGCACCGAAGACTGGCCGCAGCAGAATCCCACATTCATCAGGGGAAAACCTACAGAAACAAAGGTGAAGTAAAACCTCTCAGATGACCAAAATCTAGAAGATTATGTGCAAACAGCTCTATGCTTCAAAATATTTAGTGACATTTCCTCAGGAGGAAGGAAACAACACAGAAGAAAATTCAGATCTGTGCAGGGCGATGAACGTGCATACAACGGCAAACAAAGGCAACCATTCACACAAATACAAAAGCCTTTTAAAAGTCTTTACAATCTCTGGAAGAGATAATTGGCTGTTGAAAGCAAAAAATAATAACAGTGTATTGTGGAGGTTTGTGTGTATAAAATTAAATACACAAGGCCAGAGGCAGAAGGGCAGCAAAAATGGATACCGTGAAGCCTCTCATGGTATGAAGTGGCATCATATTATTTGAGATGCCTGCCCGTCAACAGTACATGTCAAGTCCTAAAGCAGATACTAAAATGTTAAAGATGTGTAGCCATGTACCAATGGTGGAGATAAGATAAAAAGCTGCTTAATTAGCCCAAAGAGAAAAAGCACAAAGGAAGGCCAGAGGAAACCATTAGAATCAAAACAGCAGGACTGAAGATCTTCACCCAAGTCTGTTGTTACCTGAGATACACGGGTCTAAACATGGATGATTTTGCTTGGTTTAAGGGTGTTTTGTTTTGTTTTTGAAATAGAGACTAGAGATATAGCACAGGCTGGCCTCCAATTTATAGATATCCTCCTGCCTCAGCCTCTTAAGTGCTAGAATTATAGGCGTGCATGACCAAGACCAGTTGGCTAAACATTGCTATAAATAGACCAGATTTTAAGGTTGGTTGTAAAGTAATATATGCAACAGGATCCCATACAAACAGTGGACACGAAGCTTCAGTGAGCACACTAATGTCAGACAAAGCTGTCAGTGTGAGAAATGCCACTAGGGTCAGAGACTTCATCGTAATAACCAGGCTGATTCATCAAGGAACAATGCCTGTGGGTGTACATGTGCAAAACACCGTAGATGCAGAACAGCAGGCAAAAGCTAAAGGTATCCAAAGTAAAATGGATAAATTCCCAAATAAAGTTGCTGTTGGTTGTTAACAGAGCAAACGACACAAGCGTAGTCAGGACACAGAAGGCCAGCATAAATCGATGAACCAGTGTGACATTGTGGCATTCACAGAACACTCCACCCCAAATTCATAATTACAGGCCATAAAAGCGATGAGCTCACACAGTCTATGTGCTGTGTCCACAAAAGAGTTATTACAACTAACGACAGAAATGTGTCTGGAACCTTTCCAATCTGGACATTAGTACACAGCTAACTAAATAACATTCAGGTCAAAGAAAAACCACCAGGGAAAGCAGAGTAAATTAAAGACCTAAGGAAAGTGGGAAATCAGCATGCCAACATGTGTGCGATGCAGCCAATGCTGTGCTTAGTAGAAAAGGGACAGCATTAAATAAGAAAGGTCTAGCCGGGTGTGGTGGCGCACGCCTTTAATCCTAGCATTTGGGAGGCAGAGGCAGGCGGATCTTTGTGAGTTCAAGACCAGCCTGTCTACAGAGTGAATTCCAGGACAGCTGGGGCTACAGGGAGACCCTGTCTCAAAAAGACCAAAAAAAAAAAAGGAAAGGTCTGTGACCAGCCATCTGCACTCCCACCTTACAAACCAGTGAAAGAAGAGTGAATTCGATGTGAAAGAGAGGAAAGGAACAAATTCCTGCCGTTGTAAAAGGGCTTG
This sequence comes from Rhizomys pruinosus, assembly GCA_009823505.1. NCBI lineage: Eukaryota > Metazoa > Chordata > Mammalia > Rodentia > Spalacidae > Rhizomys > Rhizomys pruinosus. The sequence goes on from VZQC01003291.1 coordinate 1,338,749, forward strand.
CAGTTCTCCCTGTGCCAGTCTTCTGCCACATGAGCACATGGTGCCCCTCTGGGGAACGCCATGCTCATGGCCCCATCTTGGAAGCAGAGAATGATTCCACGTCAGACATACTAGCTCCTCTCTTTGGCTTCCCAGATTCCCAATATGAGAGAATACATTTCTGTGCCTCAAAATTACTGACTCTCGGGTATTTTGTTATAGCAATGCACACAGTCTAATACAGAGGACTCCCAGTGGCCTCTGGTATACGCAGTTTCTCAGGACCTATGAGCAGAACTAAATGTCATCCCCTTGCCTGCCTATGTGTCTCAACCTAAACAAACCACCCCCTCCCCCAGCTTCCTCCAAATGTGCCTCCTTTACCCAAGGATCCATTGTGGGTTTCTACCAGGCCACATTTCCCACAAAACTTACACAGAGGCAGAGCAGAGCAGACAGCTAGAGCAAGCCCTTTTTTGGGAAATGGGATGCTGATACCTTGTACTGCCCACTTGCCCTGCATAGACTGCAGGTGGGGTGGACTGGTTCTCTCACTCCTTGCTTTCCGGGCACTCCTCACACTGTGAGCCTCCCTGGACTGTGAACAAATGGCTACAACCTGGGAGGAAACAACAGAGCTTTATCATCTCACAGCTCAGAAGGACAGAAGCCCTCCATCCAGCTACAGGAAGCTCCCCCTGAAGTCTCTAGGGGAGGACCCTCCCAGATCTTTCTACCTTCTGGTTAGGTGATCAGTTTGTGCCTCAGCAGAACTCCCAGTCTTTACATGGCATCCTTTATGCTCCCTGTCTGCCTGTCTAAATTCCCATTCATAAGAACACGAGTCACACTGGAAGGGGCCCACTTCCCAATAGGTTCACCTTGGCCATCTGCAAAGATTCTTTCCACATAAAGTCAATCCATAGGTACTGGGTTTTGGGACTTCGACACCTGCTGGGGGAGACACAGTCAAGTCCAGTCCATGATAAACTGTAATTGGGCCTCTGCTTATCCCAGTGGGCATTTTTCTCTCACACAGCCAGGCACAAATACACATACATACATACATACATACATACATGTGTGTGTGGTTTTGCTTTTTGAGACAGGGGCTCCTCATATAGTTCAGGCTGGAATTTGCAATCCTCCTGCCTCAACCTACTGACTTTTAGAGTTACAGAGATGCACCACCCCTCCATCCTGACCTCTGCAGCTCGGAGGACCTAGGCTAGCATTCCTACACAAGGTTCACTGTTCTTTGAAATCCAGTTTGAGGCTTCAGAAATCCCAGGCCAGGCTACCCTCAGGCCTCTTTACCTGGAGGATTTGGGTAGCACCTGAGGGCCTGTCTCATCCTGGGGTGGGGAGGGGTCTCACAGGAATATCAAACCTTTGTGCCCCAGGGCTTTCTTGAAAGGCAACAGCTGATCCTTGGATGGTGGCCTCTGTGTCCAAGACTAGAGCAGGTGAGAGCTCATCAAAGTCCCCCAGCATTAAGGCAGCTCACAGCCCCAGGGTTTCTACAGCCCTCTTGGCACAGAGGGAAAGCTTTAGGCTACTCTGGGTCTGTGGGTACTGCTGCTGCCGTGAGGTGCACAGTACAGAGGGCACAAGGAGGTACTGAGTAAAGACCAAGGCTCTGTTGTCGGGACCTGCAGGTCCTCCTTTCTCCTTTCTAGCTCATTTCTCCAAACTTAGATGGGGGCTCAGCACGACACACTTCTGTGTCCTCTAGCATGCATATCAGCCAGTTATCAAGTGGCTTTGGTCCCTCCCTGACAGGGGAGATCCCATGACCTGGGATCTCAGAAGGCTCACAGGAGGCGCAGGACTTTGGGGGAGGTCAGACAGGAAGCCGGGGGCGGGGGGGGGGGTTAGTTTGCAGGCAGAACTTGGCCACTTCTTCCTTCCTCATTTCTCTTGACTGAGAAGCAAGAGCCTGTGTCACCCACCGCTTGCGGGGGGGGGGGGTTCCCAGGAGATACACAGAAATGCACCTGGTGTGGCTACAAAAAACAAGCGTGAGCCGGGCGTGGTGGCGCACGCCTTTAATCGTAGCACTTGGGAGGCAGAGGCGGGCGGATCTTTGCGAGTTCAAGGCCAGCCTGGTCTACAGAGTGAGTTTCAGGACTACTGGGGCTACAGGGAGTCCCTGTCTGGAAAAGACCAAAAAAAAAAAAAAAAAAAAAAGGCAAGTGTGGAGCTTTCCAAACGTATACATGCATTTTGAGCAGAGACCTGTTTTGCACCCTAGCTAACAGCACGACACAAATTAAGCTCCCCCAAAGTCTCGTTCACCCACAATGGTGACTGATGGACGAGTATGGTGAGGGGCAGGAGGCGCTCCACATCCGGATCAGAGATGCCTTTAGGACAGTGCTGCGTGCGGGCCCGGTACCCCCCGGAGCAACGCTCCCCAGGGGCGCGGGAGGGCCGCACGAACCGATCAGTGGGGCCTAGCAGCTCCTCGACCCCAGGCCTCGCTCGCGCAGCCCACGGCTTGGGGCGTGTCCTTGTGGGCGCGGGTCCCGAGAGAGTGGCCTCAGCAGCGCCCGAGACGCGCAGGCGCAGGCGCAGGCGGCCGAGGGCGGGGCTTCCCGGCGGCTCCACTCCCGGCCCCGCCCAGCCGGCCGCCCCCCGCCCGCCTACGTCACGCCGCCCCTCCGGCGCCTGCGCCGCCAGCCGGCCGCACATCCTCGGCCTTCTCCCGCGCTCGGCATCCCGGCGCCCGCTGCTCCGCTCGGCCGCGCCGCTTGGCTGCGCTCGGTCCTCGGGCGCGGGCCGCCATGAGGCTGCGGGGTCGCGGGCCGCGGGCCGATGCCGCCTGCAGCCCTGGGGGCGGCGATGCGCTGCGCCTGGCGCCCCCGGGGCGGAACCCGTTCGTGCACGAGCTGCGGCTGAGCGCCCTGCAGAAGGCCCAGGTGGGTGCCGGCCGGATGCCGCGATGCCGGGGAGGGTGGCGGACACCGCCGCCCGGAGCCCGCCGGGTCCCTCCACACGCTGCCTGCTCGACCCCGCACCGCATCCCTCGGTCCGCACCCGCATCCTGGCCTGGGCCGGTTCCCGCCAGCCCGGGCCTGCTGGTGGGCGGGGGCTCCCGGGAGCAGGCATCCCCTCCGCGCAGAGGCCGACCTCGGGTCTCGGTGCTCGTGTGCGCGAACCTCGACGGGCGTCCCGGGACCGGCCGCCGGCTTCCCACGTCCTCAGGTCGTTACCTGGGCTGCACCCTGGGCTGCCTGTTGGGTCGCTCCCCGGGTGGCCGTGCCCGGGACCGACTACCCGACCTGGCTCCCACGTGGCACGACCGGCGGGCGGCGGCTGGGCGGGGTGCGTGGATCGGGCACCAGTACCCTCCGTTCCCGTGGCTTTCGCCGTCGACCTGCCGCGTGGGGCCCCCAACTCGGGCCAGGTCTGCAGCCCTGCGCACCCTCGCGGGACCATTCTTAGAGCCGCAGTGATGAGCTGAGTTCAGTTTCAGACCTCTGGTCCTGTGGTTGATGGGCAGGGTCGTGTTTCCAGCTCTGAGGAATCGGCTTCGGGAGGTCATTGCGTTTTTAAAATGTGCAGCTTACTTGACACAACATTCAGGTGAAAAGTTTGTAAAGTCGGTCAAAGTTATCACTTTCGCGTGCGCCCGCTTTCCCTGAGCCTTCGATGTGTTGGTTGTCTGCCATGATCTTGCAGCGGTAGGCAGAGTTAAGTGTGGGGAGGGGGGAGCCAAGGTTTCCTCTGGTTAGGGTCAGGCCCTAGGTTCTGCCTTGGAGTCAGACAGGTCTGGGGTGGCAGCTTCCTGTGGGGCTCTGACTGGAGCTCTGCTGCTGTCACTGCTCCCCGCTGAGTCCTCACTGCCTGGGGCTGTGCCTAGCAGGATGGTTTAGGGTGCAGTCACCCCTGCACCTAACTGCCCTCTGTTCATTCCTCAGCCTGCCCCCACAGCTCTCCCCTCACTTCTTGCACTAGTGGGCTTCCTTGCTCCTGAGATGCTCTTTCAAGGGAACCCCGACACCTTCCTGTAGATTTGGAGGCCCCTTCCAAGCCCAGCCTATCTTGGTCACTTTAACATCCTCTCCTCCCCCCACCATTATTCTTCTCCATCCCAGCCTTGTTCCTGTGCCTCCACCCCACCTTGGTAGGTCCCGACCCCATCCTAATTACCTAACTCACCCCTCTCAGCCATACTGCCCCTCCTCTTCAGACTGTGCTGCTTCTTCCCCCTAGAAAGCCAACTGCATCCACCTCTGCCACAGCTTTAGCCAGCTTAGGATATTTCTAGGGCCAGATCTGTGGCCCACAAGCTGGCTCAGAGGCTCAGGGTCCTTGGTGTGTGTGGCTGTTCAGGCGCCTGCAGTCTGAGGCCAAGGAATATGCTTAACTGCCTTCAGAGTTCTCTGAAGTTAGCTTTCCCCGGCCTCTGCAGAGCCCTTGCCTTTGTGAAAGCCTTTTTGGAAAAGTTTCTAATTCCTTCAAGTAAAGGAATTCTGCTTCCCTTAAGGAGGGAGTCCCTTAAGGCTGGAGCTCTGAAACTCACCTCCCCAACTCCAAGTGGAACTAAACTGTCCTGGGGATGGGGGGGGGCAGACGACTCTATGTTGCTTTGGATTAAGGCCACTCAGGCCACCTCAGTCCCTGGTAGCCCATCTGTCACTTAACTACAGATTTAGCAGGCAGCTTAAGTGTTTGTCCATGGACAGAAAACAACAGGCTAAGATCTGCACACTGTGGTCTGACATACCTGCCTGTTCCCCATTAAATGAGGATTGTGGATGAAAGGCCGAACTGGAAAGGGTTTGAGCTGTCAGCTGAAACAGTCTAGTGCTCATTTGCTTTTGTCTGTCCCTGGGTTTGGGGGGTACTTTCCATGAACTCTGATGTGAGCACTTCTTTCCCAGCGCTGATGGATTTTCCCAATCTGACATTTAACCAGCTCTGAGTTCACTTCCTAGACAGCAGAGCCCCACCTCCTGCTGGAGCCAGTCCTAGGTCAGTGGCAGGCTCAGAGGACACCTCCACCCCACCACCCAGGTTAAATCCCAGAAAAGGTGAATGTGAGAGCAGATGGGGTCAGTTCTACCCTAACTGTACAGTGCCCTGGGTGGAATTTGCCTAGACCTAGGCAGCCTTTCTGCTAGCTTTTCTTCTAATGCCTGAATTATGGGTTGTCCCTGTGGCCTGGCCCTAGTGGGTGTGATGTCAGAGCAGAGGCCTGACAGCACATTTCCTGCTATTCTTGTAGATAGCTGGTGCAGCACTCTGTCCCTGGCCTCTAGGCTTGCAGGCGTACACAGGGACAGCAATCTCACCAACTCCTGCTGCCCTCTGTACATTTGAAGGAGAGTTATCGAGGACCAACTCTGTATTCAGCTCCTGGAAAAGGTTTGAGCTGTCAGCTGAAACAGCCCAGTGTCCATTTGTTTTTGTCAAGTCCCATGGGTGGGTGTGCAGGGATAAATCCTGCTCCCAAAAGGGATATTCTACATTGTTGTAGATAACAGATCCTGGGGAGGTACTGGACAGAGGCTCTCCAGGGGAGGAAAGAGGACCTTTAGAGAGGCTGACTTGGGCTGCAAAGCACCCAGTCCTTCCCAGGATGCCTGGGGCAGATTCTAGGCCTGAAATCCAGGCTTTCTGCAGGGAACATGGCTTCTGATGGTCCACTGCTGTTGAGGCCCATGTGTCTCGGGGAGACCCAGGGTCGTTTCCCTGTGTCTGGCCTTTCGGGTCACTGTTAACTGCAGCCTAAGAGGCAGGGGAAGGCCTGTGTCCTTGTGCCACAAATGAGGGTATGGGGGCCCAGGTCCTAAGCTGCCCTTCTCTCACAGTGGTGTGGTCTGGCTCAGTGTAGACATCTGCCTACCCTCACGGGGAGTCTCTCACCTCTCATGTGCAGCCAGCCTGTAGTGTAATGTTCTGGAAGGTGGGTAACTGAAGAGTGGGAATGGATGGTCAGGGGAGACTTTCACTTTCATAACTTTTCTAGAATTTGGACTTTTAATGAATGCTATTTGTGTGTACTTTAAACACTTGTTTCGAAGCTGACTGGAAAGTGCAGTTCTGTGCAGCAGTTAAGGCACGGAGCCGTTGTCATTAGTTTTCATTCGAACATGAGATTATGAGAAACAGCAGATGACTTTGTTATTGCCCTTGCTGACCAGGCATGTGTGTACACCTGTACGTGTCTGATGTGTGTGCACACTGTGTATATGCATGGAGTGATGCCAGAGGTGGGGATCGGGTGGTGTCTTGGTCACTTTTCACCTTTTATTTTGAGACAAGGTCTCTCACTGAACTTGTAGCTCGCCAGTTCAGCTAGACTGGCTGCTAACAAGCTTCAGGATCTTCCTATTCGCACTTCCCCACACTGGGATTATAAGCATCCACTGCCATTTCTGGCTTTTACAGGGTGCTTAGGATTGGACTTAGGTCCTCATGCCCCACACAGCAGGCACTTTACCAGTGGAGCCATCTGCCCATCCCTTCCAGATGCTGGTTTTTTTGACGCTGAGCATTCACCTCTGCAGTCCTCTGTGTTAGTGGTGGCAGCTGGCTTTCGTTCCACTGAGCTCTGTGCCCTTCTGTACACGCAGCCTGGTCCAAGCCTAGGTGGAGCGGCACTTTCCACAGGCCAGACGTGAGCTCACTCTGGAGTGCCTTTCTGTGGCCCTGGCTACAGCTCCCAGAGTCCATTCAAATACACACTTTTACAGGTGAAAATGTGATTATGCCCGTTACCTAGGACCAACCTCGAGATTGCTGTGATGCCACGATGCGGTGTCTGGGGCCTGGTGCCCTGCTGGATGCCCCTGGTGCCTGTCTCCTCAGCACTCACTTGGGTATTAGTATGCCAGGACTAATCATCAGCTGGTGTCTTACACTGGGTTCTTTTTTCAGCTTTAATTTTCAGTTGTCCCCTGTGCAAGACTTCTAGTTTAGACTGCATGTACTCCTTCCTGTCTGGAAGGTGGCTAGTGAGTCAATCGGCCCTCACCTTTCACATGTGTGGCAGCAGCCTATCCCTCGCTGTGAAAGAGACTTAGGAGTATGTGACTTAAGGGAAGCTATGGAGCAGCTCTGAACTGGGAACACCAAGTGAGCCAGCAACCTCTTAGGTTTGTGCCAGTTTAATATAGACAGGGGAGGAGTGGTTATTAATGGCTCCATAGACTGGCTCACAGGGGCTTAGAGCTTGTAGGATGACATGGAGCCTGAGGCCGTTCATAGGCTGTTTCCGAGGCAGCTTTCCCTTGAGTATCTCTCTGTACTGACTCCATCTTTATTGTGAGATTATCTCCGCTCACTTGTTTTTCATTTCAGTAATTCCCACCAACATTGAGTCACTGTGTAATTTTCTGCAATTGAATTATCTGTTTCTCCTTTATACCCCCTTTTCCACTTTGTGTGTATGTGTGTGTGGCGCCTGTGTATATACGTTTGTGGGAGGCTGCATATATACATACATGAGTGTGACTGTGTGCATATGCAGGCTTGTATATCAGGAGGCCCCAGGGTGATGCTGGGAACCATGCTTGGAAGCCCTACTACCTTACTCAATGGGGCAGGGCCTCACAATCACACCCACAACTCAGCAGAATTGTTCATGTGGCTAGTCAGCTTCCCTGGAGATAACCTTTCCATCTTAAGAGGTGAGAGTGGCAGGTGGGCTGTGACTTCCCTGGGGTCTAGGGTTAACCACTGAGCTGTCTCCCCAGCCCGTGTTTCTTAATTTTAAAGATAGGGACTCTGTGCCTGAAAAAGTAGTTAGCCATCTAGACCCAGCTACAGAAGCCAGGTGTCAGGACCTAGGTGGTCTGTCCTCCTGTGTAGCAGAGTACCTACAAGCCCCATGCTATCTTAATACTCTCCCACAGCTAGCATCTGAGAAGGATCACAGCCACCACCCTGCACTCAGCTCTGTGGGTCAGTCACAGCATGTGAGAACACCTTTACTACCCCTGAGCTGCAGCTTTTGGTTTCCAGTGTTCATGAACCTGTAGTCTAGCCATGAATTATTATGGAAATCAGCCTACAGGGAACACACCCATGTGTGTGTATCAATAACATGTTGTGCTAGGATGGTGCCCACGTCATATGGCCCCACCATGGCAGCTTCCTGACAAGTTAAGCTAGCCTGTGTACTCCTGGGCTTTTTCCATGTGGTGCCCCTCGAACATGCTGTCAGAACTGTGAGTACAGCTGCTGGGCGCAGCCTAGCCTTGGACATGCCACAGAGGGAGGACCCACTAGGGTCCGGGCTGCCCCTTTTCCTCAGTCTGCTTGTTACTCTTCAGTCATGTCCGCTGTAGAGTCAGGGGAGTGATTTGTTTTCCTTAAGAAGTTATTTGCCACAGACAAGCTGGTTTTTTTTTAAAGCAAAGAAATCAATTTTAACTATTTAGCCAGTTGGACACAGAGCTAGGCTGACTCAAGATCTGGAAGGGCAAGGACCAGTTTTTGACTGTGGTAGAGAGGAAAGCTTGTGCTGGCCTGTGCACAGAGGTGACCTCCTGCACTGCAGTGCTGAGTGCTTACTGGTTGGGCTTAGACTGGGCCAGGCAGTAAGTGGTGCACTTCAGGAGTCTTACTGCACGGTCTGCTGTGTGAGAGGATGACTCCCATGGACAGAGCAAGCCCCAGGTCCACCAGTCTAGCAGGAAGTTTCTCGTCCGCAGGAAGGAGTGGACCGTTTTGCAGCACAGATTGTTTTTGTGACTTCCTCATAGGGCCCAGAAGTTCCCAAAAGTTCAGCCCCTCCCACCCTGGCGCAGTCCTCCACCCCTTCGTTGCAGGCCTCTCCATGGTGGTCAGCACCCCGAGACCATACAGCTTCTGTAGCCCGTGAGGTGGGACCCCGCTCTCTGCCCTCACTTCAGAGGAACTGGATCCCAGTCATCTCTGGTGCGTCAATGGTTAACACTGCCCCTGTGCAAGCCCTTTTCTGACTGTCAGGAGCAGGAACTAGGTAGCGCCCTCCGAGCTTGACCATGTCCTGGGATCTCCCCATCAAAGAGCTCAGGATGTGCTAGGGACATGGATACCCACACAGGGGCTCTGTGAGCTGCCCTCCTACCCACAGCAGGCATATGAGCCCCCCTCCCCCATCCAGACAACCTACAGAACAGGTGAAAGCAGCTAGAAATGCCACAGGGCTTGAATTTCAGGATTTCTTTGCTCACCCAAGCAATGGGTCTTAGAGACAACCACAGATTGGGGTGCTTCTGCTTCCTAACCTCAGCTGAGGCCCGGCTCCCCTGGGAAGGTGGGACTGGTATGGGGCCCTACACAGCCCTCAGGCCTGACTGTCCCATTGTATGGCGGGCCTCTGTTGTTGAAGTTCTCGTGGTTCCGCTTCTCCCAGGGGTCCCTCTCTCCTGCTGTGATGTCTGCCATCTGTGGGTACTGGCCCAGAGGATACAGTACTGCTGCTGACCTGCCGGAAGTGGTCTGCATCCCAGTGTTAGGATTGGAATGTGAAAATTGTCCTTAGGTTGGGGTGGGGATGTGGTTCAACCTGGGCCGAGTCTGAACTGGTGTCCCTGAGTACAAGACACCTCCTGGACACTCCCTGGGCTGCACGAGTGGCCTGTTGAAGGAACCATGGGTTAACAAGCAGGCACTTTCCTGCTGATGCTTGAAGTACCCTAGATCCTTGTAGATAGCCTCCTAGAGTCACTGTCCTCAGAAGCAGGAGTGTGGTCCGTGGCAGCCAGCAGAAGCAGACCCCTCAACCTAGGCCCTCCCTCCAGTCTCCGAAGGCTGGACTGATCTCCAGGAGGAAGTTGAGGCTTCCTGCCAGTCACAGGCAGGAGGAAGCTGCTGGCAGGGCCCCACAGAGACTCTCCTCTGAGCTCTACCAGTTCCTGGTAGCTTGGGGCTGTTTCTGCATGTGGAGAGGAAACTCCCTTTCTGAGGACTGTAATTACAGGGAATCCTGCCCCCAGTGAGGCAGCCTGGAAGTAGGTTACCTACAGCTCAGTCCCCGAGGCTCTGAAGAGAGAGATTTGGGGCACTTTCTGTCTTTGTAGCCCAGCCCCATTCCTAGAGTGGTAGTGTCCAGCGCACAAACAGGACTTCTGGGCTTTCTGCTACATAGACCCCCAGCTGTCAGGCAGCCTGGCAGGGCCGTAGTAGCTACAGTTGGGTTTGGTGCAGTGTTTAACCGAGACTTCAGAACTGTGCAGACCACAGGGGTGGTGCCCCCCCCCCCAAACAGGCCAGCGCAAGGCCAGAAGGGTGGCTTCAAGTGTGTCTGCCAAGGTGGACCTGAAGTGGGAGTTGGTTGGGATGGTGCCCTGGGTACCTCTGCATGCTGTGTAACCTGAGCCCTCCCACCTAAGGCCTTTGTACAGTGGGGGTGCTGTCCTTCAGGCTTCAGCAGCCCCCCTCCCAGCCCCCCACTCATCGCCTTCAGGTCTTCTGGAGTCTCTGTTACTGCAGAGACCTTTCAGAATGTGCTAACACACCCGTTCCCCTGCATGACCCCACATGCCCCTCCGTGAGGGTCTTGGTAGGTGCCATTCTTGGCTGTGCCACGTAGACTCAATACTACAAGTGTTATAGTGTCTGCCTTACATGCCTCTCTACTCAGTCACATCACCATGTGTCAGCACAGGTATGGAGCTCAGTGCTGGTATTTTGGGGAGCCCATAGTCTGGACAACAGTGACCTCATGGGCATAAGAGACTAGGTAAGTGGCCATTCCACAGGCTCCCAGCTGGGAGAAGCCAGCCCGGCCCGGCCGAAGGGAGGGTTGCCCATGAGTCTATGTCTGGGGCCACAGGACTTCTGGAGGTCCAGTCTCTCTAAGGGTTGGGCAGATTCTCAACCCTGAGCACAGGGCTGCAGGGCCCTCGAAGCCAGATGCTCAAAACTGAGACTAAAGGAGGGAGTTAGGAAAGTCTTTTTAGAAGGCATATCCTGAACTCCCTCTCGGTACCTTGAGGGAAAGGGACTGTTGTCATGTGGTTGGTGAATCTTGGGGCGAGTAAAACCCTGACTAGGTTTTACTCTGGAAGTGTGCTCTTTAGGGTCTCCAGAGCTGCAGATTCTCCATATGTCCAGCACTTTGCCACTTCTGCCACAGGCCAAGCTGTGTGATTGTGTAGCTTGCTGTCCAACAGCACAGATACTAGGTCAGGCATGGGCCCTCCCTGCAGAGGATAGGCTGTGCCAAAGGAGGCAACGGAACAGCCCACCCTGATCCCGCTACATGGGATTGCTTGCAAACTGCCATCTGTTCCCATGAGGAGACCCTTGGTCTCTGAGGACCTGTGTTGTGAGACCTGCTAGGCTAAACACGTTAACCGTAGCTCGGTGGGCACCAAGCCGTAGCATCTGCCCACAGGAGCCAGACAGGTGGCAGGTGGCAGTCTGAGCCGGTAACTGGTTGACAGCCCGGGTCCTTGTTTGCTTAGTTTTTCGGCTCCAGAGCCATCTCCGAGGCCCTTTTCATGCCTATAGGACATCTCCCAGAGACATGCCCCCACTTGTGTTCTCCTTTGCACTGATTGCATCTGGGACAAGGGAGATAACCTTCCTGCCCTTGCATGTACAGTGGGCTCCTCTGTGGCATTACCTAGCCCACAGCAGTCCATGGCCATACATCAGTGTCCCCAGGATTCGGGGCAGTGCTGGTTCTGGTATCACCCCAAGTATGACACCCCAAGCAATGCCCTCCATGTCCCAGCAAGCAGTGAAGAGCCATGCAAAGGCTGAGCTGGGAGGATCCAGCTGATGGGATGGTTTCTGGTATCTTTCCATTGAACCCAGGAAGTTGGTGAAAGCCACCTGCCTGAGATTAATAAGTACTCCTCAGTTCCACAGTTGTAGGGTGCTGAGATCTGGGTTTCTCTTAGTCCAGGGTGGCTTTGGTCCCATGGAGGGCTCTAGAACCACAATATGCAGCAGGGACAGCCATCTAGGAACAGTCATTCGTCTGTAATTTCCTTCTCTAATTCTTAAAATGAGTTTGGAGTGCTTCCCTAAAGACACTCAGCTCAATCTCCAGAATGCCCTGGATTGGGTGATAGTCTGAGACTTAAGTAGAGGGTCCTTCAGTAGCCCTGGCAGGGACCCAGGAGGTTGGGACCAGTTGAGAGTTTGAAAGAAAAAAATAGCTCCATGTTAGAAAAGCTATATTTAATTTTAGATTTGAGTGGGAGAACTAAGAAGTACTTATAAATAGCCATAAGCATGGGCTCTGAGGAAAGTTCCACTGGAGACAAAGACAGTCCTAACCATGCGTGAGTATCTAAAACCCAGCCCACTGCATAGCTGAGGTCTGAGGCCACCAAAGGATGGACTTTCACCCGTTAGAGCTGGACAAGGGGTCCCAGGGTAAATTTGGGCAAAAGTTTTATACAAATGGGCAGATCATAGAGAAGCACAAACACGGAACAGAACATGTAACACTCTGCTAAAGTTACCCTCGGATGTGACCCCCATCCCCTCCCCTGCCTCACTTTGTGCTCCGAGGGTGTGTACGGGGCTCAGCGGTGGGCTGTATTCCCAGTGCTCCTGGTGAGATGAGAAGAACCTCTTCAGTGCAGGTGTGTGAGGAGAGAAGGACCTGTTCACTGCAGGTGAGGAGAGAAGGACCTGTTCAGTGCAGGTGTTTGAGGAGAGAAGGACCTGTTCAGTGCAGGAGCGTGAGGAGAAAAGGACCTGTTCAGTGCAGGTGCGTGAGGAGAGAAGGACCTGTTCAGTGCAGGTGCGTGAGGAGAGAAGGACCTGTTCAGTGCAGGTGCGTGAGGAGAGAAGGACCTGTTCAGTGCAGGAGCGTGAGGAGAGAAGAACCTGTTCAGTGCAGGAGCATGAGGAGAGAAGGACCTGTTCAGTGCAGGTGCGTGAGGAGAGGAGGACCTGTTCAGTGCAGGTCCATGAGGAGAGAAGGACCTGTTCAGTGCAGGTGCGTGAGGAGAGAAGAACCTGTTCAGTGCAGGAACGTGAGGAGAGAAGGACCTGTTCAGTGCAGGTGCGTGAGGAGAGAAGGACCTGTTCAGAGAAGGACCTGTTCAGTGCAGGTGCGTGAGGAGAGAAGGACCTGTTCAGTGCAGGTGCGTGAGGAGAGAAGGACCTGTTCAGTGCAGGTGTGTGAGGAGAGAAGGACCTGTTCAGTGCAGGAGTGTGAGGAGAGAAGGACCTGTTCAATGCAGGTATGTGAGGAGAGAAGGACCTGTTCAGCGCAGGTGCGTGAGGAGAGAAGGACCTGTTCTGTGCAGGTGCGTGAGGAGAGAAGGACATGTTCAGTGCAGGTGTGTGAGGAGAGAAGCACCTGTTCAGTGCAGGTGTGTGAGGAGAGAAGGCCACCACAACAGCTTGCTGTGTACCTGTCTTCATGTGTCCCCTGTGCAACAAGAGTCTATTCTGAGTATCACTGTTTGGAACTCCCTTTCTCAAAACCATGTTTGGCAGGAGTAGAGGAGCTCTCGACCTAATAAAGGTATTGGGGCAGGCAGGGCAAGGGGTGGTTGGCCCCCTGCTTGTTTGCTCCTGTACTAGTCTGGTGTCTGGTCAGAGTCACCTGGGGCTCTGAGCATCTCCAGAAATCCATAGACTATGGGCTTCATCAAAGTGGTTGTGAGAGAGGACAACTGTGGTTGCTTGTCCCTTGGGATGTGACCTGAGGAGTGAGTGGGACAACTGTGCTCTGTAGAAAGGAGGCCAGGCAGAGAGCCTCACAGGACTCGGCACACCCCTAGGCCACAGAGGTTGGGAGGTCCACAGATGTGATGTCACTGTAGTGGCACTGTCCTTGCACCAGAGCCAGCACATGCCAGAGATGTGTGCATGCCCAGAGAAGGACAGGGGTCCCAGGCCTGGGCCTAACACTTGCTTCATCCCCAGATGGCTCCTCTCTCTCCTTTGCCTCTGGAGCCTGGCCTGGGCTCTGTTCATCCTTCTTGTGAAGTTCCTTCCCCTCTCTGGCAGTTTCCCACCCGTTTCTCTATCCCCCTTGTGGACAGGCAGGCCATGTAGTCAGCCTCCTTGTCTCTGCCTCCTGCTCGAGAGGTCTGCCTGTGCTCCTCACTTCCCTTGGGGTAGGTGAGGGTTTGGCACCGTTTTGCATACTTCCCTACCCCATTCAGTCCCTGAGAAAATCCCCTAGCTCCTGCCCTGGGTTTCTGGATGGAGTAGCATGTGGACCTCTGGCCTCTGGTCTATCCACTCAGGGGCTTTAAACAGGTCAGTGGCACCTGTGTGCTCTGGTGACTGCTGGGAGGGGCGCACATCACATGCCCTTCTGATTTATTAGGGGGTTTATTACTTGGGCTGGGCACACTTGAAGGTGGCTCATTGCTGTAGTCCTGGTGAAGTTTCTGACTCTCTTGGCTCCCCCCATCAGCCTCTGTGTCCCCCAGGTCCTTGCACCTGTCAGGGACTCAAACCCCTCCAGTTGCCCCCTCCGCCCTCACATTACCTGTGACCTTGAGCCTGTGGCGAGCAGTCCTGCTTGTTTCCCTGTGTGTTGCCTCAGATCTGCCCTTGGTTGGTACCTGTGTAGCTTGACGCTTCTCCCTCAGCTGCGCTGCAGAGAACCTAGACTTACCTGTCCCCCAGTGGTGCCCTTGGGTGGCATCCAGCTCTGCTGCCACCAGCAACACTGAAGTTGGCAGCCTTCGACTGCCTCCATGGTTGATGGAGGAGTCCAGTTCCCTGGGCTATGGCGCTGAGCCACGCAGCCCTCCCTCCGTTCCCACTGAGCACAGGAGGGCCGCGGTGCCTTCTGCGCTGAGCTGTGTGTACATCGTGAAATGCTGAGTGCTCCCACTCACTGGGCTCTTCTTTCAGGGTCCCTCAAGTCGCCCCACAGGGGAGACGAGTGCTCTGCTCTTTCTGTGGTGGTGACACCATCACCAGAAACACCCGGGAAGGAAAGGGTTTACCATGTTCCACTTCCAAGTCCGTCTTTGAGGGAAGCCAGGCAGGTACTCAGGATAGGAACCTGGAGGCAGAAACTAAAGCTGACTGGCTTGCTCCCCTGGCCTAGGCTCAGCCTGCTTTCTTAGACAATCCAGGACTAGCTGCCCATGGGTGGCATCATCCATAGTGGGCTGGGCCCTCCCCTATCATCCAACAGACAAGAAAATGCCTCACAGACATGCCCACAGGCTGACCCAATAGCAACAATTCCGCAGTTGAAGCTCCTTCTTCCCAGGCATGTCACGTTGACAACTGAAGCCACTCCTGACAGCTGGCCCTGTACCAGACCTGGCACACCCCTCCAGGGTAGAGAGAGACCTGTTGGTCTGGAGATAGCAGAGACTGAGACCTGGGGGGACAGAATATGAAGATTAAGCTTAAGTCAAAGGCAGGGAGTGGCCATTACAAGGCACACAGGACAGCCGGGACACCTTCCGGCAGTGGCCTGTGGGTGACAGTGTTTGTTCTTGTATGGGAACAGAATAGGGCATTGGCTATTGGCCAGTTTAGCCTTTACTTGAGCTCTAAATAAAGCTGGGGGTCTTCCAACAGCCTCCACAAGAGGACCCCTCATGAGAAGTATCTAGTTGTGACCCTAGATTTTCTGAGAAGCCAGAATATGAGGGCCAAGCTCTGTGTGTGTGCGTGTGTATACACTCGAATGCTACAGGCATGTGTGTGTGTGTGTGTGTGTGTGTGCGTGCGTGCGTGCGTGTGTGTATACACTCAAATGCTACAAGCATGTGTGTGGAGGTCAGAGGACAACTTGTAGGAGTTGGCGCTCTTCTACCATGTGAATCCCAGGGATTAAACTCCGGTTGTGTTGTTTGGTTTTACGGCAGACATCTTTACCCACTGGGCCATCTCGTTGGCTGAGGGCCAGGCTTTTAAAGATCTCCTGGCCACTGCTGGTTGGGCAAGGGCATGGCCAGGTGGGACCACCTTGGTTAGATGCTAGGGGCCTTAGCCCTTGAGGGTCACAGCTCTGGTGGATGATTTGTGGTAGGGCCTGCGTGGGCTCTGGAAGGCAGCCAGGAAGATCAGGCAGGTTATTTCAGATGCAGAGCATTTCAGTTACTGAGGCCTCTACTTACCTTAGATTGTGTTCAGCCTGCTCTCTCACTCTGTCCTGCTGGTCCTCAGGCCTGATCCTCCCATCTCACTCTGTCCAGTACCCTCTAGGGCCTAGTCTCATTTCATCTGTCACCCTCTAGTCTGTGTCTTGTCACTGCCCCTGCGTGCCACTCCAAAGCACCCCATTGCCTACCAGCTCCTCTCTACCTTATCTGGTGTTTGATAGGACTCACCCCATCATTCTCAAGTGTGTGTGTTGACCTGTCAGTCACCTGGGGAGGACTTGGACAGAGTGAGTCCTCAGAGCTCGCCATTCTTGACCGCCTCTGCATCCATCCACCCTAGCTCTTGGTCAAGACTAGCCACAGGTGCAGTTCCTGAAGCTCTGTAAGGTGATTCTGAAGTAAGGTAGAAAGAATAGGCAGCAGCGGTCACATGTCCAGTGAGCCTAAGCCACACCCAGGGCCAGCCACTCCATAGGTACTTTCCTGGCGCCCAGCTTTGCAGAACACCTGCAGAACAGGCGAGAGCCTCTGATGACCCAGTCATTGTGGCTGGGGCTTGTCCAACAACTGATTCCTGAGGCCAGGCCGGCACCTCTATGTCCAGTCACCTCCGGGTGCTTCACTCCATCCGCTCCTCCTGGATCCACAGTCCTCTAATTTGTGTTACTCCCAGAGCCCTGCAGTCACAGACACCTCAGAACTGACATATCCCAATGGCCTACACTTACTTTGCTGTGTGTCATTTTTACTCAACGACCTGCACAAAGATTGACCAGAAGTGGATTATATCCTACCAGGGGTCTTTCTGTTTCTACTCACTACCAGGCAGTCTCTGAGAAGAGAGGACAACTTAGAATGTAGCTGCAGCAAACATAAGTCTGGCCAGCACCCACCCATGTGTGTCTGTGCATGGAATCGTGCTGATTCCCCCTGAACTCATTGGTTTTGGAGTGCACCTTGAGAAGACCTGTTGGAATCAGCCAGCTGGTCCTGCTGTGCCAGCCTGGCATGGGAGGGTTTGCACTGGCCTCCTGTGGTGATGGTGACACCTGCCCTCAGGCTTTCTTTGCTGCAAAGGTTCCCGGGGTCTCACTTACTGGCCTGGCATTGTAGCCAGTGTATGGACTGGGAGGGGCCATAGCTTCTCACACCTGCTTGGCTGGGGCCTGCTGTGTAGCCTAGGGAGGTGCACAGACCAGAGCGTGCCCCGAGCCCTGTGATGATATGATGGAAATGAGGCACAGTGTTCTCCAGAGTCCTGGTGTCTTGAGCATCCACAACCTGGCACTAGTTAACAGAAGTGCAGGGCACGTGCAGCAGCCTTGCTTGTGAGTGGGCTGTCCTTACAGACAGGTGTGTAGTGTTTAGTCAGCTGTTCAACACCAGCATGTCTAAGCTCGAGCTTGGTGGCCGCAGGTATCCTCGCTCAGTGTTGCAGGCTAGTGCATCAGGACAGCTCCATTTATGTACAAAACAAGAGTCCTGTATGAACTTCCTGTCCTGGGGAATTTCAAATGTATGTGTGGCATGTTAGCCTGGCCACCATGACACAGCACCACGGCCTACGGCTGTCTCAGACTCGAGTTGTGGGGCGGTTCCTCCCAAGGAGCATGTGTTTCAAGTTCACTCTGACCCACTGACTGGAGGCTAGAGGCCGGGGAAGGACAGAGACGGCTCCCCAGACCCACTGTGAGCTCACAGCACATCTTCCCATGTGTCCTCTCTCTCTAGTGTCTGTCTTATCAGGGCAAGTCTCTGGGTGGTTATGCTGGCCTCTCCCCAGGCCCAAAAGCCTGCTTGTCTCACTTTGGTCCAGGCCTGTATCCGTGGGAGACTGCCTAGGGGACAATCCCCATAGAAGGGGTGGCCGAGGTCTCCATGTCTCCAGCTGCAACTAGGGGGCAGTGGTAAGAGTGGAGTGTGTATGTGTCCATGTATTCAGTGTTTGTGTGTCCATGCATGAATGTGTATCCATTTTGTGAACGTATATTCATGTTGCATGTATTGGTGTATGTATCAGTGTGCCTATGTGTAACCATGTGTGGGTGTGTGTCCATGCATGAATGTGTATCCATTTGTGAACATGTGTTCATGTTATGTGTATTGGTGTATGTATCAGTGTGCCTGTGTTTAACCATGTGTGGGTATGTGTCCATGCATGAATGTGTATCCATTTGCGAATGTATATTCATGTTGCTTGTATTGGTGTATGTATCAGTGTGCCTGTGTGTAACCATGTGTGGGTGTGTGTCCATGCATGAATGTGTATCCATTTTGTGAACATATATTCATGTTACGTGTATTGGTGTATGTATCAGTGTGCCTGTGTTTAACCATGTGTGGGTGTGTGTCCATGCATGAATCTGTATCTATTTTGTGAATGTATGTCCATACTATGTGTATTGGTGTATCAGTGTGTATATATGTAACCATGTGTGAATGTGTGCACAGTGTGTGAATGTGTGTTCACATGTGACTGTGTATATTGTGTCCACACTGTTCATATTTGGTGTACGTGTGTCTGTGTGGAATACCTGTATATGTGTATCATTGTGGATGTGTGAATGGGTACCTCTCTGTCATGGTGTGTCAGTGTGAGCATGTATGTACGTGTGCTTATAGACAGGTGTTCTTGAGTGTTTCATGGTCTACCCCTGCACCAGTTGTCCCCAGTGATGGCTTCAGACCCCTGTCCTGGCCTCTGGGCTCCTGGTCCTGCCACTTTTAACTGCTTCCATGTCTCACCACCCCAGGTGTCCCTGCCCTAGACCCAGCCTCACAAGGAGACCTGGTCGTGACATACTGGCATGGAGAGGCTGTGGTTGGACAGAGTCCTTGTATGTGGACAGGTCACAGCTTGGACCCTTCCCAAGTGAACCCTCTACATGTAAGTCAGGCCATTTCCTCTGACACTGTGATGGACTGTGTATGGATGCCCATCCATCTGGGCTGTGTCTCTTAATGGGCTGGTTTATTATAGCCAACTTTGAGTACAGTTTAAGCTAACACACCCTCAGGCCACTGAAATTCCTTGCTGAATCGCATTAAATACACTCAACTTCAAGCTCACAGGAAGGATGACTGTAATTTGCTCAGTCTGACATGTTCCAGAATAACATCGTTTCTTACAGTGAAGTAGGGTCTCTGCTGTCTCCATGGGTCCCGGGAAGGCCAGGCTACAGGTCCCAGCTTTAATGGCCCCACACCTTCCATGCCCCTGAAATTCTCATAGACCTGCAGCCTTAAGCCTTATCCTCTTGTCACCTGGGAGTATGGCTGGGTCCTGACTTGTGTCTCTCCCCTCCTCCATGCCAAGCTTCCCCCTTACCCATGCTCTTGGCCAGTGAGGCCAGCTCCAGAAAGAGCAAGCTCTGGAAACTTTCCTGTGCGCATGTGCAAGTTGGCATCCAGCATGGCAGTAGGGCTGTGGGCATGGAGAATGGACTCCTGCCTGCCTCCTAGCATCCCTCTGACACCCCGCAGTCTTGATGGGGACAGAGCTTTTGATTCATATGCAGTAGTAAGAAAAGATGCCTGCAGGCCTTGGGAGAGGCTGGCCCTGCCCTCCTGGCGGCTGCCCACACCTGGAAGGCGAGGAACCTGCCAAGTCCTCATACACGCTGCTATTCTTCAGTCTAGCTGGATTGTCTAAGAACAACTCTCTTGACTGCCTAGAGCTTTGCTTTCCCTGCCCCACCACCAGATTTAGCCACTCCAGTATCATAGCTTCCTGGCCAGCTGTCTCTGTACAATGGTTCAGAAACGGCCTCTCTGTGACCTGTGGTTCACTAGTCTGTTCAGACCAGTTTGCACCAGGGTGTGGGCAGGAGGAGGGACCAGTGGTCAGGCTGAGTCTGTATACAGGTGATAGCCTGTGGAGAGGTCTAGTGGGCAGAAGGTACAGGAGGCTTAGAAGGTTCTAGAAGGACTGGGGCAGGGACATACATGGCAGAAGGCTGGAAGGCCAGTACCAGGCCAGGGTGGAAGTAGATTACAATGGAAGCCCTTGTAGGTGGTCCTGGCTTCTCAAGCCCCACAGCCCCCTACTATATTCTATGCAGCTCTGCAGAAAGCTGTCTCCCCAGCTCTACCCCCGCACTGCACAGCAATGCAGCAGGCTATCTCCCTGCCCCCCCCCACTACACAGCAATGTAGCAGGCTGACTCCCTGCCCCCCCCACTGCAAAGCAATGCAGCAGGCTAGCTTCCTGCCCCCACCACTGCATAGCACTGCAACAGGCAGACTCCCTGCCCCCTCCCTGCACAGCACTGCAACAGGCAGACTCCCTGCCCCTCCACCTCACAGCACTGCAACAGGCTGACTCACTGCACAGCAATACAGCAGGCTGACTCCCTGCCCCCCCACTGCACAGTGATACAGCAGGCTGACTTCCTACCCCCCCCACTGCATAGCAATTCAGCAGGCTGACTCCCTGCCCCCCCCTACTGCACAGCAATGCAGCAGGCTAACTTCCTGCACCCACCACTGCACAATACTGCAACAGGCAGACTCCCTGCCCCACCACTGTACAGCACTGCAATAGGCAGGCTCCCTCCCCTGTACCTCACAGCACTGCAACAGGCTGACTGACTGCACAGCAATACAGCAGGCTGATTCCCTGCCCCTCCCACTGCACAGCAATGCAGCAGGCTAACTTCCTGCCCTCAACCACTGCACAGCACTGCAACAGGCTGACTCCCTGCCCACAGCACTGCAACAGGCAGACTCCCTGCCCCCTCCCTGCACAGCACTGCAACAGGTAGACTCCCTGCCCCTCCACCTCACAGCACTGCAACAGGCTGACTGCCTGCTCCCACCACTGCACAGCAATGCAGCAGGCTGACTCCCTGCCCCCACCACTGCACAGCACCCCCATACACATGCTGCACAGCCCTGCCGAGGGCTGCCTCTCCAGCTCCACCGCACCCTAGTACACACACATGCTACAACAGTCTGCCTCTCAAGTTCAGACCCTCCCCTCATGCTGCAGAGAGCTGCTTCCTTGGCTCCCAAACATAGCCAGTATAGTTCACCATAGTGCTCTTTCCTGAAGATGCTGTGTTCTTCCCCATCCCCCACACTGTGAGCCAAGGGTTAGATAGAGTGTGTCATCCTGGCTCACAAATCCTAAGCAGGATGACACAGAATTTCCCCAATTTAAAACCTAGGAATTGTTTATTTTTCCACTTAATATTCTTGGACCACACTCAACAGTGGGAAATAAAAGCCAAACTTCAGACAAGGTGTCTGTCACACCTCAAAACAGGTGAGGGGAAGTTTGGCATGGACGTAAAACCTGCTGAGAGCTTCAGAGAGAACTCCTAGAGCAAAAGCAAGATGAACACAGCACCAAATGGAGGCCAGTAGGTAATAGGTGATAGGAATGGAGGAATGGATAAAACCAGGGTATCTTAATGGGAGGGGAGAGGAAGGGTTAAAGGAGGAAAGTGGGGGATAAACGGACATGAAAAAGGAGCCCAAGAGAAGGGGGACCATAGCAGACTGGAGTATCAAGGGAGAAATGGGGAGACTTGAAATGGAGAAGGCATGGAGGGAGGGCTAGACAGGGAAGGGGAGAGAGGAGAGATTAATAATGCCTAGCTGAGGGCCGGGCGTGGTGGTGCACACCTTTAATCCTAGCACTTGGGAGGCAGAGGCAGGCAGATCTCTGAGTTCAAGGCCAGCCTGGTCTACAAAGTGAGTTCCAGGCCAGCTGGGGCTACAGGGAGACCCTGTCTCGAAAAGACCAAAAAAAAAAAAAAAGTGCCTAGCTGAGTTAAAAAAAAACCTGAACGAATCATATTAGTCTAATAATCTATTGACAAAATACACACGCAATACTCTACATGAGTCAATATAGAAAGATGAAGGCTACATATCAAGAAATAGTACCAGACAGGAGAAACCTTCGATTCGTTGGCCAGGGTAGTCCAGGAGACTTCCAAAATTACACAGGCTATTGCCACAGCCCTTGATGCCTCCCAGAAAGACCCTATTGCTCAAAATAGGACATACTTTGGTAATGATCTTGAGTAATGGAGCTGGATCTGACCTGGAAGCCACTGACCCTGAAGCTAGCTCATAGCTGTGGAAAGCACTATGCAAGCCACTAAGGGACACATGGTCCCTTAGTGTCATCAACACATGGTCTAACATCAGCCTCAAGACCAAATATCCATATCAGTGACCAGCAAAGCATACAACATCAGTACAATAGTGGCACTTCTATCTTGGGGGGAATCAGTGGCTAAACAATTGGACCTAAACCCATTTAGTCTTGAAGAAAACCCATGTGTGGTAATGTTAACATAGCCAGATGCATACATCTGGAGAGGTCATAGATCTTAGACAATTACACAAGGTAGACACATCCCTAGGCTAAGGTAACATTTTACTAACGTCAAAAGAAGTATCCTTACATTTATAGACAAATATCCCAGACACCACCACTCAGAAAAGAAGCTTCTTTTGCTCCAGATTAAGAATAGTGCAGACTCCCATAACTGGACACACACAGACATGGTCTGTGAATGGCTCATGCCTCTGCAACACATCTACAATGCAACCTCTACACACAAGACCCAAGCATCATAGAGCAAGGACCCAAGAAGGCATTAACTACCTCTTAACTCATCAAGAAAGCTCCTTCATGCAACAGGAGACCAGGAACCCAAAAAGGCCTGTGGCCAAATGGTGAGAATCTACAGAGTGGTTCCATGGACAGGCTGCCTACATTGAGCTTCACCCACCCAGGGCTTAGGGAACAGGGAGGTGATGCAAGACCAAATGGAAATGAATCCTACAATCTTCTGGAACCCGGGTCATATGAACCTACAGCATTGGTATCAGCATGCACAAGATCCATGCAAGCTCAGCTGGACAGAAACCCAGCACAGAATTGCAGAAATAGGTAGCAGAGCCCAACCTTGCCTGAGGAGATATTGGCAGCTGATGGTGGTCAGGTAAGGAAGACCTGGCCTTCTTTAGAAAAGACTCGGGATAGGCTGACTGGAGCTCAGGGGAGGAGCTGGCACTGAAGAGTGAGGGGAGAAGTAATTTGGCACAATGGACTCCAACCGAATGACAGAAGGTGTGAACTTGGGGAGTGGAGGAGGGTGCTGAGGGAGGGCACCAAGGGAGAAGTGGGTATATTAGCAAAAGACTGACTGAAAGGTTATTTATGAAACACATAAAAAATTCAATAAAAACTGTGGAGTGTGGATGACTGATCTCTCAGTACTCACTGATTTCCTAGGTTGTGAAGAAGTCTCCCATTACATGCAGCATTTGACCCTGCCCAGCTACCTCTACATGTCTTCCAAACTCAGAGGCACGGGCAGTAACCTGGTCCTGTGGCCTCCTGCCCTGGTTAGTGGTTTGTGAGCCATACCACTCCAGGGCTCTGGCCTTCCGCCCTCCCAGCCTAGCCTGCACTGGATAGCTACCAGACTCCTGCCGTCCAGTCCAAGGCTGGCCTTGAAGCTGTGCTCAGCTCCTCACTGCTTCATGGGTACTATGTAGAGGTTGCCAGTACCATCTCTGTTCACATCAACAACTTGGATGTGTAGGGGGGGTGCACATGTGTGTACATGCGATGTAGAGGCCAGACGTCAACCTCAGATGTCGTTCTCAGGTACAGCCACCTTGTGTTTTGAGACAAGGTCGCTCACTGGCCTGGAACTTGACAAGTAGGCTGGGCTGCCTGGCCAACAAGTCCCAGAGACCCGCCTGTCTCCACCTTCCTAGTTCTGAGAGTGCAGGTATATGCCACTCAGCTTTTTTTTGTTTTTGTTTTTAATGTGTGCTCTGGAGGTTGAGGTTGAACTTGGGTCCTTAGCCTGCACAGCAACCACTCTATGAACTGAGTTCTCCCAGCCCCATCTGAATAATTTCAGGGAGAGATGGATGATGTGTTGAGCAAGGCATAGGAGCCTGGACTCAAGCCTTGGGATAGTGGTCTCTAGCTTTGGTTGTCTGGCTCTGGCCTTGGGTGCTGGACTTTAGCCTTGAGAGATTAGGCTCCAGCCTGGGGGGCTCTGGCCTTGGGTGCTGGGCTTTCTCCTGGATGTGCTTTCAGTGTCAGAGCAGAGCCAAGTGTGCAGAGCAAACTCTTCCATGTAGCCCAAGATGGCCTCTAGGTGCCTTGTCAGGGGTAGAAGGGTGGGAGTCATGGTGCTGACAGTACGTTGTCCAGCTGTGCCTGGCTCTGAGTGACTGCCGGGGCCAGGCAGCTCCAGTATGTCGTCAGGCAAGGATGCTTCCTCAGTGACACCTTGTGTCTTCCCAGGTGGCCTTCATGACGCTGACACTATTTCCCATCCGCCTCCTGATTGCTGCCTTCATGATGCTGCTGGCCTGGCCCTTAGCACTGGTGGCTTCCCTGGGACCTCCCGAGAAGGAGCCAGAGCAGCCCATGGCCTTGTGGAGGAAGTAAGTGGTTCTTGGCAAACATGCATGGGGCGTGGGGGAGGCAGTAGCCTTGCTCACTGTCAGTGTTACTGTTGTCCGCTGTGGACCTACCTTTCCCTCTGAGCTTAGCAGGACCAGTGATGTCCTCTTGTTGTTGCTGCTTCCTTTGAAACTTTTGTCCCTGCATGTCCCCTGCTGTGAGTCATGTGGCTGCTGTCCTCATGTCCCTCAGCACAGAGATTCCCCCCCTCCACCATGGCCTCCTGTGTTCTAGAACCTGGTGTTTCGTCTTATAGCCTGCAAACTAAAATTGGAACTCCCAGGCCACCCTTACACAGATCTAGATCTGCCAGAGGCAGGTTTCTGCTGGCTCCTGGACCCTGAGTAGACAGCTCTTGGGATGAGTTATATGGCTATGGAGGACTCTGGCTGCTGAGCCTCAATGTTATCGCATCGCCTGTTATTCCCCAAGCGGGGTGCTTACCCGCCCCTTCAGTTCTTCTTTCTCTCAAAGGCCTTATGCTCAGGGTGTTCATTCAGGAGCGAGGCAAGAGGTTACTCATTTTGCTCTCTAGATTGCTGTCAGACCCACAGAGCTATGGCTACCCAGGCATGATGATTGAGATTGATAGTGTGGGTGTTGGGGGTGAGCTGGTCCTCTGAGTGGACATCTCTGTTGAGCAGCACTCTCCAGGAGCTGGAGGCGGGGGTGTTGGTTGCTTTCAGTTCTTCATTGTCTTTCTGAGTTTTTTTTAAATCCTCTTTGAATAGTATGCTTTATTGTAACATCCTTTAAAAAAGGTTTTAACCATAAATATGAGCCTGATACCAAATATAACTAGCAAATCACACCTAGACCAAACTAAAGCTGATTTTCAGCCTGCTGAGTGCAGAGGTCCTGCCAGGAAGCAAATTGGGCTGATTTAAAGGAGTGGCAGGTGTGGGCTCTTGGCACCGATGGCCTGAAGACGCTTTTCCATTGCTCTGTGTGCCTTGCATTGGAGGGCCCTGCCCGTCCCCAACCAAGGGTCCCTGTGCAGCAGCCCTCTTCACAATGGGTGAGGGGCTGTTTCCCAATCTCCATCTTCTCTGTGTACCTCACTGGGTTTCGAGGTGCAAAGGGCCACAGCACACTCTAGTTGTGATGACCGTGCTCCACAGTGTTCTTGTGTGTCCAAGTACTTGTATACAGTTAGTAAGAGATTTCTTATGGCCACAGATTCTTGAGAGCTTTGCATGTCTGACTTGGAATGTCATTCTGTGTAAGAAAGAATATGTGTATACCTGTGTGTACATGTGTATATGAAAGCATGTGCACATATTGGGAGTATGTAGTATTGTTCTAGTTTGTCTTCCATTGCTGTGACAAAACACTCTGACCAACACCAACTTGGGGAGGAAAGGGTTTATTTAGCTTACATCTCCTGGGTCACAGTTCATCACTTAGGGAGCCCAAGGCAGGAACTCAGGGCAGGAACCTGGAGGCAGAAGCTGAAGCACAGGCCATGGAGGAATGCTGTTCACTGGCTTACTCCCCCGGCTCATGCCCAGCCTGCCTTCTTATACTGCACACAACAACCTGCCCAGGGTGGTACCACTCATTGTGGGCTGGGCCCTTCCACACTGCTCAGCAATCAAGACAATACTCCAGAGATGTGGCCACAGGCCAATCCAATGGAGCCAATTCCCCAATTGAGGCTCCCTCAACCCAGGTGTGTCAAGTTGACACTAAAGCTATCCAGCACACCATTGCTCTCCACTTGCTGTTTCCAGAGCTAGGGGAGGAGATGTTCCCATTGCCTGCACCCCACCCCATCATTCAGAGCACAGTTGAGCCGCAATGGTGTTAAAGACAGAAACCATCTGAAGGAAGTCCAGTGGCGGGTGGCCAGGTAGCAAGGCGTCACAACCCTCCAGCTGCTGGCACACAGCAGACAGGGCAGCTCAGAGAGAGCTTCTTCCCCAGTGGTCTTTGCTCTGTTCCCATGTTCCAAGGATCTGTCACCATGAAGGCTCCAGGTGCCCGAGTGTGTTTCTCAAGCTCGTATTCTTCCTTGCACTCTCCTTGGAGCCGGTGACTCCTCATTCCCCTTCTCAGCTTGGGGTGGCCCCAGAGGAGCAGGGGTCCCACATACATGCCCAGGATCTGAATCCTAGCCTAGCTTTCTCCCCGGCTGCCCCAGGGATGACCTGCTGCTAAGGGCCCAAGATGGTGGGCTCCAGCCCCTACCTCAGGCCCCCTCTGCAGCGGGGCCGTCCTCCCCAGGGCCAGCTCTGTGGTCTCCTTTCTCTTAACTTGGGGTCTTGCTCCTGCCCCCACCCCAACAATGGTGATGACTTCAGAAGTCCCACACCAGGGTTCAGTGTTGGCCTGCGACCGCACTGGACACCACTTTCCACTCCAGGATACACAGTCCCCTGACCTGGTCAGCTTCCTCCCTCTCTGGGTGGCCTATTTCCACCCACTTCTCTCACACACAGACACACACAGACACACACACCCCCACCCACCCCCTTCCCGAAAGCTCTCTTCCTGGTCAGCTTCCTCCCTCTCCGGGGGGGCCCCTCCCTACTGTACCTCACTAGCTCTCTTCCTCACCTCCAGCACCTGTGTGCATCTCTTGGCGTCTGCTGATCGCAGCTGTCTCGGCTTTAATGACTGCTGCAGCCATCAGCTCTCAGCCTTGGCCTAGGACCTCCCAGTCTGTGGTTGACCTGACCCAGTAGAGGTCCAGAATAGCACCCAGGCTGCCCCACCTGCTCCAGCCTTGGCCTAGGATCTCCCAGAAGCTCACCATGGCTTCTCTCCTTATACCTCAGCCTCTCTCCCGGAGCATGTGTCAGCTGCAGCCACAGAGACCCCAGGAGAGTAAAAGCCCAATGCAGCACTCCTTCTCCCCAGCCTTGCACATCAGCCTGCTCCAAGTTACCCCTCTAACATCTATGAACCCTCCTGGTTCACCATCCATCCTCCCCCTCGCCATCCCCTTCCTCTTTGGCAGCAGGCCCTCCCCACTATTTTTCCAATACTTGAAGAATGTTCCTGCCCAGGGCCTGTGCAGTGTTCTGTCCACTCCCTGGAAGGTTCTCCAGGCACCAGCAGGGTTAGTCTCCCCTTTCTTTGTCTCCACTCAATTGCTTTTCCATTCCTTGCTCAACCGTCCTTGTCGTGTTTTTCTTTTTTTCTTTTCTTTTTTTAAATCTTTTTCACAGCTGCCATCCAGGGAACCTGTTCCAAGTCTCCCCTATATTAATTCTCTGTCTGTAGAAAGTTGGGTGCCTGGGCAGGTGTTCGTGTCCTCAGAGCCTGGAGCAGAGCTGCTAGGGCAGCGGCTCAGACATGGGGTGTGGGGAACTCTGATTCCTCTCCACCTCGTCTACTAGCGTGTGCACACGTTTAAGTACCTGTCCTCCTTAGCCTGTGGGTGGTGCATGTCTGCCTCATCATCAGGTTGAAGGTAGGTGTGGTAGGAGGGACTCCCCACATCCACCAGTGGTATCTCCACTTGTGTTCTGTTTTTTGCTGTTGTTCTGAATCCCGAGGGGTCCCTCAGCACTCAGCCTGTAGCAGTGGAGCCCCCACTGTGAGATTGAAGGTAGGGTACTCCACCCTATCCTGGGTGAGGCGTCCCTGAATACTTTGCGAAGTGTGCCTTCTTAGGTCAGAAACAGTACCTTCACACCCTGCGGTCTATGTATTACAAGCACGTTGTTTTCATTTGGCCTGTCCTTTGCTGGTGTCCTTTGCAGAGTTTCAATGTCCCCTTTACTCACTTGTTACAAGAAGAATGTCAAGCCCCGGGGTGTCTCAGTTCTCCATCCCATGGTCGGCCACCCCATGGGTGGTGCTTGCATCCTGGGATATCCTGGGCCCCAGTGTCACCATCCACTCTGAAATCACACCTCTCTCAGGTAGATCTGTCTCTGAGGCCTGATCTTTTTTCATTTCCTTGTTGATTTCTTCGAATATCAAGTTCTCTTCCCAGAAAGTGGACCTACAAGAGAAACTTAAACTTGGTTTACCATTGACAGGCAACTTGTTCTCCCCTTCCTGACTAGCTGGTTGGCTCGGGGGCAGGTCTGCCTGGTCCAGAAGGTGTAGGTCCCCTGTCTCTGGACTGGTGCACCTGCATATAGGAGCAGCTTGCTTCTCTTCAGAATCTTCTCTTCCTTGTGATGAGCTCCTGCAGAAGTTTCCAAGTCAGACACTGTCTTAAAGCATCCTGTGGCTGAAGCCCAGGTCACCTTCAGCTCTTGAGTGGCCTTGTCCTTGTCCCATCTCTCTTCACCTTTGTGTTCCTGGAGCTTTCCTTCCTGTCTTTGGCCTTTTTACAGACCCCATTTCAGACCTTACCCAGAGCTCCCTTCCTTCTGTGCCCCTGTGACAATACCAGTGGTGTAGAGGGTCTTTCCCTCGCCAGCCAGTCAGGGTAGCTTCCACACCAACAGCCAGCTGGTGTGTCCAGCTCCTTCCACACACATCCCTCCCATGCTGTCCGCCTTTCTGTCTAAGGGCAGGAGGGTGTTGCCAGGAAAACCAGGAGTTGATGCGTGTCCTTTGTAGTTCCTCTTCCTCTGCCCTCCAGGACAAGCTCCTGCTGCAGTGCATCCCTGCTGCAGTGCAGCCTCGCTTCCCAAGCCAACACTGCCTCCTTTCTTCCTCCTCATCAGCGGCTCTTCGGCTCTTATTTTTGTACATTATTATTGTGAGTCCAACTGGAGGTGTCCGCTGATGTTGAAAGTGCACACCTGTGTGTCGCACAGGTCCTGGAAGTAGAACTTGTATGTCACACAAGTCCTGGAAGTAGAACTCGAGACTGGTCCCCAGTGTCTCGGTGTTAACTACAGAATTGTTTATCCTCTGAGGAAGCAAAGGTCTTTCCACAGTGACTCCTTGAGGGCCTCTGTGCCCACTGTGATTGGCTACTGCTCTATTCTGCTGGGGCTTCTCTCCCAGAAACTAGGGGAGTTAGGCCCTTGGGGAAATCAAACAAGGCCCTGGGCTCTTGGCTCTCTGTGATTTGGATCACCTGCCTAGTCCACTGCCAGCAAGACAGGCTCATTCTACAGCAAGCCTCCTGGTGGACAGGAAGGGGAACACAGGTCCCCATCTGGCACCAAGGCCCCAATGTCCCTTCCTGTACCCATCCATGCTCCGGTGGTGGCAGGTACCTTATGCTGCATGTCTGTACCCATCCATGCTCTGGTGGTGGCAGGTACCCTATGCTGTGTGTCTCTTCCAGGGTCGTGGACGTCCTGCTCAAGGCCATCATGCGTACCATGTGGTTTGCTGGTGGCTTCCACCGCGTGACTGTGAAGGGGCAGCAGGCCCTGCCTACTGAGGCTGCCATCCTCACACTGGCACCGCACTCCTCCTACTTCGATGCTATCCCTGTCACCATGACCATGTCCTCCATCGTGATGAAGGCAGAGAGCAGAGACATCCCAATCTGGGGAAGTGAGTGAGCCCCGGGAGTGGGTGAAACAGGCGTGGGTGAGCCCCTGAGGGTGGGTGAGCCCCTGAGGGTGGGTGAGCCCCTGAGGGTGGGTGAGTCCCTGAGGGTGGGTGAGCCCCTGAGGGTGGGTGAGGGCATCTTCCACTCCAGGAGCTGGGAGACCCTGGGAGCAGCAGGTGAGACATCTCTCCACTGTTCAGCAGGCTGCGCCCCTCACGCCAAGGTCCCCAGATGCTCCGTTTGCGTTTTGCGGTTTTCCTATAGTGTGAGTGCTCTGGGTTTTACTTCTCAGCACCCACACACCCTCCATTGCTGTCACATGCAGATTGCATGTCTGAGGGCTGTCCTGCAGGCCTGCACTTCCTTTATCACACAGCCTGACCTTGAGCACCTGGGACTGCCAACCAGATCACCAGATCTGGGCGGCTTGAAGCAGTGCATGGTCTTTCTGTTACATTCTAGAAGCTACACGTGCAAGGTCCCAGTATGTGTGAGGGGGCTCCCTCAGAGGCTCCACAGAAGATCCTCTTCTCTGGCTTATGGGGAAGGTCATAGATGTCCCTGAGTCTGTGACCTCATTCTTCTAGCCTCTGTCTAGTCACATGGCCTGCTCCCTCTTGTCCCTCATCTGTCCTCTAGCTAAGAAAGACAGCAGTGGCTAAGCTAAATCCCACCTTGGGATCCATGATTACATCTGCGGACCTACATGTCTGAAAGGGCGTGTGCACTGCAGGGTTGAGACGTGGGGAGACCACTGAACCCACATTGTTGTCATTCTGCTTTTCACCCTGACCAGCCTCTGTCACATTTCCCAAGCAGCTCAGCAGATGCTGTGGAGCTTTCTAGGCATGTGGCTCAGTGCTCGGAGTGGGGATTCTGGGTGCTGTGGTGTCCTGGAGAATGGGAGGAGACAGGTCCAACCTGACACGTGGTGCTAGCAGAGCTCCACACCCACAGCAGGGTGGTTATAATGCTTGAGTAAGGCAAAAGGAGGGACAGGTTTGGTGAAGAGGCACTGTCCTGTGTCCTCCAGGCCTGTGCGGTCAGGTCACGGTGTGCCTCTGAGTGAATGCTCTAGGTGTCGTTCCATGGTTCTCATGAGTGTGGTCATTCAGCAGCCTCAGCTAGCCCTCCTCTGGAGCAAAGCTATGTGTCTTCCAGAAACCAGCTATGGGCAGGTGGTGGGGCATTGTCACCTGAGAATAATGCTGTCTCCTGTGCCCTGATGCCTCTGTACATGCCAGACCCCCTCTTCCTTGGACCTCACAGAGAGACACCTGGTATCTTGAGGAAGTCTCTTTGGCTGGGAGGTAATGGGCAGAAGACAGGACTGGGCTGTCTCTCCACTGCCCAGCACTGGTCTTCCTGCTGCTTTGACCCTGATTCAAGGTCCCTCTCCTGACACCTGACCAGATCATCTGTCACCCAGGAGCACTAGAGCTTCCAGGTGTGGCTGCAACAGGGACCTCCAGCTCTCACCATCATCTCCCTTTGCTGGAGACAGACACTTGTCTCCACCCCACATGGGCTGACCCAGGCAGATGGCGGCAAAGGCCCCAACCCCAGGCCGGCACAGATGCTTCTGAGACCTTCCAAAGGTTTCTGGTTATATATGAGTCCACTGCAAGCATGGCCTCTAGAGCCTAGGTGCTTACCACCTGAAAGGTGTAGCCATACCCTCACAGGAAGTATGTATCCTTACCACTGGTTTGGGGAGTGCTGTGGCCAACATTTCGAACATAGTGCTGAGAGGCTGATGGTCCTTGGCTGAACTCCCTCCATCTTCAAGGCACTGGCACAGAGTGGGCTCACAGGGAGGTGACGTGACTAGGCTGATGCTGTAGCCACTGGTTTACTGTTTGGAGCACTCATAAGAGTGTCGCATCTCTGTCAAGCATTGGTCTCAGCCCTGATCTGTGTAGCAAAGACCTCACAGAGAGGCCAGCAGGAAGACAGGAGCTGGAACTATCTGTAGCTTTGCAGCTATGAGTGATGCCACAGTGCCACAGATCCTATGGACAGAAACGAGCTGGCCAGTGCAGGGTGGTGGTCATGAAACAAGCCTCTGACCGAGCCCGGGCCTCTCCCTATCCCCCATCCCCTTCTTGAGAGGTTCCTGGAGGGAAGTTGGAATATTTGGGTTATAGGCTCTGGATCAGGTAAGTCATCAAGCCCAGCCTTCCAAATAAAGGACAATATTCTTCATGCCTGGGAAGTTGGGTTGATGTCCAAGAATTTTCTGAAAGCCAGGTGAGGCCATGTTAATTTGCAGATTTTTTTTAATTTTTTAAATTTATTTTTATGTGTATGAATGTACTGTCTGCATGTAGGTTTGTGCACCAGTGTCGTGCAGTGCCGTGGAGGTCAGAAGAGGGTCAGATTCCCCTGGAACTGGAGCCAAAGACAGTTCTCAGCCGCCATGTGGGTGCTGGGGATCGAACCCAGGTCCTTTGCAAGAGCAGTCGGTTCTCTTAACTGCTAGGCCATCTCTCCAGCCCCTAATTTGCAGATTTGTAGTTCACCTTGATAACCCCTAAAGGTGTCACAAGCCTTAAATGTGAGAACATGTGGCCCCCGGCAAGGTAGCTGGGTTTTACAGAGATCGCATCTCTGTGAGTCAAGGCTCTTCCCCATAGCCTGTGCATTTCTCCATCATTTTGTGGGCAGTCCACTGACTTAAGAATGAAGGGTGACAAGTTTATCAGAAATGTTCCTTAATTAGGCACATTGCTGTGAACCTGTAGTCTCACTACTCAGGAAGGTGAGGCAGGAGGTTAACTTGAATCCAGCCTAGGGCAACAGTGACACCCTATCTCTAGAGTGAGGGAATTTTAAATGTAGCTCATTCCGTTTCATTCCTTCCTCTATTACTTTTCTGTTGCTGTGATCAAATACAACTCACAGAAGGAATACAGGAAACAGACCAAGCTGGAAGTGGGGCAAGGCTTGAGCCGGCCTTCAGTGCTGTGTCCTCCAGCCAGGCTGCACCTCCTAAGCCCAGTGTTCACCTACTTGGAGCCCATGGGGACCATTTGTCATTTGCCATAACTGCCCAGCTGCCTTTAAAGGCAATGTGCCAGAGTGAGTGCTGTCCTGGGAATGCAGCTGGTGAGGACAGAGTCCAGGACTGCTGGCCCCTAGCTCAGAGCAGGCTCATGTGGGCATCAGCTTGTCCCAAGGCCCCTAGCTTGGAGCAGGCTCATGTGGGCATCAGCTTGTCCCAAGGCCCCTAGCTCGGAGCAGGCTCATGTGGGCATCAGCTTGTCCCAAGGCCCCTACCTCGGAGCAGGCTCATGTGGGCATCAGCTTGTCCCAAGGCCCCTAGCTCGGAGCAGGCTCATGTGGGCATCAGCTTGTCCCAAGGCCCCTAGTTCGGAGCAGGCTCATGTGGGCATCAGCTTGTCCCAAGGCCCCTAGCTCGGATCCGCTCATGTGGGCATCAGCTTGTCCCAAGTCTCCTACCTCGGAGCAGGCTCATGTGGGCATCAGCTTGTCCCAGCCCTAGCTCAGAGCCAGCTCATGTGGGCATCAGCTTGTCCCAAGGCCCCTAGCTCAGAGCCAGCTCATGTGGGCATCAGCTTGTCCCAAGGCCCCTAGCTCAGAGCCGGCTCATGTGGGCATCAGCTTGTCCCAAGGCCTCTAGTTCGGAGCAGGCTCATGTGGGCATCAGCTTGTCCCAAGGCCCCTAGCTCGGAGCCGGCTCATGTGGGCATCAGCTTGTCCCAAGGCCCCTGCTCGGAGCAGGCTCATGTGGGCATTAGCTTCTCCCAAGGCCCCTAGCTCGGAGCCAGCTCATGTGGGCATCAGCTTGTCCCAACTTCTGGCTTCTCTTTTGGACCCTTTGACAGCTCCCCACTTAGCTGAAGAGATGAATGTTGAAAATCCCTAAAGTGTTTTCATCTTTAGGTCTGTTTATGCTGAGAGCGTGACTGACCCCATGACTTTTTTTGTCTCTGAATTACTCATCTTCCTTAAGTCAACCTTGTTTACATGCCCGTCCACTCAACAGACATGAAGTGAAGTTTGGAGCTAAGATGCCGCCAGAGCACTGTTGGCAGTAAGGGAGAGCAGGATTGTTTCCCACGCGGCTTGGCCTGCTGGCAAGGAGCTATGACCTTTCCCTTCCTGCCTTTAGGAGCAACTAACCCCTCAGGGTCCAGTCATTACTCTGATGGACCCACATAAGCAGCCTGGGTGTTTTCTGGATGGTCACTGCTGCCCTCCGCCTGCTCCTGGAGCCTCTCCTCTCTCTGTTTACCTCAGACCCTGCTTAAGGACTAGCAGACATCTTCCACTACCTGCACTGAATTTCCTATCCTTGCCATCATCAACAGAAAAATAACTTCTGAACTCTGAGCTTAGCCCATGAACACACCAACACACCGAGAGGGGGCTGCTGCCTCTGGGAAGATGAAAAGCATGTCCCCAGGTTGGGCTTGTGCCATCGCTCTTGCATCGTGGGGCAATCATTGTTCCTCTTCCCTTTTGCTCAGCTAGTCATTTTTTAGCAGCATCAGGAATTTGACAGAAAAGTATGGAACAGTTGCTCAGAATAACAAAACAGCAAAAGGAGTCAACATACCAGACAGACATGATCATCGGCGTGTGTGTGTGTGTGTGTGTGTGTGTGTGTGTGTGTGTGTATGTGTATGAGAGAGAGAGAGAGAGAGAGAGACTTCAGAAGAGTTCTAAGAGACCCAGGGATGACCTGCAAGATCAAAGGGATTTTTCTATTTAATTTTTTCTCATTAAATAAACTTTCTCTGTGTTCTTTGGAAATCTTTCAAGAAAAAGTTATAGGGTGTTTGTTATAAGTAATAAATACAGTGTAGAGAAAAGAAGCTACAGTTAAACCAGGCCTGGGAGATTGGCCATGGTCACTGTGGGTCGAGGCGCAGCCGTTCTTGGCCCCACTCACATCTCTTCTGAGGCCCACCTGAGGGTAGATGTTAAAGTCTCATCCAAGTTTCAACCGTCTTCTAGCTACATGTGTTCTCTTGGCTTGCCCCCAGTGTTTTGGTCAGTTGAGCCCCATCAGCCACAGCAGAGTGCACCTAACCCAGACCTAACATGGAGGCCCTGGTATGGTGGTTATCCTAGGGCTGTACATGGTCGCTGGGTCTCTCAAAAGACAACGGGGGTTTGCACTACTCTTGAGAGCCACAAGCCCAAAGAGGGTATTGGTGGCCAAGGCTTTTCCCATACCTGGTAGCAGCTGGCCTGTAGGCATGTCCTCCCCCCAGACCTCTGTCCTGTAGTCCTTCTGTTCTCTTACAAGGACATCAGTCATTGAATTAGGGCCACCCCAATTAGGGGTTGTATTAGTCAGTTTTCTGTTGCTGTGATAAAACACCAGACCAAGGAACTTATAAAAGGAAGAGTTTATTTGAGCTTACGATTGGCGGTTCCAGGGAATTAGTCCATTATGGCGGGAGGCGTGGCGGCTAGATCTGGAGCAGCAAACCGAGGGTCACATCTCGCAAAGAGCACAGGAAGCAAAGAGGAAGCAACTGTAGACCACCAGGCTTGTTAACCTCACTAAGCCTGCCCCCAGCAACGCACTTCCTCTAGCATGGCCACACCCTCCAAGACCTCCAAAAACAGCGCCACCAACTGGAGGCAAATGTCTGAATACCTAGAGCCTATGGGGGACACTCATCCAAACCACCACAGGGGTAATAGCAGCTGAACTTGATTATCTCAAGACAACCTATTTCTAGGAAAGGTCATATTCCCAGTGTTCTAGTTTCCTTTCAGTTGCTGTGACAAAACACTGACCAATACCAACTTGGGGAGGAAAGGGTTTATTTATCTTACATCTCCCAGGTCACAGTTCATCACTGAGGGAGCCCAAGGTAAAAGCTCAGGGCAGAAACCTGGAAGCAGGAGCTGAAACACAGGCCATGGAGGAATGCTACTTATTAGCTTGCTCCCCTGGCCCACGCTCAACCTGCTTTCTTATACAACACAGAACAACCTACTTGGGTGGTACTGCCCACAGTGGGCTGGCCCCTTCCACATCACTCAGCAATCAAGAAAATGCCCCACAGACATGCCCACAGGCCAGTCTAATGGAGGCATTTACCCAGTTGAGGCTCCATTAACCCAGGTATCTCAGGTTGACACTAAAGCTATTCAGCACACCCAGGTACCAGGAGTAGGGCTTCATCCCTGTCTTTCAAGGATACATTTCAACCCACCACAGGGGCCTGGGACCTAACATCCATGTCCAGCAATACTACAACCTCCTTATTCTGATAATGGGGCAGGCTTCCATTCTGGTTCATGGTCCTCTAGGCTCATTGCTGGTCACAGGCACACAGTTGTGGGGAATCCCACTGTTGGGGGACTTCACTGGGAGGTTCCTTAGCCTGGGGTATTATCATACCCCAGAGGTCATCTCTGGAGTATACAGCCCGCTGAGTCTCTTTGAGGTCCCTGGGCCTGTCCTGGTATTAGAATCCATGCACACTGATACTCTGTCTTGACTGTTACAGCTCTGATAAGGTACATCCGGCCAGTGTTTGTGTCTCGGTCTGACCAGGACTCTCGCAGGAAGACGGTAGAGGAGATCAAACGAAGAGCACAGTCAGATGGAAAGTGGCCGCAGGTAATGCCATCCTGCTTGCAGTTTGAGGGGCTCATTCCAGAAGACGTGTATTTCAGAATGGAAAGAAGAGGAAACCAGCTCGGCCGGTCTCCAGTGCTAGAGTTTGTTCCGTGGACTTTAGGGAGTTTGTGCATCCAGAGTGTATGATGTTTGGGGCTTTTGGTTTTTGTGTCTGGACTTGAAATGCATACAAATAAGAAAGTAGAATTCTCACAGGTGTCCACTTCCTATCTCATCATTCTAAAAAATATACTTTATTATTTTTATTTTACGTATATGAGTATATTGCCTACATGTGTGTAAGTGCTCTTGTGTCGTGCAATGCCCATGGGGGTCAGAAGAGCTCATTGGATTCCCCTGGAACTAGAGTTACAGATGGTTGTTAGCTGCCATGTGGGTGCTGGGAACCGAACCTTGTCCTCTGCAGTGCTCTTAACCACTGAACTATCTCTCCATGCCCTGGGTCATCATTTTTTAACCTAAGTTCTCCCTCGGATGGTGCCTTCCTGGGTACAGCCCTCTCAACTGTGAGGCCAAGGCATGCAGCATTTCCAGACCCTCCAGCGAGCTCACCCCTGCTCCTCCGCATTGCCAGTGAACACACTCAGCCTCCTCAGGGGATCACCTTCCCTTCAGGGCCCAGATTTGAAAGCTGTGTGAGCTGTGCTTTCCACCCTGGGGAGTTTTAGCTTGACCCATGTCCCAGACAGCGAGTCAGCCACTGAAAGGCCTATGGTTCCTCTGTGCTGGGTAGAGGGGACTGTTTGTTACTGAGAACCATGGTATTCCCCACTAGCT
Organism: Rhizomys pruinosus; assembly: GCA_009823505.1. NCBI lineage: Eukaryota > Metazoa > Chordata > Mammalia > Rodentia > Spalacidae > Rhizomys > Rhizomys pruinosus. The sequence goes on from VZQC01003291.1 coordinate 1,375,996, forward strand.
GCTTACTCTGTACTGATTATGCATTTTATTATTTCACTTTAACTGGCTCCACAGGCCCTGAAGCTGCAGTCACTCAGCTCCTCCTCTTTTCCAGGAGCCAGTCTTAAGTCAGTAATACAGGAAACATATCTGGTAGGTGGGTTCACATGGACTCTAGATTTAATTGCAACAATTTAATGCTGCTGATTCCTTTTCCATTTTAAGATAATGATATTTCCAGAAGGAACATGTACAAACAGGACGTGCCTCATTACCTTCAAGCCTGGTATGTAGTTCTCTTCAATTTTTACTTCTTCAAGAAAAGAAAGATTAGTGATATTTGAAGTAATGTCATAATTTAGTAATAGAAGTCTGTGTTGTTTTCTTGTATGCTGGGTTCTTAGAAACATTCCTAGAAGTTCCAGGGAAGTCTCAGTGGTTGAGTTGAGAACTACAAAGAAGGATGGGGGAAGATTAGGAAGGAGGTTAGCTGTGACAAGGTGAGGGCATTTGCCTGTGCTTGAGATCCTGACCCACAAAGCCCTGGGGAGCTCCGGCCTCCATGCCTTGAGGATGCCATGTGGTGCTCAGGCAGCTCCCCTGCCTGGAGCAATCTTCCAGCCTGCAGCCGCTCCTCAGGCACAAAGCCCCAGGGCCGGCCTTAGAGCTCATGAGCTTCAACACCACCTCATGGTGCTTCCAGAGACCAGCACTAAGGCCAAGCATCTGGCTTGAGCAACAATGTCATGGTGCTGAGTATACAAAGTCCACTCCTAGCCTGGCATGGTAGCATACCTTTAATTCCCACACTTGGAAGGCCAGCTGGTCTCCATAGCAAGTTCCAGGCCAGCTGTGGCTACAGGGGGACCCTGTCTCAAAAAGACTGCCCTCCAAAAACAAAACAAGAAAGTCCACTCTTGGCTCTGCCTGGTTTGCTGGAAGTTCTGCACACCCTGAGAGGCTGGTTAGCAGAGTTGTCCTTGGCGCTGTTAGGAGGGGGTGGGCCTCATAAACTGTGTTTACACAGGGTGCACACCAGCTCCAAGGCTAGGTCAGACTGGGTCAATCCGGGCTGCGTCATACAGCCTTGCCTTTGGGGTTTTCCAGCTCTATGGTCCTTCCAGGCGCTTTATTGCTGATAGGTAAATGCACCCTTTGCTTACCCAGGCCGCCTGATTTCTGCTCAGGTGCACGTGGCTGAGCCTTCCCCCTTCCAGCACAGAGTGAGAGTTCTTTGCTAAGCAGAGAGGAATATAACAAAAGGAGAATCCTACTGTTTCTCCAGCATGTCCTAGGTTGCTCTTAAATGGGCCTAGCAGGGAAGGCAGCATGCAGTGACTAGGACAGGGTCAGTTGCAGGAGAGAATCCATTGCTAACCCCACCTGGACCTTGCACTCTGGCCATGGCCCACAAAGGCCTCTAAGCACTTGGTTGGAGACCTCAGTAGATGATACCAGGTCACATCCCCAAGGCAGAGAATGGTCATCCTGACTCGTATCATGGAGACATTGTCAAAACTCAGTAATGATTTTAAAAGGCCTCTATTTCAAACAATGTCTATTGTAACGTACAGAATATGAAGGAGTTTGGGGTCTCAAGCTATGACGTACCTGTGAGGGGGCGAGGTTGCTGGCTAGCCCCTCTTCCATGGAGTCACCTTTCTGAGAAGAGCTCCCAGCTGCACTGCACAGAGACAGTGGGGCTTCCTGTGCGAGGCTGAAGGAATTTAGACATGAAGAGAGCATGTGAGGGGCTTCTGCAAGGACAGCATGCATCATAGGTGAAGGGGAGGCAGGTTGCATGCCAGAGTCACCCACCAGGGCTACTGTGGTGCCCAGTGAAGACAGGACAGCTCACTCAGCACCACCAGTGAGTGCCCAGCTGGCCACCACTCTCCATGCGGTCTGAACTCCTATTCTGGAGTCTGGGAAGAGCCACCATGTCCTGTGGACGTCTGTGCTGCTGGCTGAGGGTTCAGGATGGGGAGATGGCCTCTCGGCAGCCCTGTGCAAGCCCAACACCTCTTTCTCTGTGTCTCACCTGCACTCACTGGCTCTGCACATTGGAATACAGACATTCAGTTTGAAACAGAGGCCTTTTAAAATAAAAATTAAATAAATAAATAAATAAAAGTCATTACTGAGGTTTGATAATGTCTCCATGACACAGGTCAGGATGATTGTGGCAGTGAACTCTACAGTTATGCCAGCTGGTCATGGTGGCACTTGGGGCCCATGTCAGCTCCCTGGGATGAATGCTGTGTTCATCAGCATTCCAAGGAAGCCAGGGCTGTATATCGAGGTTTTGGTGCTGGAGTGTGCACCCGGTTCTGTGCTGACCTTGCCTGTGTCCCGCCATCCTGCCTCTACACACACAGAAATGATAGCTGGCTGTGTTCTCAGCCTGACAAATCTAGGGATGAGGATGAAAGCCAGACATGGGGCTACAGATGAACCTTTTGCCTGAGGCAGAATCTGAACATCTTGTATTATCAGCTCTGAAATGTCCTGGCACATGACCTTAGAGATAGATGTTCCTTTTGGCCTCGTGTGCAGATTCTGCCAGTTATACAAATGACTGAACCAGAGCCACAGCAAGGCCCTGAACTGATAAGTAGGGGCCTCTCCGGCGACCAGAAAACTTCTCTCTAGGACTCTTCCCCACGGAGAATGGGCATGGACCTCACTACTGGGCACCGGTTTCCAGGGGATGCTGCACTGTCCAAAAGAGCACAGGGCCTCTGGGCCAGCAGCGATGGCTCCTTAGACACCACTGTTCTCACTCTCTGGGTGCTCCTGGCACCTCGGTTTTCAGGAGTGGGAAGGCCTTCGGGCAGTTTAAAGAAAAACAGGACTTTGTAAACCAGCTTTGTCATCTCACCAGGAAACAGTGGATGGCTAATGAAGACAGAAGCGAGTAGCGGGCAGTCCTGAGGCCCCTTGGCTGACACTTCTCTCTAGTGCTCAGGCAGAGGGTTGTCATAAGTGGGGATAGAGCAAAGCTGCGAGGTCCTACCCTAGGTGAGACTGAGTGTGTCTTTTCTGTGCTGATCCACCCCGGGGTCAGATCATGGGCAGTCAAGTGGAGATCAAGGAAGACATGAAGGCTGACTGGAGAGAGTCTGACAGTCCTAGGACCCTGAGGCACACAAACACTGGAGACCCTCACTTCCCAGGGCTTCCAGTTTGCACATGACTTTAGAAAATACACCTCAGCTACAAGCATGTCTAAGCCTGTACTCATGAGACATTAGCAGCTTCTCTGTCCACTGGTAGTACAGGGGCACAGGAGTTGGTCCGAGTACCTGAAGAGTGCCTTTGTTGACTTGGAAGACCTGTGCAGAAAAGCTCAGTTTGGGCCAGGCTAGGAAGAATGCCACAGGCCAGGCCCCACCTTCCTATACTTCTTGTTGCCAACAGTGAGTCTCCGAATTTTCCTCGGCAGGTGCATTCATCCCCGGAGTTCCCGTCCAGCCCGTGGTGCTTCGATACCCAAACAAATTGGTAAGTCCTGTTCTCTAGGGATCTATGTTGGAAGGAATTAAGGAGAAATGAAAGTGGGTGGTGCTTTTATATACTGGGATTGCCCTGTCTCTGTGCCCTTGGGTCACGATACAACAGAGGACAGAGAAGTTAGCACCATCACACATTCTACATTCAGAAAGGGCCGCAGGCTCACATGTGGAGTCCTGAGTGTAAGACAGCCCTGTGGTACATTTCTGACATTTTTGGAATAGTCCAGCATTTTGGTGCACAAAGTTCTGAAATCCATAGGCCCTGATGCCGTAACCCTCCCTCTTGTGTGACTCATCCTTGTGTTTTGGTGAGACTCCACACATCAGCTCTTGGTGTCTCTCAAAGCCAACATTTTTAAATCGAGGGCTACTTCAATTCTAGCAGACTGAGCAATAGGTGAGGAATCAGGTATCTTTAGAAGTCTCATTGACTTGCTTTAAAGAAACAAAGTAAAGACAGCAGTTAGACCCAGAGCTGCTAGGGTAACCTAGAAAAACCCCAGCTTCGGGGAAGGAGGAGTCTAGCTGAGGCCTGGAGTACTGGACCTTCCCTCCCTGGTGTCCGTGGTGTTCTCAGGGGTTTAGGGGTGCCAGCCACAGAGTCCCTTCTGCTGTGACACTGGGAGCATGTGTTCTCATGCCTTGATGGCTTCCATACCCATGGTCAGATGAGCAAGAGCCCAGAGCCAAGCTGACTCAGGGCTGGGCACGTGTGTCATTTCTTGGTAGAGTAAGCTGACTCAGGGCTGGGCACGTGTGTCATTTCTTGGTAGAGTAAGCTGACTCAGGGCTGGGCACGTGTGTCATTTCTTGGTGGAGTAAGCTGACTCAGGGCTGGGCACGTGTGTCATTTCTTGGTGGAGTAAGCTGACTCACAGCTGGGCACATGTGTCATTTCTTGGTGGAGTAAGCTGACTTAGGGCTGGGCACGTGTGTCGTTTCTTGGTAGAGTAAGCTGACTCAGGGCTGGGCACGTGTGTCATTTCTTGGTGGAGTAAGCTGACTCAGGGCTGGGCACATGTGTCGTTTCTTGGTAGAGTAAGCTGACTCAGGGCTGGGCACGTGTGTCGTTTCTTGGTGGAGTAAGCTCTGGTGGGAATGATAAGTGGGGGTTCTCACCACAGTCAGCTTTCACTGCTTGCAGCAGTTCATGACAGCAGAGCACAGTGTATGGAAGGAAACTGCTTAGCTTACAGCTTGGAGTGGCAGCCACATAACAGCTTATGGGCACAGAGTCCAGCCTGCCCATGTGGGCCCATCTGCACATGAGATCACCTGCCATGAAGCTAAGGCAGTGCATAGGCAGTGGAAGCGTCCTGGACTATCGGTTACTGGAATGCCAGTACCAATGCTAAGAGGCCTAAAAACTCCATCATATATTACCATTTCCTCGTAGTTTCCTGAGGAAGGCCTTGCCTCTCTGCTGAGAGTCAGCACACCCAGAAGAGAGCAGCCTCCTTCGTGTGGGGGACTGGCATTTCCATTCTCTGGGTTGACTCAGCAGCCTGGTGACGTGGTGTCCTCTGGAAGCTTGGCCATCAGAAGCATGAAGTTCACATGTGCTCATGTTCCCTGGATCTGTGTAGGCTTCCTCAGCTAGCCCCAACTGCCAGAGCTCTGAACACAGACCTTGCCTAGGATGTAGGTCAGGATAGAATGGGCAGGTCAGGGATGGCAGAGGAAGGAACCCACATCAAATGGCCAGTGTCAGGGTAGGAAACAGTGCAGGTGTTGGTATGGCTGCTGCGTATAGAGGCAACTTCTGAAGTCCTGGACACATGTAGGGAGGGCAGCCAGGTTCCTGAGGTGCTGGAGGTTTATTTGCCGAGGTCTGACCAGGGAGGAGCACTCATAGTCATGGTTGGACATTTGGGTACAGGTTCTCTTATCCTGAGAACAAGAGTACAAGATCATGTGACCCGATGTGGGCAGACCTTGCTTGAGTCTCCTGTGTGAGTGTCTTAGAGGGAGTGGATACAGAAGGCTTGGGTATTATAGAGGGTAGTCACCAGGGCACCTTGGAACAGATGTAGGAAAGGCAGTGGATGAAGAAACTTGGGGAACATTGAAATTGACAGCCTCGGTGTGAAGAAGGAGATGGACTTTTGAAGGGTTGGTGCCTTCGGGAGCCTGGAGCCCAGGACGCAAGCTGCTTTCCCACATACATGTGACCCTGCAGCTCTGGGCTGGGCTGAAGGTGGCCCTCACACGCCGAGTCCACTCAGGTTCCTTCTGCTTTCTTCCACCCAGGACACCATCACATGGACATGGCAAGGACCTGGAGCGTAAGTAGGACACCACGTCCTCTTGTCTGTGGTTCTGTGGCTGCACAGGCCGCTGCTGACTCCCAGGCTCTCATTACTTTTGAAAATGTGAACTCATTGGCAGCAGTTAGGGTCAGCCCCTTTCGAAAGCTGAGTGTTTCCATGTGGCCATGTGACACTCCTGGATGCTGAGGACATGAGTTCCTCCACGCCAGCGCCCACGGGAAGGTGTCTGTCAGCTCAGGGACTGCCACTGTCCACCTAGTGGACACCTGAGGACATACAGTCCTCCATGCCAGCACCATGGGAAGGAAACTGAGCTTCTCCCTTACCTGCCTCGTGTCTGTCAGCTTGGGGACTGCCACTGTCTACCTAATGGCATCTGGTGTTTTGGGCTGGGGGCTTGCACAGGCATGGGGCTCAGAGGGTGATGCTGGGTGAGGAAGCTGCTCTAGAGTTGGCATCTCTGTCCTCCTGGGAGACACTGAGCATCAGGTGCTGTGATTACCAACCTCAGTGGAATGAGAGGACCTACAGTGGCTAGGCTCAGGGTGTCAGGCCATCAGCTCCACCATCCTGGAGCTGACATTTGCATGTGGGGAGGTGGAGACAAGCCAGCCTGAGGGGCTTCAGGGTGTTTGGGAGCAGAGCACTGGGGAGGTGACACTGGTGATGTCAGGCAACCACTTCTGAGGCAGGATGCTGGGCTGGAAGGAGTTCTTGGACAGGGGTCCCTGTATCCTGATCTCGGGGCTGACGTGTTGGGACACAGACTACCAGGGCGACAGGGGAGAGCCTGGTCTCAAGGACAGGGACTCCAGGTGGCTTTGTCCTTCTCCTGCAAAGCAAGTAGTGGCCCTGTCACTGAAGACTGGGGACCCTGGGAGTAAGGATAGGGTGCATCGTGACTTGGAACCTGAGACTGGCCTGCTGGAGGGGAAGGGAGAATCCAGGATTCCTGTAGCCCCTTTTCCCCAAGCTGGAGGGCAAAGGGAGAGAAAGCATGGCTCTCTAGACAAACCAAAGACAGGAGCAAATATTTAATAAAAATCGCCTTTTTACTCTCTCCCTTGTTGACATTTGGGCTTTGGAAGATGCCACCTTCCTCCCTGGTCACAGCCCAGCAGCGCCCCCTGGAGCCTCGGTCAGAATTGGGAATTACTCAAATAGAAGTTAGGAACCTGGTTGTTGAACCAATGTTGTAAAATTATTCAACGTTGTTTTTAAGGTTGAAAATCCTGTGGCTCACTCTGTGCCAGTTTCAGAACCAAGTGGAAATTGAGGTATGTGGATAAAGTTCTATACAGCGTCTTGTGAATAACAGTGTTCTGCAGTGTCTATATGCTTGGTCTGTTGTCCTTCATACAGATACAGGGTTTCTCTGGGGTCTATACTGATGCCATGTTTAAACAGTATAAAACTGAGAGCTGCATTGATACAATGTCATACAGCTTCGCACTGGGTTTTGGGGATACGGTATTAAAAGAGTGATAGTGTGAATGCAGGGTTATGCAGCGACCCTGGGGGTCTCCTGTCAGCACAGCATCCTACAGTGTTGCAGTGGGGTCTGCAGGGATACACTGTGTGGATCCAGTTTTAATGCGTGCATACTGGTGTGGGGGTTCTGTCAGTACAGCGTCCTTTGATAGTCACTGGGATCTGTATAGATACAGTGTTAAGACAGTATTTTTTTTTTTTTTTTTTAGAATCTGAATACAACAGAGCTACCTTTATTT